>CM069610.1:35766479-35871479 GCA_035771175.1 Paratinospora sagittata
GATCGGTTTGAACTTGCGATACCGAATTGATTGCGGTGGAACCGGTCGGAGACGACAGAACCTTACGCTTTGGATTCTGTCATCACAGACCGAACCATACAATTTTTTTTTAATGTAGTTAAAACACAAAAAAAGATGATTTGGTCATACAAACCGAACCAATAGTTATAGGTTCAGTCTGTATAACCGAACAAATATATTCTAGTTCGCTCACGCAAAATTGAACCCCACGACGACAATTGGAAAAAAAATAAAAAAATATGAGCATTTTGGTATAATCACATGAGGGTATTGTTGAAAATCAAAATTAGTAGTTTCTTATGGTGTAAAGAATGTTTTTTTTTATGGTTTATTTAACTGCCCTCAAAATTAATTATAGTGTGGCATTTTGCTTTTCAGAACATATATTCTTCGGGGCACTAAAAAAGAACATGTAAAAATAATATGAGAGATTGCAAGTTAGAAATAATTGCTTAAGCGACCTTTACAATTGGACCATAGATTTACTAAGTCTTGAGTTCTTTTTTTTTTTGGTTTTTCATAAGATATTCACACCTTTCGGACGAGACTTATCTGTATTTGAGCACGGCAGAGGCATTGGACGGTTTTGCGACTAAAATGAATACAAGTTTCAATCTTGAGACCTCGACCTCTTAATCACCCTTTAGCATATACCTCCAATTATGTGTGTTATGCCACATTGGGTTACTAAGTCTTGAGTTCATCTTAGTCTCGTGGGTTATATGCCCTAAATTGGCTTAAACTATATTTGCTGATAGACTTTAAGGATAACCAAAGTCAGATTGAAGTGCATTTCCCAAGTTGCGCAATTAGGCCCTAAATGGAAGGCCCAAAAGGCTTGATTATGCTTTCAAACTTTTGGGCCTTTAATCCTTGTAATTCATGTTTGGCTTGTAATTCATATACAAGTTTTTGATATTAGCATATTTGAAAATACAAAAAACAAGTTTAGGTGGTTCTTGGTTGAATTTGAAAATACCTTTTTAGGATTTTACTCATCGAAAACAATGAAAAGTCATTTTTTAATATTTTAATTTTTAAATTGTATCCCACTTTTTGAAACCATTTGAATTCAAAGCTAATGGTCCGATGGCTCACCTCATTAGGCATCTACCCTTTTTATATTGAGATGGAGGTTCAAATGTTCTCGGCCTCGTATAAGACTAGGAGTTGTTGTGCCTCTTTTAATAATTTGTTGTGGTTTTATTATGTTTTGGTTAGGGCATTTGTTCTCTGTATTAAACTATTGATAGTTGAAACTACCCTTGAATTTGATCTTTTTATCTAAAATGACTTGTACTTTATATGATGATCTAATGTAACAAAACTATGTTGACCCCAAAAAAAAAATTTCATTCAAAATGGAAGCTGTGAAATTCAATGAACTAAAACCATGTATTCCATTCCTTGCATTAGTAGTGTTCGCGAGTTGGATTGGTTTGAATTCTGGCAAAACACCAACCCAACTCAATTAAGATTTTAACCCAACCCAAACTAATCCACTAATTTCGGGTTGGCTTGAGTCAGGTTAATTGAGTTAGTTTACTTAATATATAAATTATAGAATGACATGATTCACTCAATTTTTAAATTTGAAATTTCATTTATAAACTATTTTTAAATCAAATGCGTCTATTATAATACTTATTAAGGCGATTTCTTTCGCATTATAATATTTTGAATATAAAATAATAACTATTACTTTTAATTAATTTGATTTAGTTTGAATATAAAATAATAACTCAAACTAATCGAATTACAAATACCTAAATCCAAACAAACCAATTAGAAGTAGAAACCCAACCCAAATCAATCCAAAAGATTCGGTTCGGTCGGGTTAATGGGTTAATGTACCACCCTACCTCGCATTGTTCTAAGTTTTTCTAAATACTAAAATTATGTTTTTTTTAGTCATGTAGTATATAGTTCCACAAAAAAAAAAAAAAAAAAAAAAAAAAGAAAGAAAGTCAAAGTAGCTAGTAAAACTCCAATAAGCATCTGAAATCAAATTATTTATATAACCTTAATAATACGGTACCTTAAAATTTTAAAAACTAGAATGAAACAATACTCTATATATAAAAATACAAATGACTTGGAAGAATAATTGAATCTGAAAGTGCCACTTATATAGATTAGTATGGAAGGAAGACCCAAGTTAAATATTAGGTATCTTGCATTATTGACTGCAATTGGGTAACCTTTTCTTCCTCATCACATCAATCTCCTGTTGTATTCCACTCCCACTGAATCTAAAATTCAACTGAGAAAAATCAAGGAAATGCTCTGGACCCAGATGGGCCGGCCAATTTGGAACGGCATGCTCAGGTCAAAAGTATGTTCGAACCCACGCTCACACACTCACACACTGCAATAATACTAGTCAATAAGCCTGAAAATCACGCTTTACATGCCATGGAAATAATGTTTATCACGATGGAATGGTGTTTTGATGAGAGTTGACAGAGATATATGTAGAAAGATATAACGAGAGAGAGAGAGAGAGAGAGAGAGAGAGAGAAGGGACAGAGAGACACTTGCAAGAGCAGAAAAGGACTGAATAGATTGGTGCATCATTTCCAACTTTGCTTTATAAACGGAAAATTAAACGAGATTCGCTCAGCAGTGACCTCATTTTCCATCTTGTTCACAAAGATTTTTAATTTTTTTTTTTTTTTTTTGGACCTTGTCGTCAATGCGATTCTATACCCGAGAGAGAAAGACTAGACCTTCCATGTATATATTAGCCATGTAAACCTTACGAAGGGTTTGACCAAAGTGAACGCAAAGGCCTGGTAAAAAGTTAGAGAAGCTCGTAACAGAGTACATAGCGTAATAATATTTATTTTACTACCCATGACACAATTCTCTTTACATAAAAAGACTTAAATCCCTAACCTCATGAATTAGGTAAATTCCTCTATCGCTAAGCCAAGTAGTGATTAGGGATTCTTTTGATTTAGTAAGGTTTATCAAGTAATGTTCTACTACTTTTTTCCATGCTCCACTTCTTACTAATTCCCCCTTTTAATATTTTGGTATAAATATTCTTCTTATCAACTCAACAAATTAAACCTTTTATTAACTAATTAGGTTACTAACATAAATTTGCTTCATCCACTTTATTTTATTAAGGATTAAGTTGATGTTTACATTATAAGTAACTTTTTGTTTTTGTTAAGCATAAGTAGTAGTTATACTTTTTTTAATCGTCTTTATTCATGTTATTTTAGTTTTCTTGTCTTCATTTTACTATAACTATCAATAGGTCGTTTTTCTAACTGGCGCGTCTAATGATTTTCATTGTATATGTCCAAATTAATGACTTTAATGAGGTTTTCTAATTTTATCTACAATTGAGGTTACTACTACTGCTGCTGCTTCCAATTAAAATGAAGTCCTTAGAAAGAATTAATGAAAGCACAAATATGATTATATATTTCTTTTAAATATAAATCTTTGTAAAGGTAAAAAATTGATTTAAAGATGGAATAAAATGTTAGGTTGTAAAAAATGATAGACTAATAAAACATTAATTGAAATTTAAATGTTAATTAAGATGAACAAGTGGTAAAATATTAAAAGAAAAAATTACCAATGAACACATGATAAATAATGCGAAAATGTAGTTAAAAATAAAATGAAAGAGACAATTACAGTTAACATTGTTTGGTTATATATACATAGCAAGATCATTAGATGTGTGTTAACTAGAAAAAAGTAATATATTAACCATTAGTGATATTGTCAATGAGGCATTGGTTCGATGGCTTAGGTCGGCTACCTCAACAGTGTGGGTGGGGACTGAGAGGTTTTGAGTTCGATTCCCCCCTCAACATTGGTCTCATTGGTGTGAGATTATTTGTTCCAAATGGGTAGATACCCACATAAACTTAACCATTGATAAAGTGTAATAAATGAAAATAATGATTCGCTATACCTAATTGGAAAAAGGCTATGAAACACCAACGAGAGACACGAGAGCCAACTTAGCCCCCCCCCCCCCCCTCTTCTTCGTTTCAAAGACTTTATCGAGTTGAGTTGACGTATAAGTCACTCAGAAGTACTAATCAAATAATGATAAATTTCCAAAATAGTATGCAAATTTATGTATGTAGTGTAAGGCAACTAACTATTGGAATTTCTAACACCATATATATTCAAAATGTATGATTTGAAAAGGACAGAGAATGGTGGTATATAGTGTGGTGTAGTCCTGTAGTGTAGTAGAAGAAGAGAAGATTATCTTTGAATGGGCACGCTTTAGTGTGTGACCCCCTACTGCGCATGATAGGGACCGTCTCTTTATAAGGGGCAACGCATGATGCTCTTCTTCTGATGAGAGAGCCGCGCCGATGAGCTGCCTTGTCGAAAAAGGTGCACCTGTGGCCTGAGGCTGAGCCTGGTGTTTGTAAGAAGCACACATGCAAGGCAAAAGTGAAGCAATCAGCTTTTAGAGCCCTCCTTCCCTTTCTCAAGTCCACGCCTTCACTTTTTTTTGCTTCTTTCCTTAGTAGCTTCTGATCAACTTGTGCGTGTGTGAACGAACTGTCGAGTCGCCTTCACCACCTTCACTTCTTTTGTCCCACTTCCTCTCCTCTTTTCTTGTAACCTTCCTTCTATAGCTTTGACCTTTTTTAATTTTTTTTTAGTTATATTATAAAGCACCGCACTGCTAACTACATGGACCCACACATATGCCATGTTGGAATTTAAATCACTAAACTTAAATGTTATAGCTGATAAATAAAGCCGAATCCCGTGGATTATTCTTGAGCCACCCAATACACAAGTATGGAGGATGATTCAAGGGCTCCTCAGAAGTGAGTATAACCCAGTTGAATCTTGTTCTCAATTCCTGATCAGCATTTGTTTAATAAAAGTTGAGAAAATCTTGTATATTCTAATTACCATAAAATATATATATATATAACTATTTATCCGTATTCATTAGATCAATAATTACATATCCTGAGATGCATCGATACAATACAAATATCTAATGACTATGAAAGTGTACTTATAATTTTTTTAGATATGATAATATTTTGTATGATTAGTCAAGATTAGGCTTTGTTAAGTTGATTAGTAGTGTATAGCTATATATAAATATGTGATACAATCATTTGTTATAATTAGCCGATCATTTTAAACATTCAATATTAAGTAGACTTATTGTCTGTGGGAGAAAAAGGTAGGTAAAATTTGATGATAAGAAGCAGCAAAAGCAATTGATTGAAAAAAAAAATGCATGGAGAGACAGTTAAAAAAAAGTAATGTTAAATGTCTGATGCTTGACATCTAGCCTCTAGCCTCCCTCAAATATTTTGAGGATATGCAAAATATTTGGAAATGCCACCGGTGTCTCCAAAAAAAAAAAAAAAATTGGGTGTCAAATGGCTGTTGGCAGGCTTGAATTTTTACTAGTACCGATATTATTCTCAACTAAACTACCTTTGAGCCCAAATGTAAGATTTTACTCTAAAAAGTTTCGGTACTAATGAAAGTGAGATCCTAACTTATATTTTATATAATGAATTTGCGCATATATGATTTGAGACTATTATTTCGGTCTATACATATTCAATAAATCTCTACTTTAATCGAAATCTAACTTCATCAGGATCACACTACACGATCTATTTCAGATTAATTGTTGCTATCATATCGAAGAGGAAAAATTCTAGGAACTATTTGCGATCATGAGCACATTCGCATGTTTTACCTTGATAGATATGCATCCCAGCCGAACCATCGACTCTGATACTACTTGTTGAAAGGTCTAAATTTTTATTAGTATTGATATTATCCTGAACTTAACCACTTTTGAGTTCAGGTGTGATGTTTTATTTTAAAAGTTCTTGATACTAATAAGGGTGAGATCTCAACTTATATTTTATATGATAAATTTGTTTGTATAGGGTAGAGGACTATTATTTCCATTTACTTATATCCCACGGCGTTGACACTCGCCTGTATAAATATTTTAAAAAAAAAAATTCAAGTTCTTGTCGTAACTCCTTGGATCGGTCCGGCAAATTAAGAGAGCCAGACGAGGAAGAGAAGCAAAGAAGAAGAGACGCAGGAAAAAGAAATACATCTTTCCCTTTCTGCTTCCTCTCTGACCCATCTTATCTCTTAGGATCACGAGCTTCTCCAAACTGTGATTTTCACGTTTCATATATACGAGAAAGATAATAGACAGATCAGGGACAGAGAGTGAATGAGAGAAATAAAGCTAGCTCTGCCTGCTCTGGCTTTGTACTTTTTCTTTTCTACAGGTCATAGCTGCTTGCAGAGCTGTGCTTCAATGGTGTACTAAGCACCACGATCTGCACAAAAGAGGACAGTAGTAGTACTATTAAGTTGCATATCGGTGAGCAATTAATATCATTTAAGATATATTAATAATTTTGTGCTATTAAGATCTTAATTGCTCAAGCTATTTTCTTTAATATTGTAGATATGTATAATGCTAGTTAATTAATGAAGAAACTATCATGAGGTTTAATTTTCTCCAACTTTTTACTCACCTAATTATATTATGAAAAATATTTTATATAAATTGGGTGTCAACATCATTTTCTATGTTAACACTTAATTTTTTTAAATATTTTAAAAATATGTGTGTATATTATACAATATCCTAACATTTAAAAGAAATTAAGTATCAAAATTAAAAAATAATATTGACACATAACATACACTTGACATTACTCTTATATTATATATCAATGATACTCTTTTTGACCAAGAACTTGAATTTCATGAGTAATTCTTGCCCACATTAATTAACTTATAAAGGGTAAGATCTTTGATTAATAGTTGTTGTGTTAGTTTGTATCTTATGGATATCAGGATGCTATGATTTCTATGGTGAAAAGTATTTTCTCACGGGTTTCCAAAAAAAAAAAAAAAAAGTAATTTTCTCACAACAAAAATGTTAACATATATAAATAATAAGCTCTTTAATTACAAAATTATTCAATTCTTTAGGATACCTTTTTTATGCATAAAAAAGAAAAAGAGATTTAAATGTATCTTAATATTTTAGTACTGAACAAGGGTGATATATTACATTAATATAATTAAAATTGTATACTAAAACTATCAAATTGCACATATTCCTACTAGCTAATAGGATATGTTACACCCGTGATACAACAAAAATAAAAATAAAACAAATAAAATGAAATAACTTTGGACCCGTTTTTAAATAAAAAATAAATAAATTATTAAAATAATTACATTTTATTCATATGGGCTAAAATTTCAATTCAATTCATTTATATCATAGCGATCGAAATAATTTATTAGATTTTATAAGAGTTTCTCTAGATCAAGAGAGAAAGAGTTCTATTGTTCTCTCATTGAAAAGAGTTGTAATATACGGTTTATAGTGACGCTTTTTACATTCTGTTCGTGGACGTAGGTCTCGGAATCGAACCACGTAAGATCTTCTTGTCTTTTGTCTTATTGTTATTATTCTTATCTGCTGCTCCGTAATACTGCATACGTAAAGTGGTGTTAAAACCTCTGACAAATTTTTGATATGCTTTGTGATTGCGACCTTGACTGATTTTTCACATCAGAGACGTCTTTCTTGAGATATAACATCACTCACGTATACAACACTATTCACCTACACTACACTATTCACATATATGGTACTATTTATGTATACAATACTATTCACATATAGTAGTATTCATCTATACGATAGTATTCATGTACACGGTTCTATTCATGCGAAATGATGGGAGTCGAGACATCATAACAGGCAAGTCAGACAGCTTCACATGCACATTCAAGTGTACAGCTGCTCATGTATACGTCATTGTTCACTATGGTACTATTTACGTATACGATATTATTTATGTATATGACATTATTTACATGAAATAGTGGGAATCGTCATACATCAACTATTCGTAGTATACTATTATTCATACATGTACCTTGTCAAAGAATCAATGTATTATATCATTACTCAGTTGAATCAACAATTGATTTAATTAACTAGACTCAGTCTTGTCCTTAGTAACTTTAAATAGTGAACGGGAGATAACTTATTGCTCTAGAAGCCTTGGTATTTAAGCGGATTCATTTTGGACCTACCTCTCAGCTTAGAGACTAGTTTAATTGGTTTTATTGAAAGTTGTTCACTCTATGAAGGTAATACTAGTTATCCAAATAAAGTACGTCGGTACAATTGATCCTTATACGAATCATCAGATACTACAAATTAACCAGGAATACAACAAACGAATAAACAACTTGGCCGATTACAGCTCAAGACATCATTTTTAATTTATTATTATTTGGTATTAGTCAAATTTTACCACAACAATATAAAAAACATACGTAATAGACTTAAATCCAATTAGGAACATATATTTTGTATTTTGGGGAATTTGATGGAGAACTTTAATTCTAATTAATAAAGAAATAGATAAAGATGGTCAACTATTAATTCCTTTTACCCTATTTGGAAATCTGCTCCAAAATTGATCTTGTTTTAATATAGTTAAATAAATAAATTAAACAACAAATAAGGTGAATATATATGAATTATATGTATAAATCAGTACTAAGGGCTCAATCACCATTGTCTAGCTAATCAATTCATATGTCCCACTGAATGCAAGAAAGCCATCCATTAATGCATTACCCATGCATATATAATCTTTTTATGAGTCAACCCTATATTGATTGTGTAGTTTTGCCCAATTTATGGAAACTACTTTTGACAGCAGTTTTTAACTTTTTGATTAAAATGTTGGGGACAATTAACTGTAGCAATTCATTAATCTTTTTTCCTATAGGGGTGCAATTTGGATATATGGATGTTGTCAGGCATGAAAATAATACAAATTTACTACTCGAAAGGGTATATATATTATATGGTGGTTGAGGTTGATAGATGCTCTTGGTTGCACTATTTTATTGTTAACTCGAGTTCTTGATTAATAATTAAGTCTATTGTACCTAAATGAATTAAAGTGAAAAGAGACCACATATATTAATTTTAATGGCTACATCATAAATTCTATAAAAAATATATTAGAATCAATGATTTTTAATTCAAAAGATTAATTGAAATTGGATTTTAGTTTTTTTTTTTTTTAACTTCTAAAAGAGATTATTGTTTATATTATAATTGAAAGTCAAGTTTTTGATACATATGGGCTTGAATGAGAATTTTGAAAATTATAGTTTTGATAAAAGATTAGTCTATTTTCATAAATCTTTCTTGGATCAATTGGTAGACACTATTTTTTTTTATTGTATATTGAAAAATGTTTTATATACAATGGGTGTCAACGCCATTTTTCGACGTTGACACTTAGCTCTTTAGAATGTTTTAAGGATGTATGTATCGTGTAACATCTCCAAATATACACGTATTTTTAAAACATTAAAGGGAGGCTGAGTGTTAACATTAAGAAATGGTGTTGACACCTAACGTAACTACCTATAACATTACTTTTGTACACTTCAAATATATATATATATATCACAAACTAAACAAACTTTGTTCTCTTAATCATAGATCTTAATTAGTTTTATAATTGTTTCTATCAGATAAGTTAGTTTCTATAAGATTTTGAGTCAGAGCTAGCTGGCCATATCTAAGTTTCTGGTCTCATGTAAGCACCATATATAACTGCGAATGGATCCTTCATTAAAAAACATTGGCTTGCACAATATTCTTTAAAAAAAAAACAATGGCATTAAAATAACATTGTTTCATCATGTTGTAACAACTATTATATCTATTCAAAATGCTTGTTCCACAACTAATAGTAAAATGAGCATAACTCCAAAGCCATACATTATATATATATATTGGGAGGAAGGAAGGATTGGCTTGAACAATAATGACAAGAAATTAAGAATTAAATGTCAATGATTATAATAATAAATAATCAAAGAGATCAAAACAATATAATAAAAACAAGAAACAAGAGCGGTGTCCAAGTGACTTTATAAGAGATCTACAAGTCCAGAAGACAACCAAGCTTATATAAATTATATATGAAATTATTTGCTTTCTAATAAAATTAAGTGCTCCCAAGCAGTTTGGTACTTTGCTAGTGCGACAGCAAACACAAATATATATATATATACTGTCCTTCCCACCACAAAGAGATTGTTATTTGTTTAATAGAAAGCCGTCAAGAATTAAAGGAGATCGAGATCCCTAATAAACATTTAGAGCCACACATATATAATATACCATTAAATTAATTGCTAACCCAAAATAAATTTACAATAGTTAATTGTTCTATAATTTAATTAAGTACTAACAGCCATAACGACCTCCATTAATCTTCTAAAGTTGTGCCCATATGATATGACCCACAACTATAACCAAACCTTTAAATAAAAGTCTCCTTTCTACCTTTAATCAAAGAGACGTTAGGCCAAATAATTAAGTAGAAAGACAAATAATCGAAATGTTTTGAGTTAAAACCTTATCCATTTATTTTTTTTTAAGGTATATACAAGCTTGAGTAGAGAATTTTTCTAGGGTTTTTGGGACGTGCCCTTTTTACGGGTTAGAAGCTTGTATCCTCTCATATACATGCAAATTGGACCAGATACTATGTCTTCAAAAAAAAAAAATGTAGGTAACCTACATACGTACAAATGTTTTGAACTTAGTCTTTTCATTAATTAACAAGACATCATTTTAATTAATTCTCTCATATTAAAGAGGAGGAATCTTTGAACATATATATAGAAATATATATTGATATATACAAGCATGCTTTGCCAGCTGCATTTAAGATGAATTGTACGAAGTGGGTCATGTTCCAAGTGTCCTTTCAAAAATAATGGGACCCTTAATTTTTTGTGCTTGCAATGAGGGATCGATGTGGGTATCTAAACATGTTGAAGTTAAATGAAAAAAAAAAAAGAAAAAAGAAAGAAAGATAAAGATACATACGTTTGGAGGAAGAAATAATGGTTGAATTGAAGTCCCTAAAATACCAGACCAACTGGCAACTGTAAAGAGAACGTAGGGCCCCAAATAATAGAGCCATGTATGTGTGTGTGTGTGTGGCCTGTGGCAGCAGCTAGCTGCCTAGTTCTTTCTCAAGCTTTCTTTCTATATATATATATAATGAAAGGGAGATAGGGAGAGAAAATGATGGATGGGCAGCTAGTGATGGAAAGTGATGCAACATAATATACATATATTCACACACAAAAAAATAAAAATCATAGCTTTTTGGTATTACCCTTCTCCAGTGAGATAGTTAAGAGCAAATAAATTATAACTTAGAATAAAAAGCAGACAAACTGGGTCTTGGAGTAGTAAATACTAAACACCTAATTAAGGGTCTTTCTCTCTCTAAGCAAATTAATATCCAGGAAACCAGACAAATTAGGTCTTGGAGTAGTAAATACTACACACCTAATTAGGAATTTCGTCAACCTGCTGCTCTTTCCAGCTATAAATATCATTCATCAAACAGTAGTTTTTCACTTGGCAGTGTTGAATGGTGGTAGGAAGTATGGGGGCATTTACTATCTTGCCTCCCCTGATTTTTAGCAAGTTCTTGTAGGAAAGGAATAGGGCATTTTTCCCAATTTGCTATGAAAACTCTACTGTACTATATTATATCTTTTCCTATTAAACTTCCTACCTACATTAATTATTGGCAAAAAATAAAAGCCTTCCTAGCTACATTCTTGATTCTACTACATATATATATATATATATTGACATAATTTAAAAAAAGAAAAGAAAAAGATCAGTGGCTAGTCGATCAATTTTAATTAGGAAATTAAAATACAAATATTTTAAATTTGAAGTACTTTTCGAACACAACTAACATAGAATACCAAATTGCTCAAACTCAAAGAAAATTACCAAGATAGACTAATCATAAATATTATTCTACAACCATGTTATACATTTGAATTATTTATTTTAAGGATAATATACAACGATCTCATAGGCTATTATTGTACATTTATACACATAAACCACATATATTAGCAAAATATAGTATATTATTATATTTACATTGATTACTTAGCGCTCTTAATTATTAACTGATTGTCTATGTTGACTTCTAACATCCTTAATTTCTCGAATTGCAGGAAGAGCAATTCAAATTCTTAATTATTATTGAAATAATAAACAAGTCCATTATATACATATATAAGTATATCTCCATGGATATTTTGAAAATATTAATAGCAATTGTGCTTACCATGACCATATTGTACTTATCACTATAGAGACTTCATTGATTTATAGTTTTGCTTTCTAAGGAATGATTCATGACTTGGGTTCATAATAATTTGAAGGTTGAGAAATAGACAAATGGAGAGACTAATCCATAGGATGCCATAATTAAGTTATGAAAAGCATTTTAAATCTATCAAGTACGAACAAATATGTACTATTTTATGTAGAAGTATTTTAGGTATTTAATTCTTTTGAAATATTTATTAATTAATAGTGTAGTAGTTTGCTTTTGCCCGTAATTTTTTTTTCTTAATTTTGAGGTTATTTCACATATATCTTTGAGTTATGGGTGTTGATTTCTATTTTTTTTTCTTATTGAATATGTGAGATTAGAAGATTTTAAGTGCATTTTCTAACAATTAGGTATAGTTTTAACAATATTACTGTGCGTGATTTGGAAAAATAAGAAGAACAAATAAAAAAAAAAGAAGCAAGGTTGGTGTTAAAACTTAGAAAGGAAATTACAAGGAGTAGTTCAACTTTTATTATCATAATATATAGATTCTATGTTAAGAAATTTTTTAGAATTCAATTAATGCCTTTTTATAGAGGAGAATGTGATCTTAATGCATGTCCTTTAATGACTTGTAGGAGGCTCACATTAAATGTGATTTAATTGCATGTACAAGGTTATCAATAGCGTGCTCTTAAATTCTGAATATGGCTTAATGGCCTTGTACGAGGTTAACAGGAGTAAGAGAAAATGTTTGTTGCCCTATAATAATTGTACAACTTTCTAAAATGATCTAAATATTTATTGTAGAGTAATGCTACATGTACGTTAGGTACCAACGTCATTTTTTAACGTTAGCACCGAACCTCCTTTGAATATTTTGAAAATTCATATGTATTTAAAAATGATACAAAATACACTAACATCCTTAAAATATCTAAAAGAGCTGATTGTCAGTATCAGAAGATGATGTTGACAACACCCAGTATATGAAAAATATTTTTTTACTTAAAATATCTGTGTATTGTATTAGTAATTGCTTGATATGTATTACTGGGCCTTTACGACCTCTTAGCTATAATTTTTTATGTTGATTATCTCATCAAATCTTTCATTATTTTTAATGTTACTCATAACATGTCTATGTCCCTAATTATGAACTAACGATATGTCTAAATTGGAACTAAATTAAATAGCTACAAATTTTTGAAGCTCTTTTAATTATTTTTAATTTTGGTGGGTAAGGATAGTGGCTTTCGGTGTACAAATAAAAACTCCCTTTGAACTAAAATAGCTACAAATTTAATTATGAATTGACTAAAATAACCTTGAGAACAGGATAACAGGTGTCAACAGTTCTGACGCGTCATGATCAACGAGAACATTTCCCTCTTTCGCGGTTGAAAGACAACGGTAGTGTTAGACGGACGCAAAACGGTCATTGTCCCATCGAGATCATTCTAGATCCTTGAGATAAGGAGCACACATCTTGAGGAAAATTCAACAGTGAATAAAACTGGCGTATGTAGTCTTGGACCGGCAACAAAACTAAGAAAAAGTCGATGACTTCTTTTCAGCAAAGCTTTAAAGAGAAACCGAAGATGGAAAAAAAAACACAAGCGTGAACCTCAGGAGAACATCTCATTCCAAAATCAACCCATTAGATGTTCCTCGAGATCCCAAAACGCAACTCATTAGAGAAGATCTAATGGATCATATTCACTGAGAAAAGAAGAAATTGAAAAGAGACATTAGAAGTAGGAGAAAAGGGTCACTTTCATGAAGGTGAAGGATCTATAGCCTGCGGAAGGAAAGCAAAACCAAAGGACTTTATATTAGTGTGATGAGTCATGAACAATGGTTCCACCAATGTACAGTAAAAAAATAAAAAATGGTGACTTTAATGATTTAAGGACAGCCTTGTAACTCATGGAGAGTGTGGTTCGGTAACGATGTTAAAATTTATTCTTACTAAGTATGCCTAAGGTAATAATATTATCAAAAAAAAAAAAAAAACACATGAGAGTGTACGAAGAAGAAGAAGAAGAAGAAGAAGAAGTAATAGATGGATAATAGAGGTTTTTGAGTGCTGCTGGTGCTGCAGCTGAGCAGGGCTGCTGAGATCAGAAGATCTTTAATCTCCTGTTCTGACCCAAATCTGCCACCTCAGAAAGGCCCATCAACGGCTGCAGTACACACCCTTTAATTATTAAAAAGAAAGAACTAAAAAAGATGAAAAAAAATATGCTCCCCTTTTTGTTATATTTACTGTTTCATCATAATAACTTAATAAAACCCTTCAATTTTTCTATACAAAAGTGATTAATTATAACAATAACTATAACTATAATAACTATTATAACTTATATCCCATTTTCTGACCTGCCCATTATTCTCAGTTTCTTTCTTTTCAGTGTCTGTGTCCTCTTTGGATGCTGGCTCCCATGTCTGAAGAAAATGAAGGAGAAGATAGTAGCCCTTTGGAGGGATGTTGCTGAAACCCCTTTTTATGAATTCTTGTAGTTCATAGAGTTATTGTTCTTGGAGTATGTTTGTTTGATTGTGGTAATACTTCTTGTCAACTTTTTTTTGTTTTTTTTTAAAAATTGTTTTTTTTGTTTCTTGGTTTGGTTTTGGCAGAGTGTGTGGAGAGTAGTGCCTAGAGCGACCCATCAAAGCAGAGTGAAATGGGTTAGCTTAGAAGAAATCTAGAAGAAAGATAAGACATAGAAAGAAAGAGAGAGAGAGAGAGAGACAGAAAGGGTAATAGAGTTGATTAACTTTTTGTGGGTATTGTAAGGAGTGCTGAGTGGTTTTTATTGGGTGATGGAATTTGGGGAGTTGAATGGCAAGGACTTTTGGGAGAAGAAGCAACAACAACAACAACAGAAGCAACAGCAGCAGAAGCAGTATTGTTTGGCATCAGAGTTTTGGCAGAAGAAGAAGAATCAAAACAAGAAGAAAGGAAAGGGGAAAAGCAAAACAACCCAGTACTAGTAGGAGTAACAAATCAAAAGCTGGAAGAGGAAAAAAGGAAAGAACTGAGTCTGGATCCTCAGAGGACTCATCATCATCATCACCACCACCACCAACAACCTCAGTTTCATACCCCTCATCTTCTTCTCCACCACCACCACCACCAGCACCACCAAGATCAAAACCAACAACAACAACAACAACAAGAACATCAAGAACAAGATAGCCTAGAAGAAGACTCACAACTACACCAACAAGGGTTTCATGGCCTTATTCCAAATCTTCATCACCACCACCAACAACAACAGCTCCTCTATCAAACAAGAGCAACTGAAGAAGGAGCAACATCATCATTAGAAGATACCCATCAAAATATTAATATAAATCCTCCAAAGAAAAGATCATATTTTTCACATCAAGAGGACCAAATTAGGAATCCTGAATATGCAAGATTTGGAGATAAAACGGGAGAAGCAACAACAACAACCACCCGCAATAATCATCATCTGCAGCAAAGATCATCATCATCATCAAGACTTGGGTTGCTAAGAAGCAGTACTATGGGAGGAGGAGAAATTGTGGAAGTACAAGGAGGCCACATTGTAAGATCCACTGGAAGAAAAGATAGGCACAGCAAAGTTTGCACAGCAAAGGGTCCTAGAGACCGTAGGGTTCGTCTTTCAGCTCACACTGCTATTCAGTTCTATGATGTTCAAGACCGGCTTGGTTACGACCGACCCAGTAAAGCTGTTGATTGGCTCATCAAAAAGGCCAAACCTGCCATTGATGAACTAGCTGAGCTTCCTCCTTGGCGCCCTACTGCTACTACTATTAGTACTGCTGCTAATGCTAGTCCTACTGGTAACAACAATGCAGCCCAATGTTCAGAGCAAGGTCAAGAAGAGGAACAAAATCAAGGTCAGCAAGATAACATTATTGGGTCTTCTTCTTCTTCTAGTAAGAGAGGAATTGGTGGTGAATCTGCTGCTGCTGCTTCTGGTTCTGGGTATGCTTTTCAACAGCAGCAGATGAACAACAACAACAATAGTAACAACACCTCTAGCTTTCTTCCTCCATCACTTGATTCAGATGCCATTGCTGATACTATTAAGTCCTTCTTTCCCATGGCAGCTGCTGTTGCTACTTCTTCATCTACCATTCCATTTCAGAACTACCCACCTGACTTGCTTTCAAGAACCAGCAGCCAAACTCAAGATCTTAGGCTTTCACTTCATTCCTTCCATGACCCAATTCTTCTTCACCACCACCACCAAACTTCTTCCACTACTAATCCCCCACAAGCCCTTTTTCCAAGCTCTGGTGGTGACGGCCCCCTTGGCTTCGACGCCTGGTCGGAGCAGCAGCAGCAGCAGTCACAAGAAATGGGAAGGTTTCAGAGGATGATTGCTTGGAATTCCGGTGATGCGGGCGGTGGTGGCGGCAGTGCCGCCGGAGGAGGAAGTGGTGGTGGGGATTACGTATTCAATTCGCTGCCACAAGCGCCGCTGCCCCTGCAGCTAATGCAGGGCCAAAATCCGGTGTTTTCACAGAGGGGACCCCTTCAGTCCAGTAATTCACCTCAAGTTCGTGCTTGGATAGACCAGTCGTGTACCGCCATTGATCATCATCATCATTATCCGGTTTCAGCATTTCACCAGACGTCTTCGACGCCTGGGATTGGATTTGCTTCGGGTGGTTTCACGGGGTTTAGAATTCCGGCACGAATTCAAGGTGAAGAGGAGCATGACGCAGCCAACAAGCGGTCCTCTGCTTCTCGCCATTGATGTATAGAATTGCCGAGAAATCTTTCTACCCTTTCCGATAGGTACCAAATGCCAATATGGTTTAAGTTCAATATTGTTTATAAGTTTCAACTGGGTCTTGCTTAAATTGTGATGTTTTTCACCTGATTTTGCAGAATTCCCAATTCCCTGTTCTTGATTGGTTGAGAGAAGATGGAGAAAATGAGAAGAAATGAGGAGTTTTTGCGCGAAGTCAATGTGGGGATTGAAATGGGAGAAGAGATTTCGGATTTTATATCCAATGGCCTACTGTGGGAAGAACAAATCTGGCTCGAATCAGGTTTATTTTTCCCCGGTTTGCTACTTTCTTTGTTTCAATTGTTTGCTTTCTTTGCTATTTTGGTAGGCTTTATGAGCTTTCTACTGTTTTATCTTTGTTTGATGGATTGCTTACTTATTATTCTGTCCTAGAATTGCATGTTTTTCCTTGATTCTCTTCCATTATTGTTAAGAGTTTAAGACTCAGAAAGAAGACCTTGTTTTGATGAAGTGATTGAAATCTAGAACTGAAAGGCCCTTATGCTGAGAAAATTCTCTTTCAGGGCAACGTCAGATAAGAAAATGTGGAATTTCGTTTGTGTCATAGCTGTTTTTGCTTTCCATTTTTTTGTTTCCCTTATTTGAGCTGTTTGTGTTGCTGAAAATGAGAGAAACCTTGGTCTTATATTCTTGTGTTTAAAAATAGAAAGAACTTGGTCTTTTCTTGTCCACTAATAGAGGTCACTTTTTGATTGTTTTCTAGCTGTTCTATGGAACTGTTTATGATTCCAACACAACTTCCTTAAATCCCCAAGAATTGAAAATAATATATCTCTATCATATTCAAATGGTCTTGTCAAAAAGTGTGGAATTTGGGTGGTGGTGGAAGTGAAGTCCTTGTCCATCAACAGTATCAGGTAGAGTTTGGTTATCAAGTATTTGTAGTATATTTTGCTAACCAATTTGCTGGTGAACTCAAATAGTAACCGTTACGAGGAGGAGAATTCCTATTTATATCTTCATATCTGAATTTTTGTTGTAATTGGAGAAACGAACTAGGAGATTTTCTCGATGATGTTGCCATCTTGAAGAGGTAGATTTGGAACTTTTAATGTACAAAACAGTTGTTAAAAAGTCCTGACATGTTATCACTATATCGAGTTGTTTCTTAGGTTTTTTAAACTGGTTTGTTAAGGCAATGCTTGAAGATGGTGGATAGATTGATATATGAATCATTCGAAATTAATATGTGAGCTAGGATTGGTAAGGAATCTAATGCCGTTGCCCCTAACAACCGAGGAAAATTAGAGTAGTGTCATGTAGAAAAATTGTACAAAGTGGGGCTAATAGTAGTATTGTATATATCGATGGAACAAGGGAAGACAACAGAAAGGATAGAAACAAGACCAAATATGGAAGATTAATAGAGCGAGAGGGATGGATGACCATATGGCAGTAATTATCAAAATGTTGTCCATCAAATTCATGGATTTCATTAGAATGTTTTTGTATTTCTTTAGGTGGTGGAGTAAGTTTGTAGTAGTAAACTTTTAGATGGTTTATGGTGAATATTTGTTAGTTTGAGAACAAACCCTCTAGTCATCAGGTCTGTTTTGGTGTTTCTATTGAAAACTGTGGTTCTTTTCATGCTATGAATTTTGGTGGATAAGATGGAAAATATTCTGAAGAAAGAACCTGCAACATGGTGTACTTTGTTCCTTCTTCTTCATAGGTTTATGTAATCATGGTGGCTTAGCTTAGCATCATTCTCTCTACTACTACAGCTCTGAAATTTGACTTATTAGATTTTACTACCTTTGGGCCATGAATGAGTGACCTGTTTTTTTTGCCAACAACAGTATGTAATTCAGGTTAAGTGTGTGGGGCATGTAGTCTGAGGCAACCCAAAGTAAATAAAAGGCAAGGAAGTGGCAGGTAAGGGAAAGAAAGGTGGGCATTTAGGGAATGTAAGGTGTGGTTTGGTAGGGCCATTCTTGCTTGAAATTTCTAGCTGGTTTTAGATCCATTTGTGTGGTTCACATCTTGCCACAGTTTTTTTTTAGCTGAGTTGATCTTTGAACTATTCAAAGTTTTTTTTTTTTTTTTTTAATGTATTCTAAAAATCAAAATGAAGGGCAGGCTCAAGTCGTGAAACAGCCTCTTACGACGCAGTACGATGCAGGATGAGACTGTGTACATTAGACACCTAGTGATCAGACCCGTCTCCGAGATCCTATATAGGTGGGAGCGATGGGCATCAGACTATTAAAAAAAAAAAAAAAAAATCTAAGTATGAAAATGACAATTTTTTTTTTTTAAAGGCATAAAAATGAATACTGATTAGAAAGAATTAAACTAAGTTTATTTCAGCTTTAAGTTTGATTCTTCTAAGTAGTCCAAATGCAAAGACATTCAAATTAGATCAAGATTAACAACAAGCTTTACATTTAGAAGTTTTAATATTTAATTCTTGAAGGAGTTTTTATTGGGAGAGGTTTATCATTCACCTCCCGCATCGAATGAATGCCTTACAGGAAATAAAAATGAAAGATTAAAGTACTTATTTAATGCTGGTGTTTAGCCATTAATGGGGGGAGCTTGAGACCCCAGTGGGTTAATGGTTAGAGAGAGAGAAGAAGGGTGGGGCAATTGATATGAATTTAATGGTGACATGTGGGGGAAGGAAGAAATAAGAATGAATGGAATCTGTACCCTTTGCAGCAACAAGGAGCACAAGAACCAGCGTCCTATGCTGTAAAATCATTTAAGTGATTTTACCCAAAAAAAAAAAAAAAAAAACTTTATAAAAAAAGGTCATTTAATTGATGCTTCCCAGCCATCTATGAGCTAATGATGAGCTGTTTTGATGTTGAACTGTGCTGCCACCTCACACCACTCCCAAGCCCCACTTTTTTTTTTTTAAAGCCCAATTATATATGTTTATATTAATTCATCAAAGAGAACAAGTAAAAAATAAAAAATAAAAATATTGTCTATGTAGCTTGAAATGATAAAAATATAAAGCTTATCTTTTGTTTTAATATTAATGATAAAAATATTGGTGAAAGACCTTTATATATATATAAGTAGTGTGATATGATTGAAAAGATTTCAGTTTCTTACAGTTGATTTGTTTTAATTAATTAATGGCAATTGTAGACTTAATCTTTCTCAAACGTCTAATAATTTTATTTTTTCGTCTTATCAGGCAAATATCACAATCCTAGAATTATTTCTAAACATATCTTATGGAAGATTGTTATAATATATGGTCATATTTTCTATTTGTCACCTTGTCCTGGTGTTCAACATATATAGGATTTTGTGTTACGTCTTACTAATTTGATGGAGATTTTTGCAATGGGTTTTAGCCGATCCTTTGGTTGAGTTGACCTTAAGTTATAAAATATTATATAAGTTTTTAAAAATTTACCATGTGATAAACATTCATAAATAAAAGAATCTATTAATATACATTAATTTGTTTTTTAATAACATTCATCAAACTCTGCCACGATTGTTCTTCAAGTAAAAGAGGAGCGTTGTATTAGGTAAATTTTGTCAGATCAAATATATATAACATAAATCTTAATAAAACTACGTAATAGCATTGATCAAAGATGAAAAAAATTAAAAAATTAAAAAAATTAAAAAATGAAAAAAAAAACTATCAAATTAAAACTTGAGAGACCAACATCTAATTTCTTATATTAAAAATAAGGAGTATTCACTTTACCAACCAACTTGACTAAACTATGTAGATAGGAATGGGTTAGGTTTGTATAACAAAGGCCCTGTTTGGTATAGAATTTAAATATATATATATATTTAAACAAAGATTCTATGAAAACTTGTTTGATTAAATTGTTTTTGAAAACAGTTTTTAAATGCATTTTCAAGATTTGTGAAGAAAACAAGAAAACAATTTTTTGTTGTTTTCTTTATTTTTCAAAAAAAGTACTTGAAAAACAAATCTTGGATCTAAGTTATAAATTTCCAAACAAATCTTGGATCTTGGTTTTTATAACTTATTTTTTATTACTAATAGATCCAAAGCAACCCAAATTAATTAAAAATAAATTTTATTCTATTCACTATTTTCCTTAATAATTTGGTCACAACAATTGTTGATGATAATGATAATGGTTAAAACATAATAAATAAACATATATATATATATATATATATATATTAGTCAACGTGCATACGAGCAACTCACGTGAATAAAAAAGATATTATTTAATTA
Organism: Paratinospora sagittata; assembly: GCA_035771175.1. Taxonomy (NCBI): domain Eukaryota; kingdom Viridiplantae; phylum Streptophyta; class Magnoliopsida; order Ranunculales; family Menispermaceae; genus Paratinospora; species Paratinospora sagittata. Next base: position 35,787,725 of record CM069610.1, read on the forward strand.
AAAGAATTAAATTTTGAGGTAAAATTGGGCACGTGACAACTTTTAAATTATTTTTGGTTTAAATTTAAAGGTGTCTGTTGGAGAATCGTAGCCATCCTTTTATAAAGCTTGAGATTTGATATGATTTTTTTACGAAAATGCCCTTATTATTTTTTTAAAATATAAATGTAATTTTTAGTTTTTAGAAATAATATAGATATAAGAAAAACAATAACAATAGCAATTGCTGCACCTATTTACATTATAAACAGTAAAAAAATAATGGTGTTGCATGGATAGTTCTGTTCCTTTATTCCACACTGCATGGAGACAAAACACCAACTTCAAACCAAGCCTATCAATACAATAGATGGCTGCTGCAGTTAACAACACCCATCACTTCTCTGCAAACAGGCCGACTTCAAATAAACAAATAAAAATCATTAAAAAAAATTATCAAAAAAGAAACGAAAAATAGAAATAAAAAAAAGGGAACAAATCCAAATTAATTTGATCTCTGATATACACAACTTATTCTTGTTTGGAGTTCTTTTCTTCAGCTTTGGAAGGAACTAAGTTTTCAACTTTTTTTGCATTTGCCTCTTGGGTTGTTTGTTTTTCAGCACTTGGTGGCTTAGAAGATGGTCCCTTCACCTTTCCAACAGTTCCCTTTGTATTGGGCAAAGTTGGTTTGCCTGAGTTGGGTGTTTTCTTTGCTGGTGATATTACTGTATTTGGACCAGCTTTGCTCACTGGCCTACTCTGCGATTTCTTGGGACTGTTGGAATGTTCCGGAACTCTGACCTCCCATGGCCGAGCTGCAACCCAACGCTCCATCCAGCTCCAACCCCAGTTACCTTTCCCGACGTCATAGGCTAATCGCCCTAGGTATTGGTTAGAGTTTGCCCTCCACTGCAAAAAATCATTTGAATCAAGATCATTTGTGTAATACACTTTTCATAATCATTGTTGTCAGAATCATGAATCAGAATCAAATCGTTTCAAGACTTAGTTAATCGAATTGGAATTTGAAACGGTGAATTGTAAGATTCACAATAAAAATGTGAATTGTATACTTGCACATATTAAATGCCCAGATAGAGTTATGAAAACATTAGTGTTTTTTTAGCTAATTAATGATTCAAGTTGATTCGCTACGATTCAAATAGCTATTTGGTCTGATTCACCACCACCAATTTGGACTAATTCACAGTTACAGCGATTCAGAAACTCGGTTCGAATCGTTTTTTGTGTAAATCAAACCATGAATTGTACGATTCATCTATTTGAATCATGATTCCGACAACAATGATCACAATTGCTATGAAACAAGTATTTCAAAAGTGATTGTCTCCTTGAATTACGTAAAAAGCGTTAGCATACCTGATGAGAAAATGCATATGCCATGGCACGTTCACGCTTAACTGCTGCCTCTTCCCTCTGTTGTATCCTTGCGAGAATTTCCTCCATTGTTTCGGATCCTCCACACCATTCCACCTAATTGGCCAGTCATTGTTAGTTTTTGCAATGAAATTTGAAGTTTAACTTTTCAAGTGCTTCAACTCTGTTCAAAAAGGTCAAAAAAAAAAGGAATGGCACTCATGAATCTACTGATCTTGTCCTTCCTTTTGCAACTTAGACAATTTAATTGGTAACATCTAGAATAGTTTATAGCTAACCTCCAAGTCATTAAGCTTTGCTTCAAGCTTCAATTGATTCTCGAGTTTCTTTTGCCGAATCCGATCCTCTGTCACCATATGATGTCGGCGAGCTCTAATCTGGGACTGTATTTTGTTCCATGATTGGATATAATTCAAAGTGGTGCATGCTTGTTTTCTTCCTGTGTGTTCTTTTGTCAGGGCCCTGAATCTTACTATTCCTTTCATCTGCCTTAAAGATTTCCTAGCCTGCACCAAAAGAAAAGCCATATCTTCTGTTTAATTTGCATACCTAACAACTTCATTCAACAAATCAAACAATTTCTGAGTTGCCAAGACTTCCACCAGATCAAAGTGAAAAAGTTTTAAGTTAATTAAGATTAACATGGAAAAGTTTAAATTAATTAAGCATTATCAGAACTAGGAAATAGAACAGACATAGAGCAACTAAAATATCATAACATGGAGGTAAACAAATACCTTATAGGCCCTAAACGCCGTTTGAATTCGAATCGCTGCTACATCTTCAACTGGCATGCCAAGAGCCCTGAGGTTTCCGTTTCCCTTAGAAGGGCCATTACTTGATACCTTACGCGAGCGATGCCAACATGTGAATCCATTTGATTTCTCATGAGCTGAAGATCCCTATCTCAGGACAGATGAGAAAGCATATTGCAAAATAAATAATACTACACAAAAACAGTGCATTGCAGTCTCCAAATTCATCAGTCTAAAAAATAAATATTGCTAGCTTTTGCAGTAGCTTTCAACCATAATATTCTCATCATTTTACAATATAATGCCAAATATTAACTTTTTCCCAAGTAGCACAAAGTAAATAGTGTTAGTTACCTTCGAATGTTTCGATTTATTGTCTTTTGTTTTCTTTAGGCTAATTATGGTCTTAAACCAGTCTCCAGAACCCATTCCTTTTATCCTGGATCTCAGATGACTGTATAAAACAACCTAACATAAACCTGGAAAAGAAATGCCCAAGTCAGTGCAATGGTCAATTACCATACCTATAGGCATAAGATACATTAAAATTTGAACTAAGAAATTGTCAGACATAGAAGACAGAGATAAAGGTCCAAGACGAAAATAAATAAGAACAGATCCAAAAACATAGGGGCGCATGTGGTAGATTATAGAGGTGCTAACAAACTTGAAAGAATCATCTTCCATCAGCATCAAACATATACAAGTAGCCCTTTTGAATCTTCATAAACCATAAGAAATACATGTTTTTCCATGTATCCCAATTGCGTACATATAAGACTTTTTTTCTTTCTTTTTATTTAGACGGTTATGGCTATCTTGCAGATATTAGACCTGTTAGACTATTTCTACAGAGCATGGGAAACATGCTTCAAGTGAGAAATGAGATTTTGGCCTAGCCAAACTAGGATTTTGCTTGCTCACCTTTTCTAAGCATAGGCACCGATTCCATGTCTGAGACTTCAATCTTCCATGCGACAAAGGGAAAGGTTAATCCTTTTCTTGCCCAGTAACTATCACAGACTAGACAAAGGGAAAGTTTAATCCTTTTCTTGCCCAGCAACTATCACAGACTAAGAGTGGAGAGTGGAAAACAAATGTTTTGTGGATGCTTGAAATCTAAAGCAATATCGATCATTTTGAAGTGCTGCTATATGTATATATATATTGAAGACAAACAGGGATAAATGGTTGATGCATTGGTATGTATGATCTATGGCTTCCTCTTCTTTCCCTTTGACACTTTGTACGAGATAAAACCAATAAGTTATGAGTGTTTAATTCATAGTTTGTTGACAACTTAAATGTACCGATCTTGATAAAAATAGGCTTACCTCTTCAAACCCCAAAAATATGTACTTGTTGAAAGAAAAGCATAACAGGGAAGAACTAGGACATGTAATCTAGCATAAGAAATTGGCAGGAACCCAAAAATTATCTGTTTCAACTACACTGGATTTCAAGGTTTGTTCAAAAAATAACACTTCTAGAGGATTCATCCCACAGGAAGAAAAAGCATATTTATGAAGATAGGATATGTGCAATTAACAACAATCTAGATCATGAATTGAGGTGACCACCAAATGACATTAAAAGAACTTTCAAGAGCCCCAAACAGAAAATCAACCAACCAAAAATATAAAGAGATTATCAATTCTAAAACACAAACTTATAAAGAGAGAAAATCCAGCATATTTCCAAACAAATTTCTGTGATACCCATTAAAATTTTTCATCAAAACAAATAAGAAAGATCCATTTTTAAGCATTACTATTTTAAGAAAAGAAGATCTAACTCAATACAACAACACAACAATCAGTTTCCACAATAAATTCCCCAATCCCCCTCTTTTTTTTTCTTCAACAATTGAATACCCCAGATCTTTCCTAGCCTCTTCTGTTTCTATTTCAGCAAATAGAGAACATGGGTGCATTCAATACACACAAACAATAGACAACAAACAAAACAAAGAAAAACAGACAATATACAGAAATGGGTTAGAGGATCACATACCAGAAAAGAAGAAGAAGCCAAACATGGTAGTAGGAGATATTATGAACAGATGGGCAACTCAAAAATTGGATAAGAAGAAAGAAAGAGTAGTAATAGTTGTAGTAGTAAAGGAAAAGAAAACTTGGAGAAATAAGAACAAAAGTGGGTGTAGATTGCTATGGCCCATTAACAGCTTTTTCAAAAGGAAAATTGAAGAAAAACAGCAAAAAATGAATCACTATAACATCAAGATTCTCAACAAAAAAGAAGAAATTTAAACTCAACCGACGGCCCAACTCATTTTTTTGCATAAATGGGTGGTTGGTTTGTTGATTTCTTCAGGGACCCCCTTCCAAATTGCTCCCAAACACGCCAAAGGATTTACAGAGACACAAGAACAAACAATGACACATTTGACAGCAACACTTCTCCTTAAAAAAACTAGAAAAATATCAAATATATATATATAATGGCCCAATTCTTCTGACATTGAATCTACTTCGCATCTACAATGTTTGAAGAAAGGAACAAAAGGATTTCTTCGTTGATTTATTATTATAATAGCGAATGATTTTAGTGGGTGTGGCGTTGTGGGTCACTCTCCTGGAAATAACTTGCCGGGGTAGAGTGGAAGTGGGAAATACAGAAAAAGAAGATTATTTGATTATTGATTATTATTACAAATGCTTTGATCTTATTGGCAATGGCGTCGGCATCATTAAATCCAATGGGGGCAATTGGGCATTGAACCATTGACTTGTACAGCAGTTTTTCGAAGATTTATGAAACTGTTATTGTACTTGAAGAATTGCTTTCAACTGTTTTTCTTAAATAATAATAAAATTTGAAGGCCTTTCACAGTATCTGCTTCGTATCAAATTATTGTCCCATTTGAGAGTAAGTCTGTGTTTCTTCCTAAAAGTGCTTTTTTCTAATACAAACGGCAAACGGCAAACGACAAACACAAAAACAAGGAGGAAGAAGCTTTACAAAAATGCTAAAATAATATTTTCTCGAGATTTTTACCTACCAAATACCAACCAGCTTGAGATTTCATTATTTTTCTTGAAGGAATATCATGGCTCTTAATTTATTTAACAAGGTTTGAAAATGGAAAAGAGTAGGGTGAGATTGGTAACACGATGGCTGGTAGTGGCAAAATAGTGATTGTGTTTATTATTATTATTATTATTATTATATCTAATTGTAATGGAAATAATGATCATCATGCATGCATGATAGGAATTAATTAACCATTTTTATAATTGAATTCATGATCTGATAAACGTAAACAAAGGGTTGTTGTAATGCCACTGTCATCCTGTCTCTAGAAACGAGTCTAGAGAGAATTAATTGGGTGCTTTGCTTATAATGATAATAATAATGTCATATTATATAGAACATGGAGATATTTATACTAAGTAAGGTTAGAAGTTTCATACTTGATTATCTATTTAATAAATTTGAATCGACATTTGATTTGTCAACTATTTATTATCCTATCTGTAACTTCATTTTTTTTTAATATCCAATCATCTTGCAACTTTATTCAACAATACTTGAGATTTATTACATACATGCATGCTTATCTATCAACGTCTCATATTATGTGTTGAGTAAGCAACAATTAATGGATATTTCAAACTTATCATCTTAAATAGTTTTGGCCCTCACACACATTAATATGCGATCAGTAAGTAATGTATAAATGAATTAGAGTTTAACGAATGATCCATAACATTTTCCGATGTATATTATTGATAAATATAGTAAAAAAATAATGAAATGGTGATAATTTGATATCAAATTGAACCCAGTGTTTGTCTGACAACATTAATTTACAAAGTTTGAAAAAAAGATGAAGACTATATATATTAATTAGGTTAGAGGCACATGTTCATACTACTTTCACTAAAAATAAATGACCTAAATGGTCCCAGCGGGGCTCGACCCGCGACCTTCGGCTCATAAGACCAACGCTCTAACCAACTGAGCTACGGGACCTTGGATGTCCATCAAATTGTAAACTATGTAGATACTATGTTTTATTGCATACTTGATCTTTTTAAATCACTAAAACTATATTTCAAATTTTAAAAAGGAATTTTTGAAAAACTGAGAAAATTGCTCACACTAAGTTTTTCAACTTTTTTTCATTGTATATGGTATAGATTTAAATAACAAATGATAACTTTTGATCTATAATTTGTACATAATTCATGTTGGTACGTACAAGTTCAATTTTCTTACTTTATTTTAATTTATTTACATACATGTCACACAATATTATGTCTTTGAACTTGAAGATCTTAACGGATATATCCTTCGTGATATAAAATTATCTTGGCCCTATGCAATTAGATGATACTTATGGTTAGAAAGAAATAATAGGATATTTCAAAATTGTCTTAAGGGGGTGCCTACAATGTAGGATGAAATTAAGCTGATGGTGTGTACTTCCCCGTGCGCTTATCTCCGGTTACTCGACTAGTCATTGGTGGAGGGATTGGAGTTCTTGTTTTTAAAGAGATATAGTCGGTTATGTTTTGAAGGTAGTGAGTGATTAATTTGGCATTTTGGCAACACGGCTTGTGTGCCACGCTCTTAAACAAGCCTTGCAACCCCAACGCTTTTTCATCCACATTTTACTGTTTTAATAATTTATATAAGAAGTTAAGCAACATTAATTCGAGTGGTGAACTATAGCCTGATTTAATGCAAAATCTAAAAATGATATGATGATGCATTTTGTTACTTTAAATAATGTTGCTCTTAATTAAAGTTACAAATTAGAAATAAATAGAGGGCCCCATATATCTAGACTTGTTTATAATTTCCTATATATATTGCGAAAATGAAGAAATTACCGTACGTACGTAGTTGTGGGACACACGCTTTATTTTAAACCACAGCTTGATCAGGAAGACTTTTAATCACCATTAGCTAGAGCAAAAGTCACAGATAAGGGGATGAGAGTAATGCCTTGGAAACTACGTTGAGGAAGAGAATTTTGACGTGAAAACCATCTAGGAAGAGGAGCAGTAGCAGCAGACTTGGACCAGGCAGGCACCAGCTTCTTAATTAATCTTACCTAATTGTGGCAGTGAAATATGTGTACTTGGACATCAGAGTTGACTTACCAACCAGATCTTCATCATTACGGATGCACTTGGCACCATTCCTTGCATACAAATCACTTATTTGTATTACAACATTTTTTTATCATTGAAGACGAGGAGAAGCTTATTGTAACTTGATATTGGCTTGTGTTTCCCTTATTAATAGCTGGGATTGTTTTGCCCTTGATCTATGAGTTTGAAATGATTTATATGTGTAGGTGATCTAATGTAACCAATAATAATAATGAGGTGTCAAAGATTTACATTGTTTTACAACACCTTAGTCACTTCAAAATTATTCTATAAAGGATAGACGAGTGGTGAGATAATGGTATATTGTAAAGAACAGATTAAAAATATTTTGTCAATTATTATAATTTTAATATATTAAAATAAAATATTTTTTAATAAAATTATATATTTAATATAAATGCGGGGCACATCACATTTATAATAATTAGTGTAAAGATTTTAATCATCTTAATATATTTTTTTATTGTAAATTAATTTAATGTTAATTATTAATAAACTTGGGCCTTTTAAAAGTTAAAATTTTTGCTCCCTTGTGCATGCACGGACTTCTATATATATATATATAGAGGTCAGGTGAACCTACTGCAAACCTATAATCTGCTAATCTTTCTTGGTCAAAGGTCAACCGCATTCTTGCATATATTTCTTTATTTTGAAATTTCAAAATATGACGTCAGCAGATGGAACATTAAGGTCGACCATCCCAGCTGAGAATGACCATCGATGGTTCGAAGCTATTATATTATATAACCAGACGACTATATTATGTAGGAAAATGGTAAATGTTAAATTGGTTGTAACAGTCATAATTTAGTGTAACTGTTATTAGGTGACGTGATTGGAGAGATTGCTACTTATATCACAAAAAATAATTATTCCCTCGTATCACACTATTTTAAGAGCAATATTCAATTTAGCATTCTCCTATTATATATCCTCTTTTCGGTGAATTTATTATTAGCTTCATTTTAATACATATATACTATGAAACCCGGTGACTAATATAACTTTCCCAGCTGATCAAATTACAATAGTAAGCTTTCAAATTATAATAAACAATTTAGATATAGCATTTCACAGTAAAACTTGAGATATGTATAGATTTGTATGGGCTTTTGACTTGATTGCTATAATTTTTTTTAAAAATTCACAAATATCATTGAAATTAAAATAATGACCCTTTTGTCATAAATTGACAAGTCAATGTCTAGTCAGCAAATGACGTGGCCTTACTTAGATTTTAGATCTGTTGATTACACACCACCAATGATTTTTTTTAAAAAAAAATTAATTAAAGCCGTCTTTTAAAAAGATGTGACGAAGACAATGCACAAGATAATTTTTGTATCTTTTAAAAAAATGTCTTTAATTTAAAAAAAAAACTAAAAATCTTTTGTGGCACCCAATTAGCAAATCTAAAATCCAAGTGTGGCCACATCATTTGTTGATTGGACGTTGATTGCTCAATTTATGACAAATGAGTCATTCTTTTGATTTCAATAACATTTGTAAAAAAATTTAAAAGTTTCATGGCAACCAAGTCAAAAGCCCAATTTATATGTACATATAGAACCTAAAGATCTTCCAACCCAATGATAAAGATCAAGGGAGACTATATATGAGGACTTTTGAATAAGGGTTCTCTGACCTATTTTTACATGCTGATAATTTTGAATAATCACCTATATATACATGTGCCAATTAGTTTTATTTACTTTACTTTTTTTACACACAATGAGAGTCTCAATTGCCAATGTGGCATCACCTCCCATGGTACGAGCCTTGCTCCCTGCAGTGTAGGCGGGTTCGATTCTCCGGTCTCTAGAATCAACAGTGTATGTGTGTGAGGTGTTAGGTGTAGTGTGTGTTATGAAAAAAAAGTCTCAATTAGCTCACATGAAAGAAGTTTTATAACTTTTACTGGGTAACAACGGATAATTTGGATAGAGTTTAGGGTTCATTGGATTCTCTATAAATAGTTTACGTAGTTAGGAGAGTTTTATTTAATTAATTTTTTAAAAAATCATTTTGTAATGGTATCTATTAATCCTGTGGGTAAAGAATATTGGACCCTCAGCGTATGTAGTAACACTTTAAGACTTATGAAAGCCTAGACAAAGTGGGCACGAGGGCTAATAGAAGACACAAGGGCCCAATATAAAGTCATAGAAGCTCATAACAAATCATGATATTATAATCTAATACTCATAGCACAACAACTCCTCTTAAAAAGAATCGAACTCTCAACCTTGTAGTACATGCCTTTGTTACCAAATAAGATGAGGACTACTTATTTTATTGAATTATGAGTTGAGTACCACTGAAACACAACACGGGTGGTTAAAGACTCAAACTGTTACCTTTGACAGTAGAGTTTCGAGTCTCCACCTGCAAGGTGGGATAGCACAACCTTGCTTGGAGTGCAAGCCTTTGTTTCATGTTTCATAGACGGAAATGCTTACCTATTATATTGGAGATGCCGCCAAAGTCCTTTTAATGGTAATCTTTGGGTAATTTAGTCTTTGTGGTACATAAAAGTTGGCCCAAATGACACCACCTGATTTACTGTATGAAAAAAAAAAACTTTTATGGGTTGCTTTAAAAAAAAAGAATTATGAATTAGGGCTAATTTCAATATAGTTCTCAATCATTTATATATCTAATTAAGTTCGTTAATATAGAAAAAAAAAGTGAGATTAGTGCCTACATCAGCCAATTTGAAAAATAACAACATTTAAGAAGAAAAAGAAAATTCAAATCAAAGATGTCCTGTTTTGTCCTTCTCAGAAATTCATCTGGTCAATATAAACCAAAAAAAAGAAGCTCACAAGTCCCAAGTCAACACATTGAAAAAAAGAAAAAAGTCGCAACGGCAGTTCCCTAAATCAAACACGCATTTCACAATTCACACAATTAAAGACGAAACCCATAAGAAATCCAATCAACAAACAAGGACAAGACACAACACAACACGCGAATTCGCTTCTTCCTCACAAACCCAACTTCAAATAATCTCTCAAACTCTCCATTAATCCATCCTTTCTTCCTTCCAAGTTCCAAACAAACCCATCTGATCATCATCATCATCCACAACTATGAGCTCTGACGACGACGACTATTACAGATGGCTCCACGAGCACCCGCGACATCGATACGCCTTGAACACAAGAATCATGCTCACTGCAATCATAAGCTTAGTCTTCGTAATTATAATGGTAGTATTACTTCACTTCTATGCAAGATTCATCCTCAAACGCCAAGCTAGACGCCGTCAAGCTATGCTTCAACTTGGAATTGGAGTTTCAACAGCAACAAATACTCATCAATCTCAGCCACCCAGATCATCATCTGGGCTCGACCCATCTGCTATTTCATCTCTTCCTGTTTTCATTTATAAGAAGAGGACGGCTAGTGGCCGTTCTGAAGAAGAAGATGATGATACAAATTGTGTTGAATGTTCTGTTTGTTTAAGCACATTAGAAGAAGATGAAGTTGTTAAGCTCTTACCCAATTGCAAACACAGTTTTCATGTTCAATGCATCGATTTGTGGTTAAATGGGCATTCGAATTGCCCGGTTTGTCGGACTGACGCAAAGCCCAGAAGAAGTAATACTACTACTACTACTACTGGTTCCGAGATCACCACCACCAATGAAGAAGCTTCTAATACTACTGCTACTGCTCCGCCGTTGGATTCCGAGGCAACGGCGGAATTGAGGAGTTCGAGGCTAAGTTCATTTAGAAGGATGGTGAGTAGGGAGAGATCAATGAGGAGAGTGCAGCCTTGTGAAGGAGTTGTTGATCATCAAGGAGGAATTGGAGATTTAGAGAGGCAGTGATCGATGATTTTTGGGTAATATATAATCAATGTTGTTTTAATTTCTTATATAGTTTGGTTTATACAATTTGATTACTTACTTTTACTTGCTTATTGTTACATATATATATACAAAAAAAGAACAGAGATGTGAAGCTTCTTCTTGTTTGTTAATGTTTTGTTGATACTTTGAATGTATAGTACTAAAGATGATGATGAATTCCTCTGTTTTAGGATTCTGAATTTTAGATGCATAGATAATGAATTATTATTGTTAAAACAATTTCTTGTTTGGAGAAATAAATTAATGGTTGAGAAAGGGCTAAATTTTCAAAGGGTTTGGTAGAGAAAGATTAGGTATAGTATAATATATGTGGTTTCTAGATTGATTATTTTAGGTTCAATGGATCTTATAAGACTTGGTAAAACAAAGCGACTTTTGTTTCATTTTGTTTTCTAGCAATTAATAAATTAATGGTGAGAAAAACGCCGGTCTATTTAAGATCATAGAAAGAAAGTTCCTCATTATTGACCAATGATATATCATAGTCATTTGATCTAATATCATTAATTTTTACCCAACCAAACACACATGCAATTAGATCTGCCTTGGCATAACTGAATTATATAAAGTAGATTAATTTCATGCTGATAAACCAATCTAATTAAATTGTAATAATTAATAAAAAAAAATACACAAATCTTGGCTTATGTTCAATATAAATCAAGCTCTATTGATCCCATATTAGTAATTAAGAAAATGCCAAACTCACATCCGCAATCATTAGATGCAAAGGACTCTATGCGGTATGCATGAGTTGGACATGTGTAGATTGAAATAATAGTCTCATGTCTATTTATTAAAATAAATCACTTGTTTCTGCGCACAAAAAAGAAAGAAAGAGTCTCACATTAAAAATAAACTAGTTTATCTCATAGAATATTATAAGTTGAAATCTCACCTTTGTTAGCACTGTTAAGGCATTCTAGAGTGAAACACCATACTTTGACCCAGAGGTGATTAAGTTGATGACAAAATTTATACTAGTAGAGATCTAGGGTCAAATGGAGGTTATGGAGCACAACTCAATGCTCATGGTTTCAATTCAAGAAGAGTTGTTAAATATAGATATGTAGACGAAAATAATAATAATCCATTTGAGGAGGAGGAGGTGCGAGCATCAGTGTTCAGTTGCGATGGTTCCAAGGCCCTGGGGCCCGATGGATTTACTATGGCTTTCTTCCAAAAGATGTGGGAGGTGGTGAAAGAAGATGTAATGAGGGTTTTTTCAGGAGTTCTACCACAATAGGGTGATTAATAATGCTATAAACGAGACATATATGTGCTTGATACCAAAGAAATGCGACTCGCGATGTTTGAAGGATTTTAGACCTATTAGCTTGGAAACTAGCATATATAAGATCATATCCAAGAATTTGGCTCTGAACACAGTGCTACATAAAACGGTGGAAGAAAATCAGTCGGCGTTTATTGAGGGAAGATAGATCTTGGATGCTGTGTTGATTGCTAATGAGGCAGTAGAGAACTACCGGGCGGGCGGGGGTCTAGGGGTGGTTTTTTTAAGTTGATTTTGCTAAGGCATATGACATTGTGGATTGAGGTTTCCTTCAACAGGGGCAGCGGAAAAAAGGGCTTTAGGGTTAGATGGATAACTTGGATGATGGGATGCGTCTGTTCAGTCTCGTATTTGGTGATGATTAAAGGTCGACTGAGGGGCAAATTCGGGGCAAGTAGGGGTCTTAGACAAGGAGATCCTCTCTCTCCATTTCTGTTCACTCTGGTTGCGGATGGTTTGAGCCGACTGATGACAAGGGCCAGATAGGTTTCACTGGTGAGAGGATTCCAGGTTGGGAAGGATGGTGTGAAGGTCTCATATGTGCAATATGCGGATGACACTCTGTTCTTGGTTCATGGGGACGAAGTGAACATGGGGTCTGCACTGGAGATTTTAAGTTGCTTTGGTGAGTTTTTGGGGTTGAAAGTGAACATGGCAAAGTTTCAGATGGTTGGGATCAACATGACACTGAGGAGGTTTTGAGGCTGGCTAATAGAGCGAAGTGTTCGGTAGGTTTATGGCCAATGACCTATTTGAGCCTTCCTCTGGGAGGTAATCCTCTGTCTCAGAGGTTTTGAGATCCTGTTGTGACTACTATTTCTAAAAGGTTGGAGGGGTGGAAACATGTTTTCTTATCCAAAGGCGAGAGATTGGCCTTAATCAGATCAATGTTAATGGCCTTCCCAACATATTATTTGTCCATGTCCAGGATTCCGATGGGGCTGGCAAGAAGAATTGAGAAGATATTTAAATCATTCTTGTCGGGTGGGAGAGGCGGAAAAGAAAAAAAAAGCTTGGTGAAGTGGGATGTTGTGAAGTTGCCTGTCGAAGTCGGGGGATTGGGTATTAGGAATATTGCGCAAAAGAACTCAATCTTATGTGGCAAATGGATCTGGAGGTCTCTGGTAGAGCCAAATTCTTTTTGGGTAAGAGTGATCAGTAGTAGATATGGGAAGCTCTCTTTTCTGATTTGGGAGCTATTCAGCGGAGAGCCGGGAGAACAACGTTCAAGGGACCATGGAAATTTATTGTGTCTCTTGCTCCGATAGTGTTTGGTTTCATTCGCCCAAGAGCTGGAGATGGGGAAACTTTCCGTTTTTAGAAGGATAGATGGCTTAGAGATTGCCCCTTAGCAGAGGCTTTTCCTAATCTATATAAGCTATCCACGATCCACTATCAACCTATTTCTTTCTTTAAAATATCTGATCCTAATGCAAACTACTATTGGAATATGCATTTTTCTAGAACCTTAACATATAGGGAACATTTTGAGATGTCTATTCTTTCCTCGTGTTTGGAGGGTGCTCGTTTTGTGAACTCTCCGGATCATTTCTTTTGGTCCCTATAACCTTTTGGATCTTTCTCATGCAAATATTTCTTTGTCGGCTTGACCTCTTCTGCCACGAACACATCCTTCCCCCTTTCTACCTTTATTTGGCATACACACATTCCATCTAAGGTTAAGGTTTTTGGCTGGTTGTTGGCTCATAGGCGTGTTAATACCTTTGATATGTTACAAAAGCGTATTCCACATTTATATTTATCTCCACACTGTTGCACTTTTTGCTTCCTCGAGGGTGAGCGTCCATATCACATTTTCTTGCAGTGCCCCTTCTCTAGGGGGATTCAATGTCACGACGCCCCTGACGTAGCCTGACGTTATGACCGACACAGTGTACTATACACTGTACATATCCATATACAATATATAATACACCGTCAGCCTTCACGTAGTCTCACAATAATTCCCAAAAGTTACAGCAATTTTTTTTTTCCTATACCACAAATCAAAGTCTCATCTGATAAATATCTATGATCATCTCATTTCATCATCCCCAAGCATTATATAATATTACCACACAACCCATCTAGGTGATATTACATATATATAGTGTGTGATAAATATACATATCAAAATAACAAAAATATAATTTATTTCCTCGAAGCGTACATACACGTACCAGACGAAGGTTCACGTGATTATCACTCACGGAATTTTCCTTTTCCCTTTGACTCAATACCTGAAATATTGGAGGAAATGAGGTGAGCAATCAACAGCTCAGTGAATATAGTTCTTGAGATGACAATTATATATATTTATAGAAATATGACATTTAAAATCATTTCAAACACTTATTCAACACATGCATCATTCAACGAATATATTGTACATGTCAACATTATAAATTTCATGAGTTTTCAACAACATAATGCACAATCTCCCTCCTCCGCAAGGCAAGAGAGCGGGTCTAACCCTTGTATGGCCGTACAAGGTAGACACAACTTCTTATCACCCAATTCACAGTCATTTCAAGGATCGCAACCCTTGTTAGGACAAACCTACTGACAATGAGGACTCGCAAAACCTCATCCGGGTCTAATTCCTAACGAAATGACAATGAGGATTCGCAAAACCTCATCATTACAAACTTCAATTGCTAAAATCAGTTTGCATGATCCATAAAACGCAATGCATTATATATACATATCACATGCATACAATCAAACATTTTATATGCGTACAATGTCATACAAGAACCAAATCAAGCAAACTATACTCACAGTGGTTGCACGAGTTTTCTAAGCCAACCTCTAAAATCGAGCAACAATATTGCTTCCTCAAGAGCGTTTATCCATGCCCTTAAGCTCTCAATTTAAACACTGAAATGACCATAGATTATCATGAGAATCATCATTTACCATATCGGTAGCTACTAAAATATCAAATCACTGTTTACAGTACTATTCACTATTCAGTATTTCACTATTTCACTATTTACTATTTACTATTTACGATTCATTCTTTACTATTCATCTGAAAGATGTAAATTGTATTAAAATTGTCAAATGGTCTCCAAAAATCATGAAATGAAATCTAACCACATATTCGGGGTCCCGACAGTCCAGGGAGCGTTTTTCTACCTTTCTAGCGAATTTTCATTCACGTTGGGTCAAAACTTCAATTTTGTCAAAACGCCGCAAAACGGCTCCCATAGCTAAAATTGGTCCGCTAGAATCGTTTCATCTAGCTTAGATAGTAATTTCACGAAGAAAAAGAGTAAAAATCACTTACCGCGAGGCCAAATTTGTCGTGAATCTCGCGTTTCTCCTTTTCCTTCTTCTCCTTCTTCTCTCTGTTTCTCTCCTTCCGTCCGCCCGTCTTTTCTCTTTCATTCAGCAACTCCTTTCTATTCTTTTTTTCTTTTCTATTTTCTTTACACGTTGGATAGTTACATGTCGGAGAGTGAGAAGTTGAAATTTAAAAATAAAAGTTGATATTTAAATGATCCAATGCACCTCATCCTCAATAGTTAACCAACTTCCCATCTTAATATTTCATTTTCATTCCTTCAATCATACTATTCATTAATTCATTAAATCATACTCCAATCCACATTTTTAATTAACCAACCCCATAAATTAATCAATTTAATTCAACTCAATTCAACTAATAAAACTTATATTCTTTATTTAATAATTTTATTTATTTGCTCACATTCCGTAATTATAGCATGTATTTCATACACGCGTATATTTAGCTCATACGTATCAAATACGTGTATTATCATGGGTATATTTAGCTCATACGTATCAAATACGTATATTATACATCTCGATATACGCATACTTCAACGTATATATTTAATTAAAATTACGGGGTGTTACAATCTCCCCAACTTAAGGAATTTCGTCCTCGAAATTTAGACTTAAGGAATATTCCTCAAGTGATACTCAATCCCAGAAAACTGCTCCCGCATTTTATAGTTCAGCTCCCATGTTTGCTCTTCTTGATACGTGGTATCCTCCCCAACTTAGAGGTGAGTTATATCCATAACATATATGGAATCTGAATGACATGTCCTCAACATCAATATATATATACTATTCTGAACACTTATCAACTGTGACAGTAGAGCAAATCGGTAAGCCAATGGACCTATCCTATCAAGGATTTTTAATGATCCAACAAACCGCGGTGCGCGCTTTCCTTTCATCCCAAATCTCATTTGAGCTTTCTGTGGTAAGACCCTTAGCAAAACTAAGTCCGCCACAATAAATTTCAAGACCTATATACCAACCCTGTGTATTTAATAATATCCCGTGACACCAATAACAATAACTCCATACTTTCAAATCAACAAGTTGGAGATCTATAAGGCTTATTATCAACCCTTTAGAGTGCCATCATTATGCTATTATAATAGCTGTTTATACACATATTCAAGTATACTAGACCCGAGCATGCTCGCAAGCATCAAAGTCATTCTCTCAGTCTGTCAACCAGTCTGAGAGTACAAAATTACACTGAGAATGAGATGAGTACCAAATCGAGTCTGCATCATATATCAGATCTCGACACAAGCTTCGGATCTTAATCCGACATGACAAATATCTGAGTACTCCCACAAATCTCCATATCTCACACATATACAATCTGCTCAGTCTATCAATAGAATTCTGGTGTTCATTGGAAGAATACAGAGACTTATCAGTCCACTAATGGTTATCCAAATGGTATCATTTCTACCCATAACCTATAAGATACCATTGGAATCTCATCTTCATTGAACACAATCTATATTACCAATTCCATAATCTTTCATACTGATATCATACTCGTCTCGTCATAAATTTTACTCTCTAAATATGAGTATCAATCAGCTGAACATGCATTCGAGCACAAATATCAACACATGGAGTAATAGAGAGTACACTCATAACTGTAACTCTCACTCACAAACAATCTCCATTTATGGTTAACTGATAGATACTACTTCAGTTTCAGCCTGTTTCTTGCTCAATGCCTCAGCAACATATTGGCTTTTCCCAGGATAATAATGTAATATAAAATCAAATCCTTTGGGAATTTTTTTTTTGCCACAGTTATTACCTCATATTCAATTTCTTTCCGTTCAAATAATTTCTTCAGACTCTTAAAATCTGAAGATATTGTGATCTTTTTATTATAGAGGCAAGGCTCTCATCATTTCAACATAACTAGCAACAAAGTTTTATTCACTCTCAGGATAGTTATTCTCGTGCACTACCAAATATCTGGAGACACAAGTAATTAACCTATCCTTTTGTATCAATGCACAACCCAGATCTGGACGTGATATTCATCAATCACAATTACTTCCAGGTTCTGAAACTCATAACAACATTTACTACTATGAGAGTTTCCCCATGCACAACAGTCCACACATTATATACCATTCGTCTGGTTTAGTTTCGTGAGTGGAACAGATAGCTTCACGGAGCTTTCCACGCACGTTCTATAACATACGATGATCACTTTGACCTTCGCAGCATCCTTAACGATACTATTTAACCTGGTCATGTGATCCAAATATTCTCATCTTAATTAGATTCAAAACTCATATTCACCAAGCTTGGCACTCAATCGGTGCTCTCTCAGTGACTACAAGGTAATTCCGCGGTGCTATTCATGCTCCTCTCATTTTCTTGGGACAATTTCATATAGCATCATCGAAGACTATGTAATAATCAAGATAGGGTTCATATACCCACTACATCAATCCTAGAACGTGATTGACACATTAATCAAGGTTACCAAAATGTCATAATATCCATATTTTGTCTTAAAACAGTTTGCATTACCTCCTTTTCTCGAATTCTTAATTGATGGTGCCTAGATCTCAAAATGATCTTAAAGAAATTTTGGTTCCATGTAGTTAATCGAATTCGACCATCTATCCTTGCTCAGTTAACAGTAATTCATACTGAAACATATTTCACTATACCTTATTTCCATCTTATCACAAATGCTCTCCAAGGTGGCATATCAAGGATAATAAATCTGTTGCTCATTAACACATTTACCTACACCTTAAATCCTCACAATTCCTCAGGTACTCTTTATATGAAGAAATGGAGATACATATTAGACTGGCATCAGTGTTCTATGCTATCAATCTCCTGTTCAGGTGGCAATTTTAATAGTTCATCAGAGAATACTCTAATATATCAGCTCACCACAAGAATTTTAATCCACTGCATGCCTTCTTACCTTACTCTACATGGCTTTGTACTAGCCATATGCTTTATGTCATCGTCAATAATTATCTTATCTTAGATAGAAGATTTTGAGGGTATAAATTTCTCGAGATTCAAAATGAGAATTTTCCACTTATGCCGCATATTACTTCTTTTCGGAGAGACGCTGTGGCGACCCCGCACCCCGGACCACCAACCCCGCAGGGAGTGACGTGCGGAATGCCGGGGCGGGACGCCCGGCGTAGGCATCTCCGACCACTCCTCAACTCCCGTGAGGTGGTTGAGACCCTACGAGCCTTATCTCAAAAACCGACATAATATCAAAAGGTACTAAACAAAACTACCCACCGTATTAATCATCCAAGACAATAGATAATCCATAAAAATTGAACCATAAATAAAATCATAATCCCTACAGTCCATTAAAATTGACATACACATAAAGTCCAAAATTGTGGGTACAAATAAAAACCGTCATATGCCCACATGGTTTATCTAACAAATCCCAACTCACCCATACTACAATGTGGTAAGTATTATAATTACATAATCCAAAATATAATACTTCATAATTCAAAACACAGTTCAATCAAAATGCCTCTCAACTCACATCGAGGCTTTGGATTCTCTCGCAGGCAAGGCCCTCAAGATATAACTACTCATTTGCCCTTATTCGGGACAGAAGGACCTGAAAGAGGAAAATGAGGTTGAGCCAACGGTGCCCAGTGAATAGAATTCAAATATGATATCAATACTCATCAATAAATATCATGTATGCATGTCAATGTGTAGCATGATTTAAAGCTCATAACATATAGATATCAAGCATTTATAAGAAGTTCGATGCAAGTAAAAACTTATCAATTTGGATCCACATTCCACATGCATTGGGTTACTAGTGCACGTCTATTTCACCGTACCGTTGATCCCAATCATGTTTATTTTGGGTTACTAGTGCACGTCTATTTCACCGTACCGTTGACCCCAATATCTTCCTTTCCTAAAACCCTCCTATGACAAGGTTAAGTCCCCCTATTAGCCGGATAGATGGGCTCAACCAAAGTCATAAGGTTTTCTCAAATCAATGCATCATTCAAAACATTAGAACACATTCATGCTTTCAACATACAATATATAAGTGATATGATGACATAAAAGATATAATCATAAATGAAGTCTACTCACAACCAAGCCTCGCGAGAGTATTTAACCACACACGACCACTAAACCGAATCAACCCAATCAAGATCCTGAAACATACATCAATATCCTACCATACATCAATTTCTATGCTCAATCACATAGACATTACACATCAACCCTAAATCAGCCCACATATAAACAATAGGCCTAAATCCCATCTAATCTCATCATTCAACTCAAATCACATGACTTAGGCCTCTAATGCATAGTTCTCATACATAAACCATTTTATTAATCAAAAATACTGATTTTCAATTCTTTTAGACATAAACATGCCAAATTTGGTCACTTGATCACAAGTAGGCCTAACCCATGATATGGTCACAACCACCAAATCAGTAGCATAATCAACTCTAATCATGCTTAATTAAACATAAGTTGCATCAATTCAATGATTCTAGGCCAAAAGCATCAAAAGCCCTAAAATATGAAATTTTCCATACTTAGGCCATATTGTCGATTTACACTATGTCACCATGTTCAGCCATGTATATCACTGATTTTGCATCATGGGTTCATCAACAATGGCAACCAGGTCAACATAGTTGACATGCAAGCTATTTGGAAAGGTCTAAGTTCATATTCTAAATTTAGGTCTAATACAAGCAACCCTACCAATTCTTCATTTAGTATTCTGTTCAGATGTATCAATATACCAACAGAAATATGTAATCACAAAATCAACCGTACAGATTGAAGTATGTGAAGATACAAACCTTCTGTCCAAATATCAGCCCAATCCAACGATGGACCGAAAAGATAAGTATATTTGATGAACAAGTCTCTAATCAGACAATTTCTCCTTTCCTGCTGCAAATACTCAAACTCAGATGACTATATCACACAAAATACTAAATGAATACACATCTCTACCGTTCAGAATACAGAAATATCAGTTGTACACGACATACCCAAATTTCATATCCGTCCAACGGTAGATTAAGGAGATCTAGAAGTTTGAGCAAAACGGCGCGAGAAATCCAGACTTTCCGACTAGCTTTGTTTGAGAGGTTAGATCTCTTAGACGAAACCTCTGATCAAGATCTCCACCGACCAGAATGAATAACCATAAGCTACGAACTTGTTGACAAATTTTGAGCTCAATCTGACCATATATTCCAAAGATCCACCTCTTTGATAAAAATGTCGCAGGGATCTTCCTCCTGCAACTCTCTCCTTCTTTCTCTTCTTCTTTCCTTTTTCTTCTTTTCTTTCTCTTCTTCTTTCCTTTCTCTCCACTCACCTCTTTCTAGCACTTCCTTGATTCCCTCCTTAATTCTCTCCTTGATTCTCTCATTGATTCCCTCCTTGATTCTCTCCTTGATTCCCTCCACTCATTCTAACACTTCCTTGAGGGCATGAGACACTTGTCCACTTTCGTGCACCAACCTTCACATGTGTTGGTCTCATACTACCCATACCAACCACATGTACTTTAACCAATTTCATGGTTCCATGTATTTTAAATGTCCAATCCATTTAATACACCAAATTTTCATTTTCATTTATCCTTTTATTCAATCAATCCTAACTCATATCAATTCATGGTTTAATGGACCCATGCATAAATAATAACATATGCATTTTAATTTAATTTAACATGACTCATATACAATTTATGATACACATATTTATATACATTATCAAGCATCAACTATACAAACATTAAACAACCATCAAACAAACACCAAACATATCAAGGCAACGCATCGAATTTGGGCAAAGTGCAATTGAGTTATGGGCTAGATGAAATAATTTTCGGGGCGTCAAAGACGCTCCACCTAGCATGAGAGGTGACCAGCCAATCATACCCACAAAACATCCAATTCCAAAAATTTCAGATTCTAGAGCCCATAATTACTTGATGACTCTCATAGTTATTACACATAATCTTTGCTAACCATATCATGATAGATTCTTTCTCCTGTAGGCATACCCACAATCAATGATGCATTCTTTTAACAGAAGATAATACAATCTGTCTACCATATCACCAGAGATAAAGGACCAGGTAGATCCAACAACACATCAGAATATACACCATAACCAAATATTGATCATACATGTTATCAACGTCTTACTCATCTTTGGATCTGGTCTTGTATTTACTTTAATTTATTCTCTAAACTCTGGTGGAGTCACATTGATAAAATTTACTGGAGCAGTCCATATCAACTAACTGGAGATTAACACATCTCGTGTTTTTTTTTTTTTTTTCAGATTGATAATCGACAATCATAGGTCGAGATACAATGTAAGTAGTTTGTGACTCCTGCTCAGGCAATGGAAACCAATTCTGGTTTTCATAATTCGTTAACATCACTTTTTTTTTCCATTTTTATTGGGTCAGGTACTAACAACATTAGAGTCACTACTACTGCCAAAATCTCAACCTTACTCAATGTTTCGCTTATCTTGAATTTCATATTCTTGCCCCAACATTTTCTTACATTACTTATTTCTCTTTTTACCTAACACTGGTGTTGATAACTCGGCTTCTAACGGTAGTGTAAGCTATCTCACTATTGCTGGTGTTAACAATTTCACCACAGCTTTGACTAACCGGAAAGTTATAGGCTGCCTCACAACTTGCGCCTATATTTATAATCCAACAATTATCAAACCTGCCGTATAGAATTCCAAAATTTATTCTAGATACTTATCATTCTCAGAGTATCCATCGTGATCATTCCAAAAATAAACTATACCAGTCTATTTAATTCATGTTTGTCTTTATGGTTAGGCATGTCACTACATTTTAACAAGATAAACTTTTTCATGCCTTAGATCAAGGTTAGCATGATGATAGAAGCCCTTATACAATAGCTTCTTTAATTAATCTCATGCCTAAATCAACTCCGAGTTCTTAACCCAATTTTCCATCATTTCTTATCATCAGTTAGCTTCTAACTTATTATTATTATTTTCATTTTCAGAGACTTAATCATTCTCGAAGATGGTCTCTACTCAGAGTCGCAACTTCGTTACTATGTCTACTATCAGACTGCTAGTTAAATCTCATTTCCTGAAAGTTTCCATAACTTTCACATATCTTTTTCCATATGGCTTATCATTGAGACCGTCTATTTATTTTATTTTGACTTCAGTCTCAACTATATATGTTTTTGAGTACTCACACCATTAGCATCCACATTTGGAGCTATCACTGGTTCAAGCCTCTGTCTTTCTCACATTACAACTTTGCCACAAGCTCATAAGTTGTGCATCTCGTTGTTCTTGGGTAGTTACTAGCCATAGATAAGCTATAAAATTTATTACCACTGGATTCCATCCAGTTCTTTTTCTTTCAGCCTTCTGATCCTTTCGTGATCAGCAATTTCCATTGTTAATCTTGACTATTCGTTTCTAAATCTGAAATTCACCGACACAGGTGATTCTCAGTCAAGATAACATATTGGCTTAGGCTCAACATAATAGTACTACCCATATGTATACCCATACAAACAATCATAATATCATAAAGCTTTTATCTTTTTACGAATTTTAAACTTAGGCTCTGATACCAATATTGTCACGACGCCCCTGACGTAGGCTAACGTCATGACCGACACAGCGTACTATACACTGTACATACCCGTATACAGTATACAATACACTGTAAGCCTTCACGTAGTCTCACAATAATTCCCAAAAGTTACAGCAAATTTTTTTTTCCTATACCACAAATCAAAGTCTCATCTGATAAATATCAATGATCATCTCATTTCATCATCCCCAAGCATTATATAATATTACCACACAACCCATCTAGGTGATATTACATATATATAGTGTGTGATAAATATACATATCAAAATAACAAAAATATAATTTATTTCCTCCAAGCGTACATACACGTACCAGACGAAGGTTCACGTGATTATCACTCACGGAATTTTCCTTTTCCCTTTGACTCAATACCTGAAATATTGGAGGAAATGAGGTGAGCAATCAACAGCTCAGTGAATATAGTTCTTGAGATGACAATTATATACATTTATAGAAATATGACATTTAAAATCATTTCAAACACTTATTCAACACATGCATCATTCAACGAATATATTGTACATGTCAACATTATAAATTTCATGAGTTTTCAATAACATAATACACAATCTCCCTCCTCCGCAAGGCAAAAGAGCGGGTCTAACCCTTGTATGGCCGTACAAGGTAGACACAGCTTCTTATCACCCAATTCACAGTCATTTCAAGGATCGCAACCCTTGTTAGGACAGACCTACTGACAATGAGGACTCGCAAAACCTCATCCGGGTCTAATTCCTAACGAAATGACAATGAGGATTCGCAAAACCTCATCATTACAAACTTCAATTGCTAAAATCAGTTTGCATGATCAATAAAACGCAATGCATTATATATACATATCACATGCATACAATCAAACATTTTATATGCGTACAATGTCATACAAGAACCAAATCAAGCAAACTATACTCACAGTGGTTACACGGGTTTTCTAAGCCAACCTCTAAAATCGAGCAACAATATTGCTTCCTCAAGAGCGTTTATCAATGCCCTTAAGCTCTCAATTTAAACACTGAAATGACCATAGATTATCATGAGAATCATCATTTACCATATCGGTAGCTACTAAAATATCAAATCACTGTTTACAATACTATTCACTATTCACTATTCACTATTTACTATTTACGATTCATTCTTTACTATTCATCTGAAAGATGTAAATTGTATTAAAATTGTCAAATGGTCTCCAAAAATCATGAAATAAAATCTAACCACATATTCGGGGTCCCGACAGTCCAGGGAGTGTTTTTCTACCTTTCTAGCGGATTTTCATTCACGTTGGGTCAAAACCCCAATTTTGTCAAAACGCCGCAAAACGGCTCCCATAGCTAAAATTGGTCCTCTAGAATCGTTCTATCTAGCTTAGATAGTAATTTCACGAAGAAAAAGAGTAAAAATCACTTACCGCGAGGCCAAATTTGTCGCGAATCTCGCGTTTCTCCTTTTCCTTCTTCTCCTTCTTCTCTCTGTTTCTCTCCTTCCGTCCGTCCGTCTTTTCTCTTTCATTCAGCAACTCCTTTCTATTCTTTTTTTCTTTTCTATTTTCTTTACACGTTGGATAGTTACATGTGGGAGAGTGAGAGGTTGAAATTTAAAAATAAAAGTTGATATTTAAATGATCCAATGCACCTCATCCTCAATAGTTAACCAACTCCCCATCTTAATATTTCATTTTCATTCCTTCAATCATACTATTCATTAATTCATTAAATCATACTCCAATCCACATTTTTAATTAACCAACCCCATAAATTAATCAATTTAATTCAACTCAATTCAACTAATAAAACTTATATTCTTTATTTAATAATTTTATTTATTTGCTCACATTCCGTAATTATAGCATGTATTTCATACACGCGTATATTTAGCTCATACGTATCAAATACGTGTATTATCATGGGTATATTTAGCTCATACGTATCAAATACGTATATTATACATCTCGATATACGCGTACTTCAACGTATATATTTAATTAAAATTGCGGGGTGTTACATTCAAAGTACATGGCGGTCCTTTATAGGTGGTAGAATCAATGTACCTGACTGTCTTGAGGAGTGCATGTCTCTGTCTCAAGAAACTTTTATGTCTAATGATAGTAAGGAGGTGTGTCTCATTGTAGCATTTGCTACTTTTTGGATCATTTGGCTAGAAAAAAATCAAAGGGTCTTTATGGATAAGGCCAAATCGGTTGACAGTCTATGGGAGGATATCAAATTTGTTGCGAGCTCGTGGGTTCACGCCTCTCTCGTGAGCCAAGGGTTCACGTTATCTGATTGGTTAATGAACTGGTCTAGGTGTTTGCATCAGGTGTAACCACTTTGGGGAAGGTTATTCATGGTTTTTATATTTGAAGGTGTGTCTAGGTGGATTTTTGAGGTCTTATGTCTTAGATGGGGTGTGTTGGGGTATATCTTTGCTTGTGTGTGATTGGTTGTTATTGTTTCTTCATTTTGCTAAGTACCTTTGGTACTCTCGGTGTTTGTTTATAGTTTTTTTATCAATAAAAGTTATTTTGGTTTCTTCTAAAAAAATGAAAATTGACAAGTTTATCACTTTAAATATTAGTTGAGATCTCAGGTTCATTAATACGAAAATCTTTTGGAGTAAAATCTTACACTTAGCTTCAAGGCGATATTTTAAGGGTAATGTCACTATTAATTAAGATCCAAACTTGCACAACAAAAATAACACTACTCTATTAGTTAAGATTGTTTTTGTCATTTATGTGTTTGGTTAAACCTCAAACAGATTCCCAATTCCTTCCCATCCATCCAATTCTCTATAAGGGTATTTAACTATAAGAGAAATTAATGTAAAATATTTTAAATGGACAACATTTTTTTTTCAAAAATGACATGAACCTTTCTCGAGGAGAACATTAACCACTAACCCCTTTACAACTGTATGACTACTCTAGAGTTGGGGACTATAAAAGTTGTTGTGCGTCCTTCCTAAAAGTAGACGAAAAATATAAACACGAAGACAAACTTGAAATCGAGATCTCGTTCCTCAACCACGACTTCTACAATCTCTCATCCAACGAGGTTACTCAACTTTGAGCAACAACGCATGTATTTTTTACTTACATATCTTAATAGAATAATAAAGTGAAGGAAATAGATTCAAAACGGATCTCATGTAGATAGCAAATGCTTGTTAAGTTAAATAAGTTTTATATCTATTTTTACCAAGATTGATGAGATGCTCTCTAATAATAATGATCATTTTAAAGAAGAAGGGCTTTCATTAACAATAACATTAATTTTACAACAATGTTATTGAGAGCCCAATAATATCGGAGGGTAGAAATTAATGTCCGTACAGTTACAAAAATTATACCTACAGTTACAAAAATTATACGTATGGAACTAACGATTCTGCAGAGTCTCAGTTCAAACTCAAGGAACTAACGAAGACCAAGCCAACGGCTGTGATTAAATCTTGACCCCACCTGATAGAAATCGTATGGCCATCACTATAATCAGCTGATGCAGGGCCCACTCCTCCATTTGCTGACGCCACAAAGCTCCCATTTGACACGGCTTGAACGCTGCAACACACAGAATCAAGAACAAATATTTAATGACAAAAACCGTGTTCTTCAATCTAAAACCTTTTTTCTCACTAAATTATAATATATATATATATATATATATATAATATATATGAAAAATATTAGACTAACACATTTTTTAAATACACTTTATTAATATTAAAACACACTTTGTTAATATTAGAATTATTAGATCACCTCAAATAACGTATCAACGTATAATATAAGGCAATCCAACAACTTTCAAAGACAAGACAATGTTAATAAAATATGTTAGTCAAATATTACTACTATATATATATATATACCAATATTACCAATATTAATATCTCTAACTTAACTACCTCTGGTTTTTTTTCTAAAAAAAAAAAAAAAAAAAAAAAACTACCTCTCATCCCAGTGTGAATTTTATTCAAGAAAAACCTTAATACTAATCAGAATGAAATCCTAACTTATATTCTACTCGATGAATTTGCCTATGTCCAATGTAGAATAATTATTTCAGTTCATATAATTCTAAGAAAAAACAGACAAAGACTGAAAAACAAGAGAACTCTTACAAGTATGGGCACATAATAAATTAACAACCATAGTTTGGTGGTTGGGGTGCTAACCTAACTTGAGCAAGTGCTCATAGAAAATTTAAAACTAAGTCGGGTCTAAACCAATAAATGCCTTTTAAAATTTTAAGTATATAATAAGATTTGTAAAGGGTATAACTGTCAATTTAACTAGTCCCTCTCAACTTTTTTTAAAAGCTAAAAATTATTTTTTTTACTGTAATTTAACTAGAAACAAGTGTTGTCAAACACTTTTAAAAATATTTTTGCTTCAAATGCACTATGAAAAAGCTTTTCTAAACACGGCTTAAATCTAATTGTAAAATCAATAGAAAAATTAGAGGAACCAAATTGGTGCCTTTGGCTTTGGTTTGGTTTAGTTTGGGTTGATTTAGTTTAATTCAGTTCGGTTATGTTCTTATTAAATTCAGTTAGGGTTAAATTTTAAATTTTAAATCTAACCCGATTGGTTTTGTTTGAGTTATGATTTGAGATTTCAAAAACCAATTTAAATTAAACCGAACCGATATTAAAAGTAAAAGTGTTAATATTTAACTTTTAATGTCTAAGATTCTTTATAATATAAACATTGTTATAAAAAAAAAAAAAGATAATCATCTTATTACTTAAAAATTTATTCAATATGCATTAGGAAATTTAAGATTACTTCATCTACTCAACTCAACTCAACAAAACTTTTTTTCAACTATACTAGGTCAGTTACATGAATCAACTTCGTTCACCTTCTTACTTCATATATCCCAAATATAAGTAATTATTTTGATTTAATTAATGTAAGTGTATTTAAAATTTTTAACCAATTAACTCAAATCGAATCAAACTGATTATATGTTTCGTTTAATTCAGTTCAGGTTGGTAATTTTAAATAAACAGATCAACCTAAATCGAACTAAACCTAATCACGGTTGGTTTTGGTTGGATCTGAGCATCAATCAAGTTGACTCAAACCGAATTGTCAACACTTCTAAAAAAATAATGGAGTAATCACATACATTTAGTAATACATACATTTCAAGTTTATAAAATCGGATCAAAATAGAAAAAAAAAAAAAAAAAGGCATTTGTAAATATAAGGTTAAGTTTGGATAAAAATATAGTATCCAAATTTAAAATTAGGCCAAATTCAGCCACATCACAGTATTATATGTGTTAATATAAGATGTTATCTCATGCTTCACATCTTAAAGAGGTTAGAGTTCATATCTAATGTTTAACAAAAAAAAAAAAAAAGGAAAGAAAAAGCAGAGTGTAGAAAGTGAAAGTAAAAAAACGCACCCGTAAGGAAATTTGCAGTCGCCATGGCCTGAAATCACAAACCCACCAAACAAAATAATCAAATAAGTAAAGGGCTTCTCAAATTCTCAAAATTTCCAATACTCAAATCCTCAAAACAAGCTTATAAATTATCAATTCAAAACCAAGTAAAAGAAAGAACCAAAAAAAAAACCTTACTTGGATCCAACGAAGACAGAGCAGCAGTGCCAGCAAAATCGCAGCTCGCATCATCACCATGTTTCCTGAAATAATCATTAAAAGCATACGAAGCCGTAGATTGAAAATTACTCGGATCGTAACAAGGCCGGCCTTGCTGGATTTGACCGCAATCGGCGCCGCCGGGGCCACAAGCCCAATCGAGGGATCTCTGCAGAGCTGAGTCGTCGGCGTTGTTCTTCGCCACGCACCACAGCTTCTGCGACACGGCGCCGCCATTGTTTCCGGCCTTAGAGCTCGATCTGAGAACTGGGTATTGATTAAATTTCGATTCAGAGGCCGCAGAAGCGAGATTATGAAGTGGGTTGCTTGAGAAGATGAAGAGAATGAACAGTGTTGAGATTGAGATGAGAGTGGAAGAAGAGGAGAAGAGGGTGAGAGCCATTTTCGTGAAAACTAGCCGTTGGAAAATGGGGAACGAAAGAAGGGGTTTTTTTATTTTTGGGAGAGAAATCCCGATTCTCGAAGAGAGAGCAGGAAATTTGACCGTTGGGGTTAGTGGAGTTGAGTGTAGGAGATGGATGGAGGAAGAAGACACCGTGAGTTCAGTTCAGACTCTGTGTGAGAGCCCACCTGAGCAGACGCAGGTCACAAGCTCTGCTTTTTTTTTGCCATTTAATAATAAAACTTTTCCATTATTATTTTTTTGTTCTTCTTTTCAATCGATTTGATATTTTTACTATCATTAATTGTTCTTTGGCTTTTTGGTTTCTTAACTATTGTTCCCAGAGATCATGTCACTGTCTTAAGGGTACTTTGAGTTATTTTAGTTGAGCATTTTCTTTTTTCATTAATGAATGACCACTCACCCACGTTCGATTCTGTCCATGAAGGAACTAGACCTAGTACTGTTCTAGTTTTCAATAGTACTTTTTTTTTTTTTTCTTTATTTTATGAAAGGACCAGTACTTTCTAGTTATTTGATCCACTCCAACTTGGCATTAGTGGGATAGCAAGTAATCCAATCCCCTTAGAAAGGGTGAGTTTGATGACTAACCATAATCTTCAGAAAAAGAAAAAATTGAGATTGGTAAAAAAAATATTACTTTTTTGGTAAATATTTTTTACTTTCTTCAACTCGAATTGAATTAAAGATACAACTAAACAAAATAAAATATAAAAAAAAGGCTTGTTACATTAGAGCTTAAACTTCTAGTACAAATAAAGGTTTAATTTAAAATAGAAATAGATACTAAATAGAATTACCAAGTAGTTCATTGGCTAGACAGAAGAATTTCATCGCAAACACTGCCTAGAGTTTCTGGTGTGGGAAGATTAATTATAAGACTGATAGAATCCCATTCAAACTGGACAACTTGTTTCAGCACAAAATAAGAAACATCCCTTCAATGCGTAAATGCTGGGAGTTCCTGTTCTTATCATCCTTGGTAAAATCTATTTCATCACAAGAGATATTCATAAACTAGTCTACTGGATTATTCATCTGCTTCTTACATTCGCCTATTGAAAAACATCCAGAAAAGCATTTTGGGAATCCATCTGATTCTATCTCCATTTGATTTGTTTGAAGTAATGAAGAATACCAAAGAATTTATCTTTCCCCTATGGAATTTGGTCCATAGAGTTTCTAAGGTATATGCTCTAAGAGGTTAGCACATATCTTAATGCATATAGCACAGTGACTAAATCGAATAGACCTCGGAAAAGTCTAGGGTGATGAACCCCAGTGATTGAGACCTAGAAGTCAAGTGTTCAAACCCAACCATTTATCAAAATTAAAAAGCACGAATTATGATCTTGCCCTATCAATAACTTTTAACCTTTTTTTTTTTTTTTAAATTCTTTTGAAGTCTATTCAAGAAATTCGAGTTGCTTTGTAAGTTTAAATCTCTAGCTAGGTTTCTACATCTAGATGTGCCACAACCGGGCAATAGGGCTTCCTTTGCATTCCTTTGTACTTTGCTATAAATGAAAATATACCAAAGTAGTTTCAAAGTTTGATTAATATTTTGTCTTTCTCAAATTAGGGCATTAGGTCTCCCACTTTAACTGGTGCAAGTTATCATCAACCCTCCAAATGTGATAAAATGGTTGAGAGAATCAACACTATGATCTTCTATCTTATATATATTGAAGGGAAGCTTTTATATAGTTACATCAACAGATTAAAAGTAACAAATATTCAAACTCCATTTATATGGCTTTCCATTTCCAAGGCCACTTGGAATTGGAAGCTGCTTTGAAGGTTTTACTATGAAATTAAGCCAAAAGTCATGAGAGACAGGTAGGCAAGTCCATGTGCTTTCCAAACCCAGAACAGGAAAACTTACTTGGTTGATCAGAGAACCTTACCAAATTAGTGTTACTGATATAATAATGTGCCAATGCCCCTAGAAATTGCCTTAAAAGACAGGCACATCAAGTTTATATGTGTTGGCTACTGTTCAAGGACATCATGAGGGCCATGATAGCTCTTGTGGTGCATACTGATCTATGTGTGTACAGTACACCATCTATTTCTGCAAAGGCATTTGATATTAGTAGGCTCTAAGATAAAAGGTAAGTATATATTAATATATAGAGTTAGGTTTCCACGGTTCATGATTTGTTGAATAAACTGTAGTCTGTAGAACACTTTGAAATGATTCATTACACATTTTTTTTAAAGTTGTTTATAATTTATGATTAGAGTCCTAATATTAAAAGGAGAACACTGTCTCTTTGTAGCAATATAAAGGATAAAGGAAACAAACAAAATATTTTTTGAATCAGCATGGAGTAAGAGCATGTTAGGTTGATGAAAAGGAGGGTATATATATCCATTATATCTTGCATATCTAACAAAGTTTGGAATCTTATATATACATACATGTACACTTAATTCGTAGACACCTGTAAGCTCCTTATTATTGCATCAAAATAGTCATAATAATGATAAAATATTATAATACACGCAATTTGATCAATTGATAAATTCATTATTATTGTCATTATTTAAAAAGAAACTTTGATGGATTTGTGGTGGGCAGTTTTCAAACATGCAAACATACACCTGCCGAATACTATAGTATCATAGGATGTCAAAATAATAATAATAGTATCATCATTATATATATAAACTTAGTAAACGAGATCAAATGATAATCAGTTGGTTTGGGGGGAAGATGGGTTGTCGTTGTCATTGTCATAAGTGAGGGAAAGACTTGCAAGGGGTGAGCCAAAATCATGTGTGGGGCACTTGGGCTCTACTGAAAATTCCCATTTCTTTGTAAAAAAATGACTACACAAAGTGGGCTCCATTTGAACAACCACACCTTAGAACAGACAGATCAATAATCTTATTGTCCTAAAGGCTACAACTATCAATTGAATTACCCAAAGAAGAATAACTTAAGACCAGCTATAGATGGTAGATAAATAAAAGCTAGAATGAATAATAAATAAATAAAGCAAAAAAATAAATAAAGAGAGAGTCGGTCAGGAAGAGAAGAGAGAATTCCGGGATGAAAAATAGACGGGAAAAATTCGTGAAACCTTTGATTTCTGTGGTTTGATCGGTTTTAAAGGGTTTTATTTTAATATTATTTTTTATTATTTTTTATTAGTTTTGAAATATATATTTTTGAAATATTTAACTTAGTTCCGTTTGATTAGGCTCTCGGACAAGCAAATAAGGATGAGCTATTATAGGAATCCTCAGATTCTACTTTCTCTCTCTCTCTCTCTCTGTCACAACTTACTATCTTAAATATTTGCTGAAAACCTGGGAGAGCTCTGGATTTACTATTACTATGGCCTATTTTGTCTCCATGACTTTCGAGATTTTGGAGTTCAAGATGGAGATTTCAGTTTCTTTATGACCTGGAATTTCCTTTATCTCCCATAATCTCTTTTTTTCTTATAACATGTTTTCTTTTTCAAACTTTTCTATCCTGTTCTTTACAAGTTTCGAGTTTCAAAAAGGTGATTTTGTTTCTGTCTAAACGTTAAAAAATGGGCTTCACTATAGAAACTTCTCAAGTTTATTTCACTTGAAATTTCTGGAGTTGTTACTTTTTCTTTTTTTCACCTGTTCTGGGTCTCTGGTTTTCTTGTTTGTTGGATGGAAGAGAAGAAGAATGGCTCAAGAAGAGCATCATAGATGCAGTAATAGCAGCAGCGACGGAGTTAGGCCTTCAAGGAAACTAAAGCAGAAGAAAATACCACAAAGAGGTCTAGGAGTTGCCCAGCTAGAGAAGATCAGGTTAGAGGAACAGAAGAAGGATAGCCATCACAATCACCAATCTTCCTCTTCAATTGTGTTTTCCCCACCTTCTCCAACAGATCTTTCTTCATTTAGGCCTTCTCCACCAATTTCACCATCCAATTTTGATGTTCTCAGCCCACCTGCACCACCCATTCCACCAGCTACACTTCTTTATGGTCACAATAGTTGTGACCAACATGATGTTGTTGGTGGCTCTGCAATAGGAGCTTCAGGGACTGCAGCAATGGTGGAAGGACAGGGACAGGGGCAGGGGCAGGGACAACGGCAAGCTTATCTTCCAACCATGTGGAATTCATGTGAGTTGAATTCTGAAGTGGAGGGACATAAATTGGATCTGGGTTTCGAATATGGCCAACATTTGAGGAACGAATCGAATCCAATTTGGCCACCAGTTCTGATGCAGAGAAAACAAGAACAACAGCAACAACAACATCATCAACCACCACCTTCTTCAAAGGTGGCCATTGTTTTTTATTTGTTTCTTAAAGTTAGTTGCTTTAGGAATGATGGGAGTGATTTTTTTTTCATTTCAAAATGGATGAGAAACCTGGCTTAAATGTGTGTGTGTGGGTTTGCAGGTGAATCTCTCTGTATCAAGACAAAATTTTCTAATAGAGCCCCCTTCTATCCAAAGCTATTATAGCAACTATACTACTCCTTTATGGCCAGAGGAATACAAGGTACCTACATGTTTTCCTCATAGAACTCTGATTTTGCTTATAATATTGGAGCTAAACTTCATGAATGTAATCCTTGTTAAGACTTACAACCTTGTTTTCCCCCGTCTCAAAGCTCTTGTTTTACCAGTGAGATTTAGATAAAACAATTCATGCTTTGGTTTACTGATTAAAAAGGGTAGTTTGGAGATGGTAGGAAGGATCATCACTGATGTTGGATTTGGTTCATGTAGCATAGATGGTTGGCATAAAGCGGCAGTGGCCCTTCTCTCTAGACAACCCACCTGGTTCTAAGCTCAACTGCAAGTTTCCTCCTCTCATCCCTCCCTCCTGTGGGAATGGTGGAAATGGAGCTCATAGTTTTGAACCAAAAGGTTCAATTTTCAGGTTAGTTTTTGTTGCTTTTTTTTTTTTTTTTAATATTCTTTCTTGCCTAGTAATGTTCATTGGTTCACCATGTATTTTGTTGCTCCTTTTCTCAGAGAAGGACCATCAAGCTCAACTTCTTTTCGCCATCTTGACTGGAGAGAAGGTTTAACAGAGCTGAACTTGAAGAAAGAAAATGGAGCTCTAGACACAATTCTCACTCTAGGCCCTTCTTCTGCAACAACTACTTCGCCTTCATTGGCTTCTAAAGCTAAGCAACCTTTGGAACTTCCTGCCTACCATTTCCAAGAATTCCAAGAATTCAATTTGCTTCCATTCCAAGTAAGATTTTTGACAAAAATCCCATTTTGAGATCTAGCATGGAAATTCCAATTGAATTGTTTTGGTTGCTAATTCGCATTTTGATTGAATGCAAAGGGATACACTGAGGACCTCGTACGGCAAGGAGGGTCAATTCAACCTGCCTACCATTTCCAAGAATTCCAAGAATTCAATTTGCTTCCATTCCAAGTAAGATTTTTGACAAAAATCCCATTTTGAGATCTAGCATGGAAATTCCAATTGAATTGTTTTGGTTGCTAATTCGCATTTTGATTGAATACAAAGGGATACACTGAGGACCTCTTACGGCAAGGAGGGTCAATTCAACAACAGCCATTCTACAGCTTCTTCCCTTCAAAGAGGCATCAGATCAGCACTTCCACAGCAACTTCAAATGAGCAGAGATGTGAGCCCGAAGAAGTGATGGATCTTACCTTAAAGCTATGAGTTAGGAAGGTGTTAGGAGAAGAGTATCTACTAATCAAGTTGGATTCGCCCCCTCAACTCTCCAGAAGAGATTGCATCAAGAGGGAAGCTTTGTGATACTGAGCAAGCAATGTGGCTTACCCATGAAAGCACATGAGCATGAGAGACTGAAATGGGAGAGATTTTGGTAATCTGGGAGGGTGACTTGAGAGGTTGTAGATTGATTTGTTGTTGTAGGTATTGTTTGTTATGCTTCTGTTTTGTATTTTTGTTTGACGAGAAGAAAAATTTGGATCTTAGGGCACTTAGGAGCAAAGTGAGGAAACAACTAGCCAATCCTTCTAAATAATTATATGAAAAGTAATTAACACTATGGGATTGTCCGGGCTTGGCTCCGCATAAAAAATTTACTATTAAAAATTAGGGTCATATCTAGGTAAAACACTAAGGCCCGAATTTAAAACCAGGCTAGGTTTGGACAAACACTTCTTCTATAATAGCCTAGTTTGTGTAGGGATAAATTATCAATTTCTCTTATCCTTCCTAGAAATACATTATTAATTACAGAGTCTTGTCATGGAATCATTTTTGTTATACAATCATGACTTCTTAAAATTTGGATAAGACACTTCAGGGTCCACCTCATCCTGTAGCAAATAAGATTCTCGTGGTTTGCATGGGAGGCATGCATGAAGGAAACGACAACAATCTTCACGTGGGCTATGCGTGGGATGCGTGGGATGCATGGAAAGAAAGCAAGCTTCACGTGGGAAGCTCCAAAATAATTACAGAAAAGCCCCTGTTTTAACTCCTATAAATAGAGCCCTAATTTCATTCTTAAAATCATCTGAGAGATCAAATATTCAAAGAAATAAATTCTACAATCCCAGGACAATTTTCCAAGCTAAAAATACAACAAAGATAACACTAAAGATTTTAGCGTGGAAAACCCTCCAAAGATGAGGTAAAAACCACGGGACCCGTAGGCCGCTTAGAAACTTCCACTATAATCAAATGGGATTACAAACTTCACCTTTCGGTGGATCTCTCACAAATATACACTAATTATGTATCTTCAATTTGTGGATAACACTTCACAAATTGGCTCACACTTTTTCTTCTCAAAGAAACTCTCTTTGAGGCTCTCTAGATCTCTAGAATTAGATCTCTCTGAATATTTGATCTCTCAGATGATTTTTAAGAATGAAATTAGGGCTCTATTTATAGGAGTTAAAACAGGGGCTTTTCTGTAATTATTTTGGAGCTTCCCACGTGAAGCTTGCTTTCTTTCCATGCATCCCACGCATCCCACGCATAGCCCACGTGAAGATTGTTGTCGTTTCCTTCATGCATGCCTCCCATGCAAACCACGAGAATCTTATTTGCTACAGGATGAGGTGGACCCCATCAAATCTCCCCCTCCACCTCATGTCGAACAGGGCTTCTCCACACCTGCAATATCTCGACAGATAGCAAGTTTTTCTCTGGTCAGGGACTTCGTCATCATATCTGCCCCGTTGTCATTAGTGTGAATCTTTTCAAGTTGCAGCAGTTTATTTTCCAGCACATCCCGAATCCAATGATACCTCACGTCGATGTGCTTGGACCTTGAGTGGAAGGTTGAGTTCTTGCTGAGGTGAATTGCACTCTGACTGTCGCAATAAAGAACATATTTTTCTTGGTTCTGCTGCAATTCTTGTAGGAACTTTTTCATCCACAAGATCTCCTTACAACCTTCAGTGATTGCAATGTACTCTGCTTCTGTGGTACTTAAAGCAATACACTTCTGTAATCGTGATTGCCATGAGACAGCTCCCCCTGCAAAGGTTATTAGGTACCCGGATATCGACTTTCTCGTATCCACGTCGCCAGCCATATCTGAATCTGTAAATCCTTCTAATACAGATTTACCATTACCAAAACATAAACAATGACTAGTAGTACCTCTAAGATACCTGAGTATCCATTTGACTGCTGTCCAATGTTCCTTTCCAGGATTTGATAGAAATCGGCTCACAACACCAACAGCATGAGCAATGTCTGGTCTGGTGTATACCATAGCGTACATTAGACTGCCAACAACCGATGCATAAGGCACCTTGCTTATCTCTGATTTCTCTTCTTCGCTTGAAGGACACTGGCTCGCATTAAGCTTGAAGTGGCTTGCCAGTGGAGAACTAACAGGTTTAGCTTTGCTCATGTTGAACCGCTCTAAAACTTTCTCAATATACTTCTCTTGAGATAGCCAAAGTCTCTTGTTCTTCCTGTCACGAACTATCTTCATGCCAAGGATTTGCTTTGCGGGTCCTAAGTCTTTCATTGCAAAGGACTTGCTCAACTCATTCTTCAACTTGTTAATCTTGCCGATATCTTGGCCTACAATTAACATATCATCAACATAAAGCAAAAGAATAATAAAATCACCATCAGAGAATTTCTTGATGAAGACGCAATGATCAGCTGTCGTTCGGTTGTACTCCTTTTCTTCCATGAACGAGTCAAACTTTTTATACCACTGCCTCGGTGCCTGTTTCAAACCATACAGACTCTTCTTTAGCCTGCATACCAGCTTCTCTTTTCTTTTAACTTGAAAACCTTCGGGCTGCTCCATATAGATTTCCTCGTCAAGATCACCGTGTAAGAATGCGGTTTTTACATCAAGTTGTTCAACCTCCAGATTAAGACTTGCTGCCAAGCCAAGAACAACTCGGATTGAAGACATTTTTACCACTGGTGAGAAGATTTCATCGAAGTCAACGCCTTTCTTCTGTCCGAATCCTTTCACAACCAATCTTGCTTTGTATCGAGGTTGTGAGCTACCTTCTTCGCTTTTGATCCTGTATACCCACTTGTTCTTGAGGGCTTTCTTTCCCTGTGGTAATTTTACCAAGTCAAATGTGTGGTTCTCATGCAGAGATTTCATTTCTTCCTGCATGGCTTTCATCCACTCAGTCTTATGCTCATCAGTGATAGCTTCGGTATAGCTCTCTGGTTCTCCCCCGTCAGTGAGCATCACATAGTCGCTAGGAGGATATCTTTGACTTGGTTGTCGCTCTCTGGTGGATCTCCTTAGTTGTGCTTCTGGTTGGACTTGTTCATGAACTTGTTCTGGTTCTGAACTTTGAGCTGGTGGAACATCATCTTCAGTATCTGGTGCAGCTTCCTTGTCATCTGAATTTGATGATGGAGAGACTGGTTCCAGATTAACTGGAAGTTCTTCTGATTGTGGCTTCTCAGGTTTTTGAAAATCCTCGATCGTCTGATCTTCAAGAAACACCACGTCTCTGCTTCTGACAATCTTTTTGTTGACAGGATCCCATAATCTGTAGCCAAATTCTTCATGGGAATATCCCACAAAGATACACTGCTTAGCTTTTCCATCCAGCTTGGACCTCTCGTCTCTAGGGATGTGAACAAATGCTCTGCAGCCGAATACTTTCAAGTGTTTATAAGAAACGTCTTTCCCCGTCCAAACCTTTTCTGGTACGTCGTAGTTCAGTGGAACTGATGGAGAAAGGTTGATTAAATCGACTGCTGTCCTCATTGCCTCCCCCCAATAGGAGTTTGGCAGTTTTGCATTTGAGAGCATACATCTGACTCTTTCACAAATGGTTCTGTTCATCCTCTCTGCGACACCGTTGTGTTGAGGTGTCTTTGGTACCGATTTTTCCAGCCTGATGCCGAAATTTCTGCAGTACTCTTCGAATGATCCGCGATACTCACCGCCATTGTCTGATCGTACACACTTCAAACGTCTGCCAGTTTCTCTCTCAACTTTTACATGAAATTGCTTGAAAACTTCCTGCACTTGATCTTTAGTTTTCAAAGCAAAGGCCCACACTTTTCTAGAGTGATCATCAATAAAAGTCACAAAATAATGAGCACCTCCTAGTGTCTTACAACTCATTGTACAGGCATCTGTGTGTATTAAATCTAGAATATTTGCCTTTCTAGATGGTGGGGAACTACGAAATGCAACTCTGTGTTGTTTACCCATAATACAATCAACACAAGTACGTAAAGATGTACCTGTCATTCCTGGCAAGTGCTCCTTCTTGGAAAGAATTCTGAGACCCTTTTCACTCATGTGGCCGAGCCGCTTATGCCATAACTCGGTGGGAACTTCTTTCCTCATGGTATTTACTTCTTCTTTACACAGCTTGACTTCTGTGTGGTAGAGTGATGCATCTTTCTTGCCTCTGGCTACTACCAAGTTTCCTTTGGTGAGCTTCCATTTTCCTTCACCAAAGTTATTATTGTAGCCATCGTCATCAAGCATTCCGGTGGAGATCAAATTGAGGCGGATATCTGGAACATGCCTCACATCTTTCAAGAGTAACCTGTACCCAAGGTTAGTTTCTAAATAAATATTACCGATGCCGATAATTTTGGATGCATCATCATTTCCCATCCTCACTCGTCCGAAATCACCTTGCGTGTAGGCTGAGAAGAAATCTCGTCGTGAGGTGACATGGTAGGACGCACCTGAGTCAACTACCCATGTAGAGTCTTGACTTGCAAGGTTGACATAATCAGCATCTCGAACAATGACGACTTCTTCAGTGAGAGTTGCGGTGTCATTTGTTCGGGTTTCTGCTTCTGGATTTTTGGATCGTTCCGCCTTTAACTTTCGACATTCTCGAATGAAGTGTCCGGGCTTG
Source organism: Paratinospora sagittata (assembly GCA_035771175.1). Classification (NCBI taxonomy): domain Eukaryota; kingdom Viridiplantae; phylum Streptophyta; class Magnoliopsida; order Ranunculales; family Menispermaceae; genus Paratinospora; species Paratinospora sagittata. The sequence goes on from CM069610.1 coordinate 35,827,502, forward strand.
CCGCAGTGATGACACTTCTTGTCATGCCACGATCTGGACTTCGAGCGTCCTCTTTGCTGACTTTGGTTACGAGGATATCTGCTTTTACTCCTTCCGTGCCATTCTTGCTTGCCTTGTTTTTCCATGACAAGTGCTTCAGTTTCAGGAGTATAACCATTGTCTTTTCGTCGAGACTCCTCGTTCAACATTCTGTCTTTTACCATTTCCATGGTAAGCTTGCCGCCAGGAGCTGAGTTACTAACTGACACAACTAGAGTGTCCCAACTTTTTGGTAGAGAACTCGTCAACAACAACGCTTGTAGCTCGTCATCTACGATCATCATCATAGAGTTGAGTTGATCTACAATGCCTTGGAACTCACTCATGTGTTCCGATACGCTGCTTCCATCTTTATACTTCAAATTGACTAATCGTCGTATCAGATTAGCTTTATTCTGTACGGTTGTCCTCGCATACATTGTCTCCAACTTTTGCCAAAGAACGTAAGCATCGTGTTCATTAGCAAAATTTTGGAAAATGCTCTTGTCGATCCATTGTCTGATTTGAGCAGCACACTTTTGGTTCAGCACGACCCAATCAGTGTCTGTGCTGGTTGTTTTTGATGTCTTGTCATCTGTTGAAGTTGTAGTCACAGCTTCCTCCTTCGGCATTATAATCGGCTTCCACAGATCTTTAATGTATAAAAGATCCTCCATCTTCGGCTTCCAAATTGCATAATTAAATGCAGTCAACCTGATCATATTGCCTGTGTACATATTGCTTGTGCTCTCCTCCATTTGAGTCGTCAGTCAACAGGTTTCGCGGAGCTTGACACTTTTTCGACGATGAATAGTATTATGTGAATAGTACTCAATAAATAGTACCCCTTGTGAATAGTACTATATAAATAGTGCCCTTGTGAATAGCGCTCCGTGAATAGTATTCTATGAATAGTTTTACTATTCCAAATAGTGACGTATACGTGAATAGTAATGTATGTATGAACCGTACCTTTGCTGAAAACGACCCAGGCTCTGATACCACTTTGTTAGGAAAAACGATGATTGTAGAATTTATTTCTTTACAACCATCGTTTTTCCCAACAGATCTTAGGGCACTTAGGAGCAAAGTGAGGAAACAACTAGCCAATCCTTCTAAATAATTATATGAAAAGTAATTAACACTATGGGATTGTCCGGGCTTGGCTCCGCATAAAAAATTTACTATTAAAAATTAGGGTCATATCTAGGTAAAACACTAAGGCCCGAATTTAAAACCAGGCTAGGTTTGGACAAACACTTCTTCTATAATAGCCTAGTTTGTGTAGGGATAAATTATCAATTTCTCTTATCCTTCCTAGAAATACATTATTAATTACAGAGTCTTGTCATGGAATCATTTTTGTTATACAATCATGACTTCTTAAAATTTGGATAAGACACTTCAGGGGAAGATACTAGATTACGCGTCATTTTGTTCTTATCATAGCAAAATCTATAGTCTCATAAATAATTTAAATAAAAAAAAAAAATAGGGACAAAAAGAAGTGACAAGCTATTCAATAAAAATGCATCAGTTAACTAAGAATTGAGAACAAATGAAGAATGGCATGCGCACTAATTAGAAATGCATTTCATGCATAACAGAAGCGCAAAGCAGGAATGAGCTACAAAAATTTTAAATTATAATTTCCTTAAAGGAAATTTTCTTTTTCAATCTAATTGCTGATGTTTTTTCTTTTCAATTTTTTGACAAACTATTCACTTACAAATAGTACTAGACTAGGGACTTGTTCAGTAGTTTTCTATAAATTTGAAAATGAACTAGACTCTATTTGCAGAGTTGAAGCTCGAAAATTTATATATATATATATATATTAAGAAACTCCACCTCTATACTGAAACCAGAAAGAAAAATTGTACATCTATATCTTATTATTTAAAAGAGAAGCAGAGGTGGAATTACCAAATGACAGCTTTACTAATATGCTCACGAAATGACTTAATTTAATATTTCTGTTTTGCAAGGTGTTAATAATAAATTATCCAACAACATCTACCCATTCAATATCCAATACTATGCAACAATGAATCATTTAAAGTCATTTCATTAGACAACAGAACTAGTTTTCTCCGCAACAATGCCATTATAGATACAAAGAGTTATTTGACTAGCTACAAAAAATATTTAGTATTTAAAAAGTGATGACAAAAAAACCATTTTTTTGAAAGGTACATATTGAAGAGCTAAACCATATTACAGTGAGAATTTACAACTGAGCTAGCTATTCAGTAGTTTATGTTTTTGAATCGCAATCGCTCTCACGGTTAATATGAAAGACATATAATAAACATGTTTAGATAACAAGTTTATGTATTATATACATAACGTAAATCAAACGCAAGCTTAAAAAGCAGATCCTAGGCCTACTAAGCTTGAACTTGGAAGTAGGGTAGTTGCTACTACACACTAACACAATTCAGTAACACACATATTAAAACCATTATATTACATGCATCTTTCACAAATCACATTTCAAATTGTGTACATAAACTATCAAACAGTTTTCACTGTGTCACTTCAGTGAATTACTAAAGTGAGTTACTTTAACTTCTTTCTTTTGCATTTTATACTATTGAACTTCATTTTCATGCTTGGGTGTGGTTTGATTATGCATTGGGCAACACCAAAAGTAAATGGAACTACATTAAACTTGAACAGTTTGACAAATTTCATATATTTTAGTGGAAATGACCCATTAAAATCATGTTCTCATAGCAGCATGCATCTCTAGTGAAAATTGCGAAAATGCTAATTACCATGCAATGATCACGGCAAAAAGCATGATCTCAAGCCATGGGACAAACATAATTCCTCCATCAAAGAGACCTGCAAATTCACCATGCACACAAATCACAGGAATAAATGCAAGAGATACAGGAAATGTCAGAAAGGAAGCGAAAAGAAAACTTACAGAGCCAAGCCTAAGTTAAACAAGTCTCAACAAATATCCCACAAGAGTCGTGTGGCTGTTTCCAGTTGTGCAAGTTAGACCACCCAAATACATAGTTAAGAACATAAACCAGCACCAATGAGAATATATACAGTGAATACGCAACTGAAAACATCCAAAGAGGAAAGACAGTACGGAAGCTAGCGAAGAGACCCATTAAAATGCAAATAATAGGAATTATCAGCACTTCTGATGAGAATTGCCAGGTCAAGTTTCTCAGGTAAACAAGGAGTAAGAAGACAGATAGGCGAAGGATGTTGTTCATCGTTACTGCTCCATATATCTGCAAGCAGAAAATAACACCTTGAGTCTCACATTTTCAATGTTCTGCACAGTTTTCTAATCCAACAATTATGTTCATGTATTAGGATTATAATGGCTTCATGTATTAGCATAAATAGTTTGACACAGAAACATATGGTTCCAATAATCCTATGCGAACTTGCTAACCTGTAAGTATTACGCTGGCATCTTGCCCAAGACTTCAGCTATTATGATATTCTCACATTATTTGGGAAGGAAAAGTCGGTAAGCCATATACGTAAGTCAATTTATCAAGGCATTTACCAACACCCAAGTTACGAGGACGAAAAATATGACCAAAGTATATCCAATGCCAATTGATATTAGGAGGCAAAGAATCATTACATCTTTCACCACAAACTAATGAGGGAGAATATATCCTATTGTTCATTATGTTTGTGTAGTTGGTATGCTATAACATATATTAGGCCACTTCACAGGTAATAAGCGTGGTCGATTGTTATATGAGAAACCTAGAAGAGCTCACTGGAAAAATGCATCTATTATTAACTGAGAAATACAGATGTTGGTAGTCGATAGCAAAGACAATGACTAATGGTTAAACTAGGGAATGCTGATAGAGAGTATGCTAGAGATCTTGACAGAAAGAGATTAATAGAATGGTTATACATCAGTGTGAGGCAATAAATCAGTAGGAACTTGGAAGGCAACCTTTCAAACCTACAGTTGCTCCCTTAAGAGGAAAGTATAGATATGACACATTGAATTTCTTTTTATCATGAGAATGATAAAAAAAAATGACTTACAGTAGAAACTGTTGATTTTGGCTCAAATTCGGACCAATTCTTCTAGTCCTTTTGCTAACCAGTTTGGTCATGTTATTGTCTTTCAGTTTGATTTCTTGAAAACCATAGCAGTTACTTTAGGAGACAACTACTAATGGCGAGTGGAGAGAAAGAAAGAGAAAAAAAAAATCAAATTTTCAATTAATTAAATGGTAATTTTCAAAATTGTATCTTAAAATATTAATAGACAAATATAACGTCTAAACTAACACCAACTAGGACTCTTAAACAAACTCAAACTCTATGTAAAATTATAATTGAATGCAATTCTACAACAAATAACTTAAATAAATAAATAAAAATAAAAATAAATTCCCAAATAATCTCTAATTATTTATTTAAAAATAATGGACGTGCATCCTGCATCAACTACTCAACTCAACAAAGTCATTTTTCAACTAAATGAAGTTTACTATATGAATGGGCTTCCTCTACTTCGCTCTTTCAAGGGCACTTTAGGAAACAAGTTCAACAACAAATAATTACCATATTGTAACTATGGTATATTAGCAAAATTGATGTCATATGTACCCTAAAAAAGAAACCTATTGAGTATTTAACGAAGTTGAGCCCACTTGCTACAAGCAGGAAACAAGAAAGATCAAACTGGATGGTGGCACCATTAAGGAATTGCATGCCTTAATATGTAATGGAACAAGGTCCCTTTGTGTTTACTAAAATCATCTACATATGTTTGTATGAAATAAGTAGATGTCCTAGCTAATTTGGCAGGAAATGGGGCAATTATAATTACATGGCCTTCTTAATTGCAAAAAACAAATAATAAAGATCAGATTTGGACAACATTCAAACCTTCAACTAAATAATGAAACTAGCCAAAATTTGTATAATATGCTCCTCTGTGATCTCAAAGTAATAGGCTCTTTGACAACTATAGGCTGCAGGATTACATTGCATCCTTGTTCCTTGATTAGGATTTTTTTTATGCAGAGCCACCCACATCTCAATATTCTAATTTTCCTCACTATGTGCGGTCTTGACATATTCTTAAGTTTAAAACAGGTTTTGCATGCTTGGTACTGAAGGCGAGGCCCTCATCTTCTTCACCTAAGGCTTGTGAATTGTAAGGCCAACAACCTCTCTTCATTCATCATGCACATTTCATATATCATTATGGTGAATAGAATGATTAGAATTGCCTGTCACTGTGAAATTTATGTCCATTCTCCCTTCATAGACTAAGCAGAGTAATCTCTATCTTCGTCATCGAGATTTAACAGAGCCTAGAAGAAATAAAAATGAATGTTTCTGAACTACAACCTACATAATCTTTGCTGGTCCATTCTTGTCACATATTATGGTGATTTTTTTGGCATTTACACATTCTCAGTCTTTACATCTCATTGATGAAATTAGGGTAAGCTAATTTACATGAAATTCACCACATGTTCTTCGAACGACAATTAAAGACATTAGAGCGCTATGAATTACGGCATCTTTGTATTTTTTATTCATTACCCACATAGATTTTCTTATGACAATCAGACCTGCTCCTCTGATGATGATCATTAAGAAAGTTGGCAGTGTTCTAGTGGACTTATGATTAGTCTCTTGCCTGTAAACAACCTACCATTCAAAATCCATTACTGAATCAGTGTCCTCTCATCTTGCCTAAGCCACTGGCAAGTTGTCATGGATATGGTGTTCTGTACAATATCTGGATGTTGTGGTTAGAGATCTTCCTATGCTTTAGTGCAACATTGGTACGACTTATCTTCTAGTGCAGTCTTCAATACAAGTAAAAAGCACATTGAAATTAATTTCCACATCATCTAGGAAAAGCTGGTAAGAAGGATCTAGATGTTTGGTCCATTTCACCCTAGGGCCAGCTCATGGGCATCATTACAAAGGGGCTCAATTAAGTTGGTTGGGAACTCTATTGGAAAATTGTGAAAGCAGACCCCTTGTGGACTAGTAAACAACAACGGGACTCATCAAAGATTGGAGTACACCTTATCCAAGACTCCCTAGATGTATAACATTGTTATCTGATTTTCAAGTGTTCAAATCTTCTTACCTATGTAAAGCTCAAGAATTTAATAATCTGTTTAAATATATAACAAAGTGATACCCTAAATCATCGAATGATAACTTATCCTCAAGCAAGTGTTGGTTGATTTCAATAGCCAATATGACTTTGAATGTAAATTATTGTAGTTGAATTTAACACAATAAATTTGTATTTCTTAAAAATTATTAATTCTTTCTAGAGTCATACATTTCACATTGTTACAATTTATCCTAAATGAAATTCTTGAAAACTTTCATGTACTTTACTCTCTTTTTTTAACATTTTCTTGAGATGAAAAATTTTCTAAACTCAATAAAATTCTCTGATCTAAGAAAATTGCAGATCTTTTATCGTTTTAACTAATAAATATGGTGAAGGTCAAACTATGGTATTCTGATTTTATGCAATAAATTTTATGTATGCAGGCGCAAGATGTAGCTCCAGTATCTATTCTGATGGTAAAGAAAGTCAAAAAAGACGGGAGAGACATACCTCAGAAAATGTCAATGAAGCAGTTTTTTTCTGTTTATGACTTACAAAGATAACAGCTGAAACTGCTTCGCTGGAGCTGGTAGCCAGAGGCAAAGCAACAAATGAGACGAATAACAAAGGTATATCTGTAGCTGTAGAGAAATTATTAACGGCATCTATAAGGGAATCTGCAAATGCAGACTCAATACAATTTCCCAGAATCAACAGCAAGACAGCTTTAATGGAAGTCCATCTTGGATTCTTAACGGCCACAACAGCATCATTACTCTGAACCCCCAATAAGACATGTTCTTCCTCTATTTTCTGCACATGCATTTTGAAGATGATTCAAAATTATAATAATGCTCAACATGAACCATATCATGAGACAACTTACCACATGAAAGTTCTCTATCAGCTTCTCTGTGTTTGAGCCAGGGAGACAAACAGGACCTACAGAATCCTTCATCTGATTGAGCCATCTTGAGATTCCTACAATGAACTCCTGCTCATCGACAAAAGCATCACCAGAGGTATCAAACTCTGCCAACACTTTTTCTGCAGCATCGTCTTGGTCCAAATCGATATTCTCAACTTGAATTCTTATAATTAAATACTTTAACTCAGAGGCTGATAGCAATTTATCCCCATTCAGGTCTATGGTGCTGAATAAACTGCATAATCCAAAGAGAAGTGATCAAAATAGTACCCGGTTATTCTGCAGTAGAAAAGTATCAGAAGTGTAACTAGGACTAACCTTTTTACAACGAACACATTAAGCTGACCATCATCTGTGTGGAGCTTTCCTAGTGCCTGCTTTTTCAAATGTCTTATTGTTGCCAATATTACATGCTTGTGCTTTGAATATGCAAGCCGTTTCTTCTGAATTCGAGGCTGAAATACCTGTGCCAATATCGAAAGATAGACTCATACTACTGCAAAATATCAGGGCAAGAACTGATGGTTGAGAATGGGCAAGAAAGGTAATGATTTAGTGCAAGTAGCGGATGTATCTCAATTGATAATGGACCACTGAAGATAATATAATATAGTGCTAAAGTGACTACACTTAAAACTACAACACCTCAACGTATTTGGATTGCTTCAAAACATGTCTTGGTAAGTGAGTTGAGGCAATGCAGATGGGTTGAGGTGTTGCAGTTTGAAGTGTAGTCACTTTACCATTTTCCTTAAAAATACATATTATTAAATCCCTCCTTACCAAGCCAATTTGAGGATGAGTATACGAACATCATTATAATGCCACCGCAAATCAAAATGGGAGAGTCCACAAACATATCATCAATGGGGGGAATTATTTTCAAAGCATTCACTCATATTCTATAGATGTTAATGAACAAAAATTGGACCTTGAATTATCATAATCAAGAACACCAAATGACCAAATGGACTTCTTTAAGCTCAACTCAACTTAAATAAGCCTTTTCCCAACTACATGGGGTCAGCTACATGAATCCGCTTCCTCCACTCCACTCTGTTGAGGACGAAGTCGACATTCAAATTACAAAAAGTTAGATCTTTTTTAAAAATCTTTGTTCGAGTTATTTTAGGTCTACCTCTACCTCTATCATTACCATCTAGTATTAATAGGTCATTCTTCCAAACTGGTGCATCTAAAGGCTTAACATTACATATGCTCAAACCACCTTAGTCGGTTCTCTCTTATTTTATCTCCAATTGGTGCTAATCCTACCATTTCCTGAATATGCTCATTTCAAATTTTATCTTTTAAAGTTTGACCACATATCCATCTTAGCATTCACATATCTGTTACAATTAGTTTGTTAACTTGATTTTTAATTGCCCAAACTATTATACCATATAGCATGGTTGGCCTTATAACAACTCTACAAAAATTTTCCTTTTAACTTTAATGGGATGCAACTATCATATAATATTCCTGAAGCACTCTACTTAAGCTACAAATAAAAAATGTTTTTAAAGTCTATATGAAATCACAAAAAAAGAAAGAAAGAAAGAAAGCTTGATGCAGAACGAAGAAGAGAAAAGAAAAGAGAAGAAAGGAAGAAGAGATGGAGAAGAATAATCAATAATCAAAATTTTCTATTTCATAATTAAAGCTAATTCCAATCACAAACTCACTATTTATAGCAATCCAAAAATGGAAACTAAAATCCTATTCAATAAAACAATTAGAACCTACTATCAATAAACAACTAGTCTCCTGATAAAGATAAATTACTTTAAATAATTAAAGTCTACAATATAATTATTTTACTGCTTTTTAATTTTCCCTTTGCATTCTGTATCAAAGTTGTTCTCATTGGCCCACTTTAAATTCATCAAAATGACTAAATTATTTAATAATCATTCATCAAATGTCCTTGAAATTAGGACTTAATGAGTTTTATAGGTTAAATCAGCACATATAATAACATTACAAATCCCCAATTGTTGAATTGCATTATTCACCTTTCACCCCCCTCAGGTGGAGAGAGAGAAGAAAGATAAAAGAATAAACAAATGCCAACATAGAGATTTGAACTGAAGACCTCTCACAAATCAGTGTTTTGATACAATGTTAAATAACTATTAGATTTAAAAGCTCTGCAGATAGGTAAAGTTCCAACAATATGTATCAGGCTATTAACACTTACAAACTATAAAAGATAGGTAAAGGTCCAACAATATGTATCAAGCTATCACCACTCACAAACTACGAAGGTACAGTGAACTTCAAAATTAAATTTGAACAAGATACACATTCATACCACTCTCTAAACTTAGTATTCCAGTGACATGAAAACAAATAGATCAAGAAAGAAGAAAAGGATGCTTTATTGAACAACATAATAACAAATGAACACCTGGTATAGGCAGTTAAAAAGCAGCAATGCAACAGCCACAATAATTGAAGTCACGAAGGCCAAAGATCTCCAAGAAGATGAATAAAATAACTGTGACAGTAGAAAAATAACAAATGGGATTGCAGACATGGTCATGATCCTTGCAGCATAGCTAGTCCATATATCAGTACTAACACCAGAGCCTGCAAAAAAAAAGACAAATTTCAAGGATAAGCCAAATGGGGAAAAAAAATTATGAAAAGACAGATGAAAAGCTTAATTAAAACGAAAAAGTCTGAAGTTGAAGTATATGACGAAGTGTTTCAGTAAGTTTGTATGGGCAAAATATGAAATACTCTACAACTCAACTCAACTAAGCCTTGTACCAACTACATGGGGTTGGCTACACGAATATGCTTCCTCCACCCCTCTCTATCCAGAGCAAAGTTGATATTTTAAATTAAAATAGTAATATCTTTCTAAATTATTTATGTCCATGTTATTTTAACTCTGCCTCTAACTCTATCATTACGTGGATAGACTCTGAAATATAGCATATGAATGATGATTATTCATTACGATGGAAGCACATGATCCAATAACAAGGGAAGTAAAGTTTTCAAGTTAGGTGCAATTTCTCAATTTCTTGCATGGAATCCCTTCTAATCTATCAACTACATAACTTGTAAATAGACCCAAAGATATTTGGAATTGGAAAACGGCCATCCAACTACATATCTTGAAGTTTAAGGGCAAGAAAGGCATTCATGCTAGCAAAACTCTCAGCTACTTTGTTTAGGCTCCTTACTAATGAAGGTTTTTATTTTTCTAAACCACAAGATCTGAAGCGCAAAACTTTCAAGATTGCTCGATACTCTTGCCTCACAGTACTTATGCAACCTTCTCTTTAAGAGGCGCAAAGACTTAGGTTATTAGCAATTTGTGCTCATAATAACTTTTGAGAAGAGTCTATTCTTTTGTGCAAGAGCCTGAGAAGGATAAGTTTTATATGATTGCAATTTACAAGTTTGGGCTTTAACAGGATTCTTTTTATAATAATATATTAATATTTAAAAAGTGAATACTATATGCATGAGGCTCCCACCATTGTGGGGTCTGGGAAAGGGATGATGTACACAACCTTACCTCCACATTGGAGAGGTTGTATCCAAATTCGAACCTATAACCTTTAGGTCACAATGGATTAACATCAACCGTTGCACCAAAGCTCACCCTTCTACCATTATAATATCTTTTCTTCCTTTTCTCCCACCAAAATTCACAACTATTCATTGTTCTCCACTTGTAGCAAAATAGCATAATCACATTCACAGAAGCTTTACCTAGGCATCACAATGTTGAGTAGTTTCTGATAGAACAGATTTATTAACAGAGACTGGAATTGAGGAAAAAATGAATTTATGTTATGTTGGTAGAATCAAGAATTCTCAAGAACAAGAAAATAAACGGAACAGATGTTCAAGTGATTTGCAACACTCCACTTAATGGCAATCTAGTGAGCATTGTAGACTTACTTTTTTGTTTTCATGTAACTAACTTTTTTGTACATAATTACAGCCAAATATGAAAAAATCTTTTGTTTGCATTATGTATAAAACTAACTTTTTTGTTTTCAAATAAAACCAAATATGAAAAAATTGAACATCCAAAAGATATACTATAAAGAAATTAAACAACTAGTAAAGATCAAAATTACAGCCATACACTAGAATTGGATATGGCAAGGTATTGACAGAATCTCTCTAACCATACTAGCAAGGGAAATGTACTCATTGGTAATCAATGCCTGAAACACCATCCTATTGGGGTGGTATTGACCTTACTCCGATCAATCATTAGCAAAAATCTATAACCAGGTAAATAGGAACACAACATCAAGGGAAAAGCAATACTAAAAGCAAGAGGAAAAAACAAGATGATGATTCAAGTTGGATATAAATTTGAGTGCAAGTTCCAAGATCCACAAAGGCATTTTCAAAAAAAAAAAAAGATTGCTTATTCACTTTGCTTGACTACTTTGTTAATAATAGCTTGATATGCATTGTTGAGCCTCCACTTATCAACTATGGATTTTGGGCTCAATGGTTTCTATCATGGTATCAAAACGTTGGTTTTGTAAGAGGTCTTGGGTTCAAGTCTCATTGTTTGAATTTGCATGTTCCCCATTTGCAGTATTGGTACTTGTCTCTTCTTCTCCCTCTCATTTGTCTCTCCACATCCAGGATGTGGCTGCATGTGAGGGGGAGGGTTAATAATAGCTTGATAAGCATTATTGCTCCACCTATTAGCTATAGGTTTTGGGTTCAGTGGTTTCTATCACACTACATTAGAAAATGAAAATCTATGATTCAATTCAAAAATTGGGGAAGAAGCCCTAACTAGAAAACATACTTATGATTAGCAATATAATCCTCATACAGATGATACAAGTAGCATACCTCTTAGGCTGAACCATTTTGTATCTTGTGTGTCAATGGTAGTTGAACCATCAAGATCACTCTTACCAGCAATGATGCAAGACCCCCATAGTAATGTCAAAAGCATGACATTTGAGCCAGCCTGCAAACCTATTCCAACCAAGACCTGATTTTGAACAGTATCTTCACTTCCAGAAAGTCCAGATACTGTATAAACACAATAAACAAGTTAGATCAAAAGCTATTTGTAATTAAAACTAAAATTTGATTAAGTCAAGTATATATATGTGAAGACACATAATAACTTGCAACTAAGAAGAAGAAGTAGAAGACATGATTTTAGTTACATATCAAGGGAAGAGAAAGGGTTTTCTGGGGAGCCTCTCACCAAGCATCTTTTCTTGTGGCCAGAAATTCATGAATTGGAAAAGAAAATATGTCCAAACATCTATAAGATATTAAGTCTCTATTGGGGAATGTCATGCAGCTGGGAAAAGACTTTGTTGAGTTGAGTTGAGTTGAGTTGGGGAGTGCTACCCTTTTTATATATGAAGACAATAATGGTTGATTAGTTGGCTTGAAGTACTATAACTCTAGCGCTAGGCTTTACGAAGATATCTCATGTAGGATAAAAACTAGAATATTTATCACAATAATATTGTTTATATACCCAACTCATGGTACACTAATGATGAAACTTTCTTTTTCTCCAAAGGTATAACTATTAAGTGAAGATAAGAGAAAAGCAGCTTCTTTCATAATTTCCAGGTTCTTTCACTTCTTCCTCAGTTCCTCTAACATTCTAACCTCCTTAACTACACAAACCAATTTGGTACCAAAGCTACAGAACCACTAAAGTAAGGAGGATATTCTCAGCTTTTTGTTTCAAAAATAATAGGAAGTTTCTTTTGATTCGATCATTTAACAATGAGGTACATGTTCATTTCTCTGCTCTTTCATGGCACATTTTTCTGAAACTTTATATAACTTCATATTTAGCACAAATTTTGGATGGCTCTGGTTAAAAAAATGTCATAACCAACATCCCTATAATCACTAATGAAAAAGAAATAAGAGAGTGCATGAACTTACTTGTTGTAGAATAGTTCATACAGATTTTTATAGTATTTTAAAAGTCAGATATGTAGCATGAGCTGCATGACTTTATTTAATATTTGAATTAAATTTAATATTTTGGGATTTTTATTTAGGTCTAAAATTCAGCAATATACTACTCTGAGTTTCAATTTTGGTGAAGTCACTTTGAAGTATTAATAGACAATTTTCGAATTTTAATGAAGGTACAATTAGTGCCTTTGGCCTCTTATATAAGGGCCTAGTAATTGACATTTTCCCTTCGTTGAAAATAGTTGTTTTACTGCTTGTTCTCTCACTGCCTGCAATGTTGACAGTCTTCTTTAGCCTAATGGCTGTAATTGGATTGCATAATGCATATTCTAGTGACAGTGCTCATAGATCAATGCCTAATACTGAAAAAAAAAATTTCAAGATCCCTGACTGTAGTAGGATTAATATTCCTCAGGAGGGTTATAATTGTTCAATCCGCATTAGCCTACCCATTCATGTAACTAAAACCAATAGTATGTGGATCTCTGATACATACTGCAGGGCTCGCCCAATGATTTTTCAAGTGGATTCTTGAAATTGAACATTTCTTTAGTTCTTGAAGAAAGTCAGAATTGTGGCATGTAAGTCAATTTGGGATCATTGATGTAGTAGGAAAAATATGAAATATTAAGTTTATAATATACTTGCCTAAAACAAGAAAAAAGTTAGATCATGGTGAAAGATGTAAGTATCTATGCAAGCACGTCTTCATGAAGAGATAGTGATCAAAGTTCGTTCAATTAGTATTACCATGACCATTAAGATACAGTAACTGAGCATTTTCTTTTTTTTTTTTTTTTGGTTTCACCGCTGAGCGGCGCCCAGGTGGTGTCCTCCTCCGCTTTGCAATGAGACTAATCCACTTGGATTCGACCCGAGTTGGACAACAAAAGTCCAAAGATCTCCCAACAAATGACAGCTCCATACACGAGGGGGGTTTTGAACTCACGACCTCACTTAAGGGGAACGGATGCCAAGCCATCCGAACCAACCAAATGTTGGTAGTAACTGAGCATTTTCACGACCACTGTCATTTTTATGTAAAATAATGGTTTTAGAAAAAGTGAAGCATGGGGTATTACAATGAAGGAGTTAATAAAGAATTCTGATCTAGTTCACAAAACATGATTCCTTATGCCATTGAATAAGTAAAGCTCCTTGAACTTAGACTCAATTCAAAAAGTCTAAAAGATTATGGAAGAAAAAGGTTAAGTTGTTCACTAATGAGTCACTAAAAAGCAAATTAAATGTGAATCATAAATAGAAGCTCCAAGATATATTTAGTCTCAACTGAATCAGACATTACAAGGATTATTTTTGAGCCATTAATATATATGACTCCTACCTTAGGGTTGAGGATGTAACTGTTACTGAAAAATGTGCATTCTTGAGAGTTTGAATAATTATCTCATTCAATTTGGTCCATTTGAGCAATACCTTAATAACGCTCATTTGCACCGACAAAATTTACCATATCAAGAAACTTCCAATTTCAGATAAGTAATATTAAAACAAGCGAAACTTCAGGGAAGTTATAATTAGTAACAGTAAATAGTTAACTTTTTTTGGTAAAGTAATGGCTCTAAAGATTACTAGCTTATATCATAAACACCCTCATCATAGTAATGGAGATCTTTCCATACGGATTAAAGTTTAAACTGACTTTCCGCCCTCTTGTCACTTATTTAAGGATCGGAAATTAAACCAAAACCTCGTAGCCAGTTGTGAGTTCAACCTCACCCTATCGTTAAGCCTCGCTATTCAAAATCAATCCAAATGCCTCAAACCTACTCAGGACCATAATCAGAATCTATGCTCAAATCCTCCACTCTGGTACAAGAACAGAACAACCACACCAGTAAAAATTGATTCAGAAATGAACTAGAAGCACAAATCCCCATCAATCAATCAACAAAACCCTATCCAATTTCTCTAAACCATCGTAAAAACTCATCATAAAACAAAAAAGAAACAGAGACTACTAATAAAGATCTCACCGAGGAGAAAAACAGCTTCAGGAAGAGCAACAGCCAAGTGAAGAAACTGACGATGAGTACCGAGAACGTCAAGAAGAAGTCCGCTTCCGATCGACCAGCTCCGAGCTCCAACAGACGTGAAGTACCCGTAAACGAAGATGAGAAACAGGTTTCCGACGACGGTATTAACACAAGGAAACAAACCGTGAACTTGATCGCAGGTCTTCTCCGACTCCGAAGCCTCGAACAAGAAATAAAAGAACCAAGAACCTTCCGACAACGAAAAAGAAGAAGAAGAAGAAGAAGTAGTAGAAGAAGAAGAAGATAATTCGGTAATGGCGAATCGATCGTTAGCACAGCGAGCTTGAAGAAAGAAAAAGATTAACAAAACAAGAAACTTGAGAGAAGAAGAAGAAGAAGTTCCAGAGACCATTTCTGTGAAATTTTTCGTTTTGTTTTCTGAGTTCTTGAGTTTTTACTCCAACGCCATTAACAAAACACTTCAACAGACAAGTTTGAGCGCCACGCGGACTAAGCTTGAACGGGAAGGGATTGGATACGGTGGTACATAGCGCGCGCGATACGGAGGTTTCATTTCAACGTATTTTGCTTACGTGTGTTTTGCATGTGTGACGTGGCGTGAAGAAAATGGACGTGTTGTAGAGTTTTGTCTATGGAAGTGTTAAAGAGGGCTTTTACCCACTTAATCCAAATAACTGTTGAAGAAGATTCTTGGAATGCAGTGTGGGGCCCAGTGATGTTCCCCGAAATTTTGTATTTTTTTCTTTATTTTTTTAATTAACCCAAAAAGAAAAAAAATAGAGTGCCCACGTCATACGTGTGATTTGACAGAATGAAATTTTTTTGTTTTTTAGTAGTGCTGGTGCTATTCTATTAAACTATATTGATACAGTGTGTTATTACATATAATATGAAAAATAAAATTTAAATGGTCAAAAGTAATACTCGTAGCTAGATTATATATTAGTATTTGTGATTTTCTCAACACTCTTAGTATTTTAAGAGCCATATAGGAAAGATAGAGCCCACATAAAATAAAAAAAACACATAAAAAAGTTCTTCAAAAGGGACGATTTTCCACATATGAAAGAGACAAAGGAAACATCCAAGTACTCGGAGACAATATTCTTTTTGAATATGCTTTGCTTGAGACACAAGAACAGGCCGACCAATAAATGATTCACTATAAGTTAGTAATTTCGGAAATGGATTTCTCAATAAACTCGAGGCATGCAGTTGACAACCCTCTCATCTTATCCTTTCCACGTTAGCAACTAAAGGGGTTAGTCAACCCCGTCAACCAGACCAACCCGACAATTAAACACAACTCGATATATTAGGTTAGATTGATTTAGATATTTGTATTAGGTTGAGTTTAAAATTTTTAACTTAAACGATTTTGTAACACCCCATACTGTATATGGATATGTATAGTGTATAGTACGTTATGCCGGTCATGACGTCAGCCTACGTCAGGGGCGTCGTGACAGATTTGGGATGCCCTTGAAATCAAACCCAACTTAACAAATCTCCAAGAGCCACTAAATTGTAAAACTAACTAATCTCTAAAGGTCCAAACCTATTTTTGTTTATTCTTCTTCTTCTTCATTTTTTTTTTCTATGTTTCTTCTTCTTAGGTACTTTTTTTTTTCTTATAAAGTTCAAGCTATCTTCTTAAAAAAAAAAAAATTCAAGTCATTTCAACAGAAATAACCAACTCAACCTAACTCGAATTATTTCAAATTGTTCGGGTTAGGTTAGGTTGGCTAAGGAGTTAATTTGATTTAAATTGAGTTTTAACTAGATCCCGACTAAATCCAAAGCAACCAGTTACACCCCTAAAAGCAACCTAACTAATGGTACTTCATATGCTTCTTGGAAATTCTTTATTGTGTCAATCTCATGTCCTTTTAGGAATTAATTATTGGAATTTTCCTTATCCGGCAAACCCAACAAAACCTAATTATATTATTAGCAAACTAACTTACTTTTCAAAAAACCAAGTTTAGATCGATTTAGTTAATCAATTTGACTTTGAAATGACTTGATTTAGTTTTGCTTTATTAGATTCTATTTTGTTCAATTTAAACATAAATTTTACAATTATTAAGCTTATTAAAACATAAAGATTAAAATAAAATGAGAATAAGAGCAAAGAATATTAAAAACAAATAAATAAATGAAAGTGGTAAAATGAAAAACTGTGAATTAAAAATTATAAAAAAAAATAAAAATTAGTCTGACTCTATTGAATAAAGTTGAGAATATTTATGACTAAATTGCAATATTAGAGCATAAAATGCTCTTAATCCTTTTAATGCTAAGAAGCTAAAATAATGATTTTAATTTTAACTAATTACTTTCATCTTTCGTTTTAGAAGAAACAATGTTAGTATTCATGTTAATTAATACTAGTAACACAATTATTTCTTATCTAACTAGTTGTGAGTTTCGAATCTTGGTACTTAGTATGGTTTTCCAACTCACCCCACAACCATTAGCCAACTCCTTCCATCTTTAATCACGTCTCTTAGATTTTGTGTTTTTTTTTTTTTTAAATTCAAATATTTCTTATTTTACACGCTTCTTTAGATTCTCTTTGTTGTTTCTTTTCTAATCATCTAAAAAAATGTTCATCTTTAATTTTATGTAGTTCCTCAAGCACAGAGAGAGTTGCAAAGCCTCAAATTGCAATGGGGCCGCCAAGAGAGTTTTTTTTTTTTTAATTGAGAAGATACAAAGTTAATAGTTTATATAACTAGTTCTGTGACTAGATCGCATTCTTGGGGAGGTATTAAGCTTCTTTTTGACTCATTAAGGTGAGGTAGTAATAAGAGTTGAACTTATAACCTTTGAGTTTCAAAGTCACCGCTATACCAATTGTATCAAATTTCATGTTGGTGGGCATTGAAGAGAGGTTTAATGGCAAAGGAAAAATAGAGTTTACTATTTGTTTTTTTTTTTCCAACGATGCAAAAAAAAAAAAGAAAGAGGGAAGGTAAATAAGAGTAAAAAGGTAGAAATAATCTCAAGGAAATTTTGTATTTTGATTGTGGGTTAGAAGAGTGGAATGAGGTTGGAGTGCCTGATGAATGTCGACCTGTTCATGCATCGTGTTGGCCAAGTTTGTTTGTGAGGAGAGGGGTGCTTTGCCTTGTTCATTATAAGAGTGTAGAGAATGTATGCAGAGTTGAAATATATGAGACGGGGGAGAGTATGGAGTGAAGGAATCATGGAGTAAAATATCAACCATTTAAGATGCTACTGTTAAGGTTTATAATTGGGAACCTCATAAGGTTTGGGGATGGAGAATTTTGTGTGTTATGAAGGAGGGAAATTTCCTATTATTAAGTAGGAATACCGATGAAAAACAGCTGATTCTGTATAATCCTGATAAATGATTGTGTTACAGAGCTCAACATCAGTGATACTAATATTAAGAAGAAGAAGAAGCAGCAGCCACTGCAGCATTTTCAGGCTTACCCATTCTTTTGTGAAGCCTATATAGGTAGCCTTGTTTCGCCAAAACCACATTCTCACCAGGGTCAATTCCTCGAGCAAAATGAATAGTAAGATGTTTATCTCCTCATCCTTTTCTTCTCTTCTTATATATTATGTTGTTAAGCGTAGATGTATACGGTATTAACAGACCCTTTTTGCATACCCATATTTTTTTTTATTTTTTTTTATTATACATGATAATTTTATTCTTATATTTACAGCAGATGCACAGGTACACAAAATTGAGCATTAAACAGAGGATGAGAACATTAGAGTGTGGAAAAAAGTTAAATTGTTAAAATTATATTTTAAAATTAAAAAACAACTATAAGGTTTCAAAAGGTAATTAAAATATTACAACATGAGTTCTCCAACTTTGTATGTTACGGAAAAACTTGTTTATAGTTTATCCCACTTTCTATTTTCTCAGTCGTTTATCAATTTTTTAGTGCTTAATTAAAAACTTGTTTATAGTACGTAAAGGTTACCAAGTAGTTCTCCAATTTAGTAACTAAGAAGGAAATAAGAAAGAGGAAACGTCTATTTAAAAAACAGTAAGGCCATTGTTCTCTTTATTGCAACTTACTCGTAAGAGGCCGAAAGGGCTTTAGCTTTTATTCGAGTACTTTTACTTTGATTTTATTGGGTTTTAGATTCTTATCTTTTAACGTTCCTTTGATAACGTACTTTAGAAGGTGAAGAAGATGATCAGACAGCGGCAGCAAGAGCAACAATTTGGTGGTTTTGCATATGATATTATGATGAAAATCCTTTTAGAATTACCAGTAAAGTCTCTGTTACGATTCAAGTGCGTTTGCACGTCTTGGCGTAACTTGATCAGTGATCCTTATTTCATTAAACTTCACCTTAATCGATCAATCCAAGATGAGAACAACAACTTGGGTGTCATACTTCGCAATGTCTGTAGTCATTATGTTTATTCGTTACATCAAGATCATCTTCATCAGTCTAATAACAATATTTCAATATCATCAATGGAGCTTAATGATGTTACGACTTGGAAGTCGCCTTCTGCTTTTCACGACACAATGTTAGGATCTTGCAATGGGCTAATATTATTGCATACAAGTCATCATCTTTGTCATCGCGATCGAATTGCCTTATGGAATCCAACCACTAGAGAATTCAAGGAATTACCGGCACCTAGATTTTTGAGTGAAAAAAATGGCGTTGTAGTACATGGTTTGGGATACGATTCAAATCACGATGACTATAAGGTGATAGCGATTCGTAAGAGAGCCCGTAGGGATACTGAAAAAGATGAGTACGAAGTTGTGGTTTACTCGTTACGATCAAGAACATGGAGATCAATCGGAACGATTCCACAAGGTGTGAGATCACTTGGAACGAACCTGAATATACATCACTGTTATACTAGTGGTAAATATTTGAATGGAGCAATTCACTGGTTAAGCTGTGATGTAAAGAAAATTTTGTATTTTGAATGCAGTTCAGAAAAGTGGAATGAGGTTGAAGTGCCTGATGGAGTTGTTGTTGCAACAGATATATTTGATTTGTTTGTGAGGACAGGGAGGCTTTGCATTGTTCACGATATGGTTAGATTGGGTTCATGGAGAGCAAATATATATGAGATGAGAGAGTATGGTGTGAAGGAATCATGGTGTAAAATAGCAACCATCTCAGATGGTGTAGTGGTTGATAATTGGAAATTGCGTAAGTTTTGGATATGCAGAATTGTATGTGTTGTCAAGGATGGGAATTTTCTATTGCTGAGGAATACTGAAAGAAAACAACTGGTTGTGTATAATCCTTCGGATAAAAGTGTCACAGAGCTCAACATTAATGATACTAATGTTAAGAAGAAGTGGAAGAGGAGGCAGTTGCAGCATTTTGCACCTTACAGTTACTTTTTTGAAAGCTACATAGATAGTATGGTTTCGCTAATTAATAATTATTGAGTTGATTTAGTTTGATTATTTTATTTTATTTTTCTCTTTTAGTTCATATTTTGATTGGATGCTTTAAAAATATATTTATATAATTTCTTAAATGAAGTGTGTTACTGAATATTTTTTTTTCCTTTATGTTCGTTACATATGAATTAAAAATAAAAATTAAGTAATCCAAATGCCCATTTTTTTTATACCGGTTTTTTGGCACCTTACACCAACTGGCGAAACTCTAGGCTAGTAAAAAGGACAATATCTTGCGACGTGTGAGACGGACAAAAATAAATTTCAATAAATATATAATTTTAATATTTTTACTTTTTTTTTACCTGCTTTCGATTTATAAACAAATGACACTTTTAGTAATTAATATATAAACAATATTAATGAATATAGTGATTATTGTTCCCTGATAAAGACTAGAGTTTGAGTCGTTTTAATGACCTTTAGCAAGTTAGGCTTTTCACGTGCATCTTGCTGATATGGATCAACCCCTACTTATATCTATTTTTACTGGGCCAAAAAAAAAGAAAATGTAGTAAATGAATAATTATGATATTAATTTTATATCTTTCATTTGATATTTTAATTAATAAAAAAAAAAACACGTTCAACGTATGTTCATGTAAGCTCCTAAATATAGGTTTTATTTTATTTTTTTATTTTTAAAAAATCACTTCTATAAATGCTAGTTTAGATAATAAAAGATAAGCTAAACATATGGGACGTTTCGTTGAATAGTAGCCATATCCTTGCAGGTTAGGTAAAATAAACGCACCAGAAAGAATTCTGGAGCGTTACTCCCATACGGGGACAGAAAAATATTGCAAAATTTGCGGACTCCATTTTCCAGTAATTTTTTTATTAAAATAATAAACTCAATTTTTATAAAAATAGTAAATCTTGTTTTTTATTAAAAATAATAAAATGAATGTTTAATAAAAATATAAAAAATATTATTTTTAATATAAAGTTAGAATAAAAAATAATTTTTAAATAATAAAGATTTTTATGAAAATAATAAACTTAATTTTAATTAAAATAGTCAAATTGGTTTTTTATTATTTGTGATGAAAAATAATAATAAAATAATTTAAAAAAAAAACAATAAAATGAATATTTAAAAAATATAAAATTATTATTAATAATAGAAAGTTAGAATTAAAAAATATTTTTTAAATAATATAGTATTTTTATTAAAATAATAAACTATATTTTAATTAAAAATAATGAAATTGGTTTTTATTAAAAATAATAAAACTAGTTGTAATTAAAAATAATAATAAAATTATTTTCTAAATAAAAATGAATATTTAATAAAAATATAAAATTTATTATTATTAATATTAAGTTAATAAAATCAATATATTTTTATTAAAATATTATTTTTAATAAAAAGTTATGATATTTATATTAACATTGGTGAAATAAGGGAATGATTTTGTTTTTTTGGGTTGTCCTAATTTTTTTTTCTCTTTTTGCCTTTTTATTTTTAAGAAATAAAAATTTTCCCACGGTAATCACTTTCTTGAGAAAGTGAATACTACCTATCTCCATGGGAATTATTTTTTCATCTTAGATGAGAATCCTACTTTTCCGAGAGTCATTTTCCACTCCTAAAAAAGTACAAAAAGTGAAACAAACATGAGAATCCTCGTTCTCATCCCCAAGATTACCCCATACCAAATGCCCCTAAAGAAAATCTAAAGATGAAATATTATATTATTGTGTTTGGTAGTCACACTGCTATTTGGAGCTCTATAACTCTCTTTTTTCTTAGGTTAGCAATTGATCTACTACACAAAAGAAAATTAAATACCAATAATCTTTTTATAATAATTTGATAATTATAAAATAAATAAGCAAAAAGAGAGTTTTAAAGTAGATACAATTTCTTTTAAGAGAAATGATTTTTTTTAAATTTTTTATTGATTATCGATTTTTCAACACGAGAGAGATGTCCTCATTCCCTTTGGTTGAAACTAATTCTCCCGAATTCGGACATGACAAAGGCATTTGGGTTGGCCTTTCCAACAGGGATGGATAAATAGGGGTACGCCCAGGCTCGAACTTGAGACCTGAACCTTAACCTCACTTATACTCAGTTCCTCAACCAAGCTACCACCTGTTGATAGATAAATGATCTTTAACACATAAAGAAACACAAATCGTGACTTACCTGTATGGTATGATGCATAACAGAAAACTTCTCGTTTTATTTCTTAAACGGAAAAAAAAAAAAAGCTTCGTTACTTAGTTTCACGTTTCCTCTTTAGGAATATACCCATGTGGTTCTTTTTTCATTATTATTTTGAGTATCTTAACACAACTTTTTTTTTTTTTAAACTTCTTTTAGTATGAAAAAGATTTGTGCTCTAAGGTTTTGACACACCTTGCTTTCATAGAACTTTTTCATTATTAGATTCCGCACTCTTTGTGATAGGAGAATAGAGCCTTTTTCGTGATCGCGTTTTTAAAAAATATGTTAACCTATTTAAAAAATAAATTAGGGAAAGTGATTCGTGAGTTTCAATTTTTTAACAAAAAAAGAAAAGAAAAAATACAGACATACACACATAAGATCCAAAACACGTAGATTTCCTTTATTTAAAAAATAAATATTTTTATTATTTTACTTTAAAAAAATAAATTAGTAAATTTTATTTAAAAATATTTTTTATTATTTTAATTTAGAAATAAATTTATTAAAAAATATTTTAACGAAATAATTCTTAAATTTTATATAAAAATAAATTTATTAATGTATTATTATTTTAATCGTTCTACAAAAAAAAACTAATTTTATTATTTTTAATAAATAAAATTAACTTTAATAACTTAATTTTATCAATTAAATTTTATTAATTTAGTTAAACTGTTTTTAAAATTTTATTTAAAAAAATATTTTTATTAATTTGTTTTAAAAATATTTTTTATTATTTTATTTTATAAATAAATTTATAAAAAAAAATTTATGAAATAATTCTTAAATTTTAAATAAAATTTTTTTTATTAATGTATTATTATTTTAACAATAAGTTATTATTTTTTAACACTTTATTACGGACATGGTGTAACTATCACTAACTAATTAAAAATAATAATTTCTCATGTTTTATCCAAATAATGTCACCTCTGCATGACTTAGAATTTTGTTCAAAAATAGAGTTGGTATACCGTTACTCTCCTCGGAAAAAAGGAATTCCTAAACAGGAGGAATCTACCACTGTTAGTGTCCTTGAATATTCTCGTCTTTGGGTTCCTCCTAATTACAACTTCCCTGCACTAAACTAGAACGAGAGGAGACGATCTGCGGCAGAAGAACAACTGCATGGGCTTTGTTTCTTATTGTGTTTTTTGGATTTGGAAAGGTTATTTTCTTGTTGGATGCGTAACGGATCAGGTATAGCTTATTAAATTTACAGAAACCCTTTCATCTATATATCCTATCTTCGTAGTCTTAGGTATTAGTGAAGAAGCTTAAGATGAAGAAAGAGCAGAAGATTGGGAGTTTAGTCGCAGATGATATTATGATGAAGATCTGTTTTACAAGTACCATTGAAGTCAGTATTACGATTCATGTGCGTCTCTAAGTCCTGGTGCAACGTGATTACCAATCCTGATTTCATTAAACTTGACCTTAATCAATCAATTCAAGACGAGAACAACAACTTGTGTGTCATACTTAGTAATTTCAATAGCCATCATGTTTATTCGTTACGTCAAGATCGTAATGTTGATGGTGATGATCAGGTTTGGAGATTAATGATGTTACACCTTGGAAGTCTTGTAATTTTCGCGACACAACATTGGGATCTTGCAATGGGTTAATATTATTACATGCAAGTTATGCAGATTGTTATCTTTTCGATCAAGTTGATCTATGGAATCCAACCACTGGAGAATTCATGATATTACCAAGACCCGCCCGATATATTGATCAGCACTTATTTGACTCTTATGGCGTTGTACATGGTTTGGGATATGATTCAAAAAATGATGATTATAAGGTGATAGCAATTCGTGATAGTCCTTATTGATAGTACCAGTCGTCGAAAAGATGAATATGAAGTTTCAGTTTACTCGCTACGATCATGGAGATCAATTGGAACAATTCCACAAGGCGTCAAACAAATATCGTAATAGAGGGAAATACTTGAATGGAGCAATTCATTGGTTTAGTTTTGATCTCAAGAAAATTGTGTTTTAAATGTGGAACAGAAGGGTGGAATGAGATTGAAGTGCCAAATAGATTGCGTAGAATTGGAAATCATGAATCCTATACGCTAGATTTGTTTGTGAGAAGAGAGCGGCTTTGCATTTTTTGCAGTAAGAAAACGTTGAACACATGGGTAGCTAAAATATATGAGATGAAAGAGTATGGTGTGAAATATCAACCATCTCAGGTTCTACAGCATTGGTTGATAATCAGGAACCGTATAAGAACTTGACATGCAGAATTTTATGTATTGTGAACGAGGGCAATCTCCTATTGTGAAAAAGTAATGAAAGAAAACAGCTGTTTCTATATAATCCTATAAGTGGCAGTGTTGTGGAGCTCAACATTAAGGATACTAATGTCAAGAAGAAGAATCTGCCGCAGGTAATTTAGGTATCCTAGATAGCAAAGCTGTTTTAACAGATGAAAACATAAATAAGCTGAATGATCATATAGAATAAAAAGCGGTTCAAGTTCATTTTCTGAAATGAAAAGTTAAGAAAAGAATCAGAATTTCACTTTAAAGGGAATATAACCATTGCAACTAAAGTATTTCTATTCTACATAACTTATAATGTCAAGCCATGGATGGCCTGCATTCCTTTCATCAACTCTCAAGAGGTTAACAGGAAACAAAAACAAAAACAAAAACAAAAAGAAAGGCGAGATGAAGATACTCTTTCAATGTCTCTCTGATAAGCTTTTTGTTTCCAATAGTATCCCCACACAAGGGTGTATACCTGTTTCATGGCTTCTTTGTGATCCAGAAGTCTATGACCACCCAAACATATAGTCAAGAACATAGACAAGAACCAGGGAGAATGGATAGAGCAAATATGCTATAGAGCAGGTCCAAAGCGGGAGAACTGTGCGGAAACTAGCAAAGAGACCCATCACAATGCATACGATGACAATTACCAGTACTTCAGATGAGAAGTTCCAAGTCAAGTTCCTTGTGTAAACAATGGCCAAGAAAACAGAGAGACAAAGGACGTTGTTCATGGTTACTGCTCCATATATCTGCAGAATAAAAAGGTCACAGGGTTAAATCTAATAAGATCTGTTTTCCTTAAAGTTAGCTGTTTCTAAAATAATTCTGTGTTCCATTAAACATGATAGATAAGCTTCATGTTTTTCACCTAAAATCTCTATCCAGAAATCTGGAGTTCCTATTACTATTATTTTATGTACAAGTTTGATGTCAACAAATATTGCTTCTTGGATTCCAGTATGTTATTAATTTCCCACCAACAGTATATGACTTGCCAATCCTAATTGTATCAGACAATTCCAACACAAGACCAGAGTAACCCAAGTAATGTCAAGAAATAATTATCAGCATTATTACCATAAACATTTTTACCTTCATACAAACTCAACATCTGGTTCCCAAAAAGCATTTCCCAACCCTATTACACCAGGTTGAAATGGCTTTGGGAACCTTTTTTGTTTTTTTTTCATGGTTTTAATCATAAAATATTCATTGAACAATCTTCAGTTTGTGGACCAGCAGATCTTCACTCATAATTTGTAACTTCAAGAAATAAAAATTATGGTTGGCATGGGAAAACAACTAAATCTTTAAACACATGCAATGCATAAGGGTGCATATTCTGAAATCTAAACAGCATAAGCAAAAATGCCTTGAAAATGTAATAGCCGAGAGGTAGAATCAGAACGTTTTTCCTTGTTTTACTCAGAAACTATTGCTAGAAGTAACTTCTGATGGTGAAAAATGGATCTTCACTCATAACATCATCAAAGGAAGATTTAGAGTCGTAATTGGAAACTACTCAATCATTTATATGAAGGATTTCTTTTCAAGTATAATGGCGGCCAAGTTTCTTCTGAGGTGCACACGGGATTTTTTTTTTAAATTATGAATGACGTGGGAGTGTGAGTTGGAGCTAACCACATGACCACATCAGTGTGAGTCGAGAATAGCATTGGGCTAGGGCGTCAATCTAGCATTGCTCTTATAGAATTCCCTAGAAGAACCATGGAAAAAGGTAATGGAGGTGAAGGATATTGTCTTTAGATCTTTAAGCATTAAAACACATATCAACATAGAGTAGTTTATAATCAAAAGGTGTACCTAATGCACGAGACTGCCACCACTGTAGGGTCCGAGAAAGGGTTGATATAGCTAACCTTACCACTATATGGCAAAGTGGTTATTTTAAATTTGAACCCATGATCTCCAAGTCACAATAAAGGAACCTTTAGTATTACGCCAAGATCCACCTTTTTAGAGTATTTCATTATTTATATAGAAAAATCACCTAGGTTTAGTTACATCAACATAAGAAGTTGGATGCTTAATTACATCTACGTAGGATTACAAACTTGTGATTTCTATAAATTTAGTAACAAGATGGCATTACACATAACATTGTGATGGCTAGTTGGCTAGTTGGCTAGTGTGCTATGCCAAAATAGTGAACCCAAGATATTGTCAAATCCAATATATATTGTTAAATCCAAACTTTCCTAAAACATTTTTAACCCAAGGAAAAATATACTCATACATGTTTCACCCCCTTTTTTGCTTGCTCACCTTAGCATAATATTGTCCCTCCAAAGCACTTCGGTCCTAATATTCATTTCTGTCAACTTGCTCGCTGGAAAATGAGATCAAAGGGTTGGTCCATTAGGGATTTTCCATTCCACTTCAAAAAACACATTTTGCCAAACGGGATGAGTTACAGGTTTGTGAGTATTATCCCGAAAGAGCACAACACTAATGCGAGTTACTTAGGGTTTAGGTCAAACTATGTTTACCTAGACTCAGGTATGGCTGTTGAATGTGGGTACACATCAAGATAGGGGTGTGAGCTGGTTGAGTTCGGCCCAAAACCCCACCCAACCCGTCCAAGTCGAGTGGCATCAAAATTAACCTGATGCCACCTGACTTCTATTTGGGAGGGCCAACCCGACCAACCAAACATTGGGTTGGGTAGGGTTGGTCAGGGTTGGTCCAATCTTTTTGAAGGTAACGTAGCGTCATCATCGTTCTCATTTGTAGAAGACAACTAATTCACATCAAACCCACGAACCAATAGCTTCCAAATTGCACGAAGAACAACCCGTTTCCAAATTTCCTATAATTCACATCATCATTCTCATTCAAAATTAATTGTAAGTGAAGTTTCTGCAAATCAATGCAATCAAAGAAGAAGAAGAAGAAGAAGAAGAAGAAGAAGAAGAATGAGAGATGGCTCAAATACTAGAGAAACGAGCCATGATCCTTTTGAAATCTGGAAATTTTTCGTTTCTCGTACAGAGAAAACCAAACATTTTGTCCTTTATGATGAAAGCAACTCTCTCAATTTCTCTTCTCGCTTCAATTGCACTTCTCTTCTTCTCCACCATCTCGAACTACTAACAACTCCCTCTAGTCGTCACAAACCACCTCTTCTTCGATTTCATCAACATATTCATCAAATATTCGCGGATTATCAAAAGGTTACAAAAATCTCTTTGATCAATAAAAGGATTTTCAACTTCTTCATCATTACATTCTTCTCCTACAACTGGAGACATGGAACATTGGCGATCTAGGCATTGTTGTTGTAGGTGCAACAACATTGCCATCTAACAGGCAAGTGCCTCAACCTGTTGTTGGAGTTTGACCAATCTATCCTGATCTCTCCCACATTGTTGAAAAGAACTTCGAGTGTGTAACTATCACGTGCTCGTCTCCCATGCGACATGATCGTGAACGTCACGAAGCTCTGATACAAAACTGATGTTGAGTAATCTCAGGGCAAAGAATAGCACGTGAAAGCAACAATAAAAAATAGAATATCTCTACACCTATCCCCTAAAGAACAATGATCATGGAATGATTGTTTCTCAACACCTATCCCTATTTATAACATCAAATAAGCCTCTAATTATAATTTTAATATACAACTACATCCCTATCTAATTGGACTCAACAACTAATAATATAAAACAACTCCTAAAGCAACTAAACAACTTTCTAATTTCCAATATGTAATTGGACTCAACTACTAACAACTCCCAAAATGAAGCCACTAGCTAATTTCCTAGCAAAATAAGAAGTCCTAAACATTAACAAATAATGGACTCAAATCACATCATTATCCTCACATGACGCTAGCGAGGGCTCAAGGAGAAGAGGTTAATTACAACTTGCCCATGAGACCCAAGGGCCTAAATGGGACAATATTGTGCCCAATGTTGTCCAACTGTTTAAGTAACAACTAGGGATTTTCCTTGATTAGGCAAGGTGGTGCCTGGATATGACCAAGGTAATAAAAAAATAAATGAATTACATAATGTGTATGTATAATATTTTTACATCTAATATTAACTATTTTAAGATTTTGAAACTTAAAAAACTTATTCATGTCTTTAGAAAGCTTTTAAAATCATATAAAGATTGTTTATGAAAATAAAATCTCAAAAAATAGTGATACAGTTTAAAAAATGCCTCATTATTTGCTAAGTTGAATAGTTGTTTTCTTAATAAATTTTGATTGTGAGAATAAATTAATATTTCTAGCATATATATATGCTAGTTCAAAAAAAAAAGAAGATAAAAGTGGAAGAAAATTTTAAGATGTCTTTTTTATACCTCTATAAAATGTTTTCACAAAAGAGTTGAAGCTGCTGAACAATCTTAATTGTTCTGTAGACTTTGGCCATCATTTTTCAGAATGAATAAGCGGTCATCTGCGAATTGTATGTATGAGATCTAAACCTTCTATTTCCCTACCTCAAATCCGTTTACGACCCCAACTTCTCTTCCTTTATCCATCAGCCTTCCTAAAACATCAACATCAATGGTAAAGAGAAAAGGGGACAGTGGGTCCCTTGTCTTAGGCCTCTAGACCCAAAGAATTTCCCTTTAGGTCTCCCATTGATGAAAATAGAGTAAGAGACATCACTATGACAACCCATCATCCATTTCCTCCATCGATTTCCAAAGCCTTTCTTAGCAAGCATGAAGTCAAGAAAGTCCCATCTAATCATGTCCAAGGCATTAGCCAAGTTGATTTTAAGCATCACACCTTCCTTTCTATTACTCGTATAATCTTCCACTTCTTCATTTCTGATGAGGATGGCATCAATAATTTGTCTCCCTTTGATAAAGGCCATTTGACTCTCGGCCACTATCTTGTGTAACACCTGTCTCAAACTAGAGGCCAACGTCTTGGCTATAATTCTGTAAAGGTTAGTAGTTAAACTGATTGGCACATAATCACCAACCTTCTTGGAATTCACCTTTTTTGGAATGAGGCAAATGTAAGTCTCATTTGCGCATCCATTCACCACCCTGTTCCTGAAGAACTACTCTATGACTCGCAGGATATCCCCTTTCAAGAAGTCCCAAAATTTATGGAAAAAGGCCAAGGTGAAACCATCAGTCTGGGAGCTTTACTTCCATCACACTCAACACAACTTCTTTTATCTCATCTTCCTCAAAAGGCCTTTCAAGCTAGTGATTATCTTCCTCATGGATTCTTTCCCAGTTGAGACCTTCAACTCCCCAAAGATCCTTCGCCCCATCTTTATACAAATTTCTGAAATGGTTGGTGATCTCCTCCTCCACATCCTTCTCCTTATCCAAGAGAACCCTCCTTTTCATTTCTATCAATGAAATTTTGTTACTTCCTGAAGTTAAGAATTTGGTGGAACAATTTGGAGTTAGTATCTCCTTCCTTGGCCTGTTTAAGATTAGCCCATCTTATGTATCACTATGAATTTACATTATAAGAATATAAAAAAAATCCTAATTTCACCCTAAACAAGTATACCCATTAATTCCTATATTAATCCTTTAGGTGGCAGACTGGCAGTAGGCCTTCTTGGAACTTAGCGTTGTCTAGAAACTTATCGGATAGGGAATCTGAGGAGGTTACTCTATTACTTGAATTTCTTGATGGAAACCAACTGCCCGGGGGGGGGCAGGATAGAGTAGTGGACCTTGCACAATTTCAAAATTTTCACTTCTCAAACCTTCTTCCATCACCTGAATTCAAACCCAGCAATTCAAAACCTTCTCTACAAATCTTAGCCAAATTAAAATTTCACAAATAGAGGTTATGAAAAGTTGAAGTATGTTACTCTGATTTTATGAATTAAAATCTAAAGATAACTGTGTAATACATGAATGTACGGAGTGCCCACAAAGGAAGACAAAAAAATGCCAATCAGAGAAACAAACCTCAGAGAATGTCAATGATGCTGTTCTTTTCTTCTTCCTACTAGCAAAAATAAGGGCTGAAACTGCTTCACTGGAGTTGGTAGCAAAAGGCAGGGCGATAAATGAGATGAAGAAAGAAGGAATATTTGTTGCTGCAGAGAAATTGTTTACAGCATCTACAAGCGGATCTGCAAATGCAGCTGCTATAGCAGCTCCCAACAACAAGAGTAAGACAGCTTTAAAGGAAGTCCACTTAGTATTCTCAGTATTCTCTACAATCTCATCACTCTGATCACCCAGCAAATCATGCTCTCGCTTCGTTTGCTGCATATAAATTTTAAAGATACTATGATGTAATAATAATGCCCATAATCATATATATTAATATCATGACATATGAAACAACTTACCAAATGGAAATGATCGATGAACTTCCCTGTGTGTGGACCAGGAAGACGGGTACCAGCTGCAGAACGTTTTGCCTCATTAAGCCATTTAGAGATTCCAATGATGAACTCCCTTTCATCAACAAAATCATTGCCAGAAGTATCAAAGTCCCTCAACACCTTTTTCACAGCATCATCTTGATCTAAATCTATCTCATCAAATCGAATTCCTATCAATAGTGCACTTAACTCAGAAGCTGACAGCTGACGATCACCATTCAAATCTACTGTGTGGAATAACCTGTCATTAACCAAAAAGGTATGACCAAATAGCACAAGCTTGTCTTCTAAATGAAGTTGCAAGAAGTGTAGGAACTAACTTTTTCATGATATCCTCATTTGGTTCACCATCATCTGTGAGAAGCCTTCCTAGTGAATGCATTTTCAAGTGTCTTAAAATTCCTGATATGACATGTTTATGCTTTGCATATTCAAGCCTTCTCCTCTGGATCCAAGGCTGAAAGACCTGCACCAGTATTGAAAAACAAGTGTTATTGACTATTGCAAAATGTCAAGACATTAGGTAAACTGATTAACATGACCCAAAAATGGGCAAGGATGGTAAACAGGTAACATGAATTGTATAATCTGTGTATTAATATCAAGGAAAGAGATGCTTGAACAACTAACTCATATTACCCCACAAACCCAACAGGAGGATGAGTAGCTACTTAGGACTCATGAAATTTTTAATATCCCTGCACAAATGAAAAGGAAGAGGTCACATATTGATCATAGATGGAATGGCTGTTAGAATATACTCGTACACGCTAGGGGGGATAAGCTGAAGTTGAAATGTGAGACGAAAACCCAAATAGAAAGGTCTCATGGTTTAATAAGGAAAAGAAAATTTGGAGAAACCAATTCCAGGTGACATGCCCAACTGTCATGTCCTATAATGACTCTAACCAGTGTGTCAATATGTATCTCAGTTCCAACCATGACCTGAGTTTTGTTGACTATAGCAGTAGAATCCAAAAATAGTTAATCTAACCATCATCACCATCAATGCTATATTATTTCATTAGTCACCTATTTGCATGGCCAATGAGTTGAAACTTAAACTAGATGTAGTCTTTAGAAATTCATATTTTCATTGCTTCAAAGATACAAGATGTTGGGAGCAGGAGGAGTTTACTAATCCTTGACACTAAAAAATTGTTCTAAGAATGTTTACTTTTGTAGGAGTCCTATGAACGAGGCTTAACATATAATCAACAAAAATTCTCTACATGTTGGCTAATTTTTATAGTATCTTTCTAGATTGAATTGAAATTTGCCCCTCTATGGGACCTAATTCTCTTGGCTTATAATCTTATGTGGGCAACAGCGATTAATAGGTTTTAGCTACGAACAAGATGACACATAGGACCATGGTTAGTACCAAACATTAATATAGTTGTCTCCCCACTGAAATGAGTAGGATAGCTCCTTCTGTCATGTTTACATTTTCTTTGGAATCTACAAAAGAGAGGGGACCATGAGAGCAACCTTGATCATATTGGACACTAGTTCCAATGTACCAGCCAAAGATCATCTAAAGCATAATTAAGACTTCAAATAATATTGAACAAAGCAACTATTTCTTCTTGGTTTTTAGAAGCATCAAATTTTGAAAAGATTGTGGACAAGGTTCGAAACTTCGATTTCGCCCTAAACTTCGACCTTCAAAAATCAGAATTAATTCGGAGAAGTTTAATTCGACATGGATAATTTTTGTAAAAATTCGCTAAATTAGAGAAGTTTAGAGAATTTCCACATATATGCTTAAATATCTAAATTTATTGTAGTATAAGCTAAAAACTAATATAAATAGACACTTTTAATACATAAAAATGTCAATAAGCACCTAACAAAATCAATCTTGTTAAGTTAGTTGATGAATTTGAATGACAGCTTTTGGTCTTAATTTGTTTCCTTTATTTTGATATTTAATTTTGTGGTGGCTTGCTTCTCGACCATATACTTTACTAGTTTGAATTCTATCATGCTTAATTTATTAGTTTATTATTTGAATGTGTTGTTTATTAATCTTGTTTCATAAGAGTTAACTAAAAAAAGATGACTTTAAGAAATCTTTTAATTTATTTTTAAGTTTGTTATATGATTTCAACTTTATTTATTTATTTTGCTTCTTTTCTTTTCTTTTTTGGTAAAGCATATCCCATAAACTACATAATTTGTTAGTTTGTTAAATTATTTTTTAAAATTTATATTGCTACGTTGGTTGATGAAGTTGAAAATAATACATAATTATTGGTTTTTTTTGTTTTTTTATTGGTGAAGTAACATTTTTTTTACTTCTCTGTCCAATTTCATTGAATTTTGTCAAATTTTATCGAATTTCATCGAATTTTTGCATTTTTATTTTACATCCACTTTGCACTTCAATGGTTAAAAAACCAAAAAAATTTGCCGAATTTCGGCGAAATTCAGCGAATTTTTAAACCATGATTGTGGATTGTCATAGAGTGATGGAATATTACAATTTGTACATTTTAAAGGGGAACAATGTCAATTGCTTCCAACTTATGGTAGCCTTAGAACCATACATGAAAAGATATGAATAT
Organism: Paratinospora sagittata; assembly: GCA_035771175.1. Classification (NCBI taxonomy): domain Eukaryota; kingdom Viridiplantae; phylum Streptophyta; class Magnoliopsida; order Ranunculales; family Menispermaceae; genus Paratinospora; species Paratinospora sagittata. The sequence goes on from CM069610.1 coordinate 35,861,339, forward strand.
ACTTATGGAAAGGCTCAAATGTTGTCTACCCTTGAACCCTAATGCTTCTCCATACTGTGGAACCTTGAAGCTGTTGATTTTGTTACGTATCCATGCTCAACCAACACAAATGGTTTTGCTCCATGATGAAAAGCAAAACAAGCCTCCTCAATCATTCTACTAAAGAAAATGTTTAATGATAGGCTTGTGGCCAATGTCCTACTTATCATAGCAATGAAAACAAGAGCCTTTTACCTACTATCACATAGAGATAACAAGCCTCAAAATGAGCTCCCAAAGTCGGTTTAATTGACTAAGGTTTACCACTTAGTTGACTTTGGTTGTAACACTTGTAAGTAGGATCTAAGTGTTGCAAAAGAGGTTGCTAGAGCTAAACCCAAAAACTACAATAAAATACAAAAATTACAAGAGTAACAGCAAGAATACCATGAACACTCTCAAATCTTGCTGCCAAAAGATATTTTATAAAAGGAGAAACACGTATTCACAATTAAGGATTGGAGGTGTTTGAGTAGGGTTCCAACTCCCACTCCTCACCCATGTAGGATACATGGTTCTAGGAAGAATTCTAAGAACACTATACAGTCAAACCAAGATCATCAAATTCAAGGTTTGATAGCAATCCTAGAAGTCATTGTATCATAAATTGATAGGAGCACAAAATTCCAATGCCTACATATGAGAATGGACCTGGACCAAACCATCAAGGCCATTAGAACTTGAATATTCATACTCACAAGTTCTCCTTCCATAAATAAAACATCCACAACTCGGCTCAACTCAACTAAGCCTCTCCCAACTACATGGGCTGGCTACATTAATCCACCTCCACTTCGCTCTATCAAGGGATAAAATAAGGTGGTTTTGGTGGCCCACTTTTTAAAGAAGTATACAAACTTAGCAAAGTCCTCCCAAGCATATGTCTTGGCACTTCTCAAGATATCAGGATACAATCCTTGACAAGTAAATTTAGCACATTCATTAGTAAATAGAGATGAGTAAAAAATGCTTTGACAATATTAATTTTGCTACCTGCTTAAAAACTACGGTTAGTAGTCAACTTGAGGAGATGATTGATCAAAATGCATGCGAGATACACACACACACACACACACACAGTTGAATCTACTGTATAGCATAAATAAAATCAATACCTGATAAAGGCAGTAAGAAAACAACAATGCAAGAGCCACAATGAGTGAAATCAAGACAGCTAAATGTCTCCCAGAAGATGAATGAAAAATTTGCGGCAGTTGAGCAATAATAAAAGGAATCACAGATATAGTCATGATCCTTGCAGCATAACTGGTCCAAATATCAGTACTAACACCAGATCCTGCAAAAGTTTACATAAGTGAATGAGCTGTTTTTTCTTTTTTTTTTCAAAAATTGGAGCTAGGAGGTATTTGTTTAAATTCTTATAGACGTAAGTAGAAGCTTATTAACCATGCTAATTCAATATAATTGGAGCATATGTTTCAACAGTACATGAGCAGAATTAAAGGCTTGTGTGGAATTTACTTCTAATTTCAAATCAGCAACTCAAAACTAGGATTTTGTGCTCAAAAGTTCTTTCTAGCTAAAGCCTAAAATACTTTAAGTTTCACAGGCAAGGAAGGGATTAAAGAAAGGAAACCACATTTCTCCCTACTTTTTCAGCGGTCATGTAACTTGTGTTCCTTAAGAAAGATATGGTCCTACTATTGTAACAAAAATTCTTAATGTTCTTAAACCCACAATCTCTCCTTGGTATTCCATAAGCTCCCTTGATGTTCTTCTCTACGAATATTAGCTCAGTGTTTGCTTATAAGAGACTTAAAGACCAACATCATTTTTCTAGGCTTATAGCAAATTGTAGGAAAAGTATATTCTTTCAAGGACCAAGTATATGTGAATCGCTCAATTAAAGTTTTGGGCTTCAAGAAGGAAGCTAGCAATAAAATATTCAAACCACTTCAAATGTATGTCTTCAACAGGCTTATCATTGTATAAAAGGCCAGCTTGGTGCACAAAGCTCCCACCTGTGCACAATCCCAAGGAAGGGTCGAACCACTTTGAGTCTTTACAATGAATAACTACCCGAAGCAATGAAACCTCATTACATGATTGAAATATTGCCGGAAGCAAATTCATGAAATCTCTTCCCTGGTTACATGATAACTCCGCATTAATGTTTAAATGTTATAAACGCATAAATGCCAAAAACAAACCAATCATTAGGCTATCATGATATCATACATCACTACTAGGTTGTAAGCGACCCGACCAGATCGGATCGGGTTGGGTTGGGTCGAGTTTGTAAGAGGATTTGGGTTGGTCGGGTCTTCAATGAGAGGACCCGATCAAATCAGGTCGGGCCTCGAGTTTGGGAGAAACCCAACCCGACATACCCGACCTCCTATTAAATTAATATATTCTATAGAGATATATGTATACATCTAAAAGAATTATTACATACAAGGCCTCCAATTAAGGAGGCCCATAACCCACGTATGGTTTCTTGGTTTGTGGGTTAGTTAGAAGAAAGAATAGAAAGGAGTAGAGCAATTTATAGAGGGAGAGTAGATTATTTTTGTCTTCTTCTTTCCATGTGGGACTAAAAGAAGGAGAAAAGAAACAATTTTTAAAAGGGAAGTGACTCTCTTTCCTCTCTTCTATTCCAATGCGGGATTAAGAAAAGGCTTCTCCCTTCATTCAAGTTAAAAATTGTGGCCGTAAATATATCATGATGAATTAAATTGATAATTTAATATCTATTCTATTTCTAATTTTCTATGTATAGATCATGACATATATAATTGAATTTGTTATTTTTTTTTTTGGGTAAGCATGTTTTCTAATTATATATAAAACTAAGGTTGGTGCCATTTGAGAAAATATAAAATTGCAAAGGGAAATGTATTCAATTATAAGATGGGTAGTATTGTCCTATTTTTCTTAAAAATATGTACTTTTTAAAATTTGTAGCTTAAATGCACTAATTATTAGTTACTTTGATAATTATACATTTAACTATAAGTGGAGAATATTTGGTGCACCACTAATCAAAGAAGGTTCATTTACGTAATAATGTACAGATTATTATCATTATAATGAATATGTGTATATACCTTTTAGTGGTTATAATATGCTTAGCCATATATTATATGGTGTATATGTATGTATACAATAAGTAATAACTATGCAAGATTATATATATATTTGTGTGTGTGTGTGTGTGTGTATTTTGTAACTATATGTTATGTAACATTACATAACATATAGATACAAATATATAATATGTATACATAATTTGATATTATGTATGTATAACTACATATGTAATACACTATTACGTATTATATGTACATAATAGTACATTATATAACTAATATCATATTCTATATTATACACAGTATAATACATTACATATTACTCATTGCATATATTAACATATTATTATAGACATACGTGTACATTTTGTTATTATGTATAATTATATTAGTTATAGTATAATTATATATTATAATGTTATAATATATAAATGTGATTAACATATGTATACACACTTTCGTTTCAATATATGACTATACATTTATTAATATCATAAATAAAGTGTATAATTACTTCTTCTTCTTTTTTGTTCCACCGCTGAGTGGCACCCAGGTGGTGTCCTCCTCCACTTTGCGGTGAAACTAATCCACCTGAATTTGACCCAAATTGGACCACAAAGGTGCAAAGATCTCCCAGCAAATGGTAGCTCCATACACGAGGGGAGTTTTGAACTCATGACTTCGCTTAAGGAGAACGGATGCCAAGCCATCTGAACCAACCAAATGTTGGTTAAGTGTATAATTACTTTGATGATTAGTATAAATGGATATACAAAATGGAAGCAATATACAAAGTTTTATATGTTAGTTATAAGAAGAACATATAAGAAAAATCATTTATGGTATGTGACTCAATTTTTTTTTTTTTTTCCTAACTACTAATTCATTTAACAACCTAATAATGTATATACATCTATAAAAGTTAATATTAATAATGCGAGATATTTACTATGGTGTTGACACGTCCCATTAATTGTGTTAGTGTTATATAAAGTACTTCCTATGCATTTTATTATTGACGCTTCAACAAACCTAAACAAATCTTCTTTCTATTCTCACACTACCTATTCTCTCACGTGGGATCCGTCTTATTTATATAGTAGAAACTTGTATAGAAGCAAGCCAATCTCGATTAGTCTTATCTATTTATATAGTTTTAATTTTTTTATTTTTTTCAATTTTAACGATGTTCCCATTAATTGCGTTAGTATTAGATTCATCAGTTAACGTAATGTGATCTGACACAATGACACTTGCGATAGTATTAGACACTAACAAGGTAGTGTCGACACAGTGCCATATTAGAAATTAAATGAAGTTCAATTCATTAAAATAATTAAATCACTAGTTGTAATAAATATTCATTGGACTAAATGGGGAAGGATGGGTGGTGCTTAAAATTAAAGAAGGAAAGTCTTCCTTTTAGTCTCACATGGATTGTGGGCAAAGAGGATAAGATGGGTGCTTGAGACTAAAAGAGAAAAACTCATTTTTTAGTCCCACATTGGTTGTTGGGAAGAATGGGAGGTCATCCTCACTCCCTCAAGTCAAGTTCAAGAAAACTTGGCTTAGATGAGTTCTCCAAAGAGAGATTTCTCACCATTGATGTTCAAATAGTAACTTAATAATTTGAGTACATGTGATGCACATATTAAATTGCTAATATCGGTCCCATTTTTGGGCCAAACCTGACCCAGCCCGACCCGCTTTCACCCCTAACTAGCACACATAATTCTCATTGACATCACAATCATCATTTGTAAGATGCATGTATGAACATACCTGTTAAGCTAAATCCTTTTGTATCTTGCAAGTCAACTGCAACTGAACCATCAAGATCAGTCTTACCAATAACGACGCAAGACCCCCATAATAGTGTCAGAAGCATTACAGTTGAACCAGCTAACAAACCCATTCCAACCAAGACTTGACTTTGAGCGACTTCTTTAGTTCCAGAAAGCCCGGAAACTGTAGAAAAACAATAAACTAGATTAAAAAAAAATTATAATACGATGAGTGCTACATTAAAGCAAGTCATACACAACACTGTTACTGCCAATCATTACTGAGAGCAAGAGATAATAGGTTGGCCTTCAGCTTTTGAACTTGAACCAACAATTAAAGTTGTTCAAAATTAAAACTTGAGTCTAGTTGACTGATATTTGGACTAAGCTAACACATTAGAATTCCTTGGATTTTTCTTCTTGTATTTTTTCATGAAATCAAAAGCAATATGTACATCAGAATCATAATGCTTCACCTGAAGCTTACAATAAACATTGATGAGTATCACAACATGAACCATGAGATGGCTTACTGCACAAATGAGCTTTATATGCTCAACTCAACCAAGCCTTTTCCCAACTAAATGGGGTCGGTTACATGAATTTGCTTCCTCTGCCACAACAAATTAGCATTATATGAGGGACAATAATATTTCCTGAAGTTTGATATGCTTCCTACCATAAATCAATATGGGAGAAAAACTTATCAGTCGTCACTATCATACTTTTTTAGTGACAAGCTTATGCTAACTTTTCATCTCGGGGATCCAATTCGGGATATTCCAAGAGGGGTATCAAGAAGGTATTGGGATGTATTCAATGTAATAATATCGATTCATACAAACAAAAAGGTTCTCATTCTTAAATTGTGCTTCCAGGTATCAAAGAAGAAATGAATTCAAAGGAGTCCCAACATCAAATATCAATTCCACAATGTTGATTTACAAATGCAGTAGATGAACGTCTACCATCTTTTTGGTTTTAGAGAATTTACTACGAAGAAAATGAGAATTGGGCATCAATCATACTAACTCTCCAATGATTGCTAAAATGTAGAAGAATGGTCTTTATTACAAGTGAGATTTGCATTTAAATCATCATGAAACTTGCATATTCTCCGTTTCTAGCTAAACAAATTCATTGTCTTAGTTCAAACAATGGAGGATTCAAAGAAAATTGAATGAGGAAGGCAAATTGAGTTGCATGAAGAAGCACATATCTCAACAAGCCAATCAAGTTTAAAGAAAATACAAAAGCACAAATGTACAACTCAAATCATGAGGGCTATATCTTTCAATCTAATTGAACAATAGTAGTCATAATCCATCAACCAAACACTGTTATGCATTGAAAATGTCAAAAAAGAAAAAAAAAATTGAGTTAGAACTGTTCCATAACTCTATCTATCCTCTACATCGACTCTTAAGCGAAGTAGAGATATAGCTCTAATGTAATAAGCACAATCATTTGATATTTTCTTAATGTTATACTTCTTCTAATACGAAGAAGAGGTGGTCAATATAACTAACAAAAAATATAAAATTCTCCAATCTCTATTCCCTCAAAGGTTGTGTTGAAATTAGAGATACCAAAGACCAACTTAGCCTTAATGAAACTCAACACAACTCAACAAAACCTCCCAACTATATGGTGTTGGCTACATGAGTTCACTTCTTCCACTGCGTTCTATCAAAGGCTAAATAAAATTCTATATTACAAGTAGCTATATCCTTCGTAATTATCTCTATCCATGTTATTTTAAGTCTTCCTCTATCTCTATTATTTCCATGGACTGTTAATAAGTCACTTTTGGTAATTGACGCATCCAATAGTCTTTGTTGTATATGTCCAAACCATAGTAGTCAAAATTGTAAATCGGAATTGAATTGTTTAAGAGTTAGGTGAATCGTTCAGAATTTGAATTGATGAATTGTAAGATTCATGTGCATTGTATGAATCGTATACAAAAACACATGTATAACCCAATCTCATAGAACATATGGGATTTAATATATAGTTTTGTTAACTAGTCATTTTAGTCCTAATTGAAGATCCCAAATAAACTAATATTTTGTTAAAAATGATCCCTTCACTATAAAGCTTATTCTCACAAAAACTTGCCAATTTTAGAATATGTAATTTAATCATATGAATTTTCTACTTAAAATTGAAAAATAAAACTTCATAATTTGTCATTTACTATACCACCTTTCTCTAACATATGATTTTTAGAACAACTATTTTTTATACCTTATATTTTGTTGAAAAACCCAGTCTAGTAAAATTTAGTTCACATAAAGATTTTTATCAAGTTTAAATGGTTAAAAAACCATGCCTTAAAGTCCTATGAGTAATTACATATTTCTTAAATTGGCTAACACATTTTAAGTGCTTAAATTGAAATTGAAACATTATATTTAATCTATAATATGCATTATATATATTTTCACTTTTAAATCTTATGAATCGTAGAATCGCAAGACTCTTTATCGAATCATGCATTGTAAGATTAGTAGATTCAAATTGAGATTCTGATAACCATGGTCAAAACTACCCTTTTGGGTTTTTTTTTTTTCATTTTATCTTCAATTGGAGGTACTCAGACCATTCCTCAAATATGTTATTAATTTTATCTTCCAATGTTGTACCTCATATCCATCATAAAACTCACATTTCCAATGCAGTTGATTTGTTACTTGTTGTTTCTCTATTACCCAACATTTTTCATAGAGCATAGTTGGCGTAATAGCAGACTTCCAAAATTCTTCTTTCAACTTTAATGGGATATTTCGATTATATAGTACTATAGAAGCACTCCACCACCTAACCCATCCCACATTAACTCTATAGTTCACATCCTCACCTATTCCTCCTTCTTGATGAATATTGATCCCAAATACCCAAAATTTCCAAGAAAACAACAGTTGTTAATCCTGTCACCAAAACCAGGGCACGGATTCTAAAAACCACAGTTAGGGTTTAGGACAAAAAAATTTAATTCAAGAAAACCACAAAACAAGGAACAAGCCACTTATTCAGATCATTTCCTCAAATTCACCAGCTTGAACAGCAAAACCAACCAAATCTCCATCGATCACTCAAAAAAATTCCACTAATTCCAAATCTAAATCCATGAAATTTCATCAAATCATCATAAAAGGATTCGTTACACAAGAAATAAAATGTAAACTATATATAGTACAAAAAAATGATATACGAAATGATAAATCTTTTTATTTTTATTCTTAATTATTCCAACTTTTATTTAATTTGTAATGATAAGTTGGATCATTGTGTTCTAAAAAAAAGTTGTAACTTTGTAGTAATTAGGATCTCTTTTTAAATAAGAAAATTTATATATGTACAAGTTGTTATTTTTAACAAATCAATAAATAACATTATTTAATTTGAAATTTGTATGTTTTATTTTATCATCAAAATAAAATTTTAATTTAATCATATCTAATAAATTCGACTTATATAATTGGCCCAAAAAGGCCGAATTGCCCTATTCCCCCTGAATAATTGATCGATCCCAAATACACAAGATTTTCAAGAAAACAACAAAACAACAGTTGTTAATCCAGTCACCAAAATCAAGGCACGGATTCTAAAAACCACAGTTAGGGTTCACGAAAGAAAAAATATAATTCAAGAAAACCATAAAACAAGGAACATGCCGCTTTTTCAGATCATTTCCTCAAATTCACCAGCTAGAACAGCAGAACCAACCAAATCTCCATCGATCACTAAAAAAAATTCCACTAATTCCAGATTTAAAACCATGAAATTTCATCAAATTATCTTAAAAAGGAACAGAACCGAGTGAAAACTAGAGAGTAGTAAGATCTCACCGAGGATGAGTAAAGCGTCCGGAAGAGCACCGAGCATGGGAAGAAACAGACCGCCGACAATACCGGGACCGAGGATCTCCAGCAGAAGCTCACTCCCATTCGAGAGGTACCGAGCCGCAAGAAACATGAGAAATCCATACACGATGATCAGAAACAGATTTCCAAGCAGCGTAGAAGTGCAAGGCAAGAAGCCATACGTCTGCTCGCATCCGATCTCCTCCTCCGCAGCAGCATATTGCTTCAGAAAAATCAGCGACGACGACGGCGAAGATCGCTGTTGTAATCCATCGGAAACCAGATCACTATCAGATTCAGAAGTAGTTATGAATCGACTGTGAACAGAGCTCGAAAGCAAGAAGAAGAAGAAGAGCAAAACGAGAAGAGTGAAATATACAGAAGAAGAAGATCTGGAACTCGTCATTTCTGAAGCATTTACAGGTCAAACTGAGGAAGAACTGAAGAGATTAAAAGGGGAAAGATGAGAAAGCTGAGTCATGTTAGCATTTGAATGCATTTAATGAAATGAATGAATTAATGAAAACTTTTTTTTTTCTTTTTGTTTTTTTTGGAAATAATATCCTGGCAGGATTATACTCTTTCTATCGTTACTTGATTCGGTAAATGTACTACCACCACGTGGCACGAGGAAGTTGCCGTTTCGCGAATCGTCGTATTTCAGGATCAAGGTATATATTATTACGTCCCATGTCCGTACGTGACGTGGGCCAATGAAACATGTTTTCTTTATAAACTTGTTGTCAAAGGGGTATGAATTTTATAATACACCTGTCCTTGGCCCATTTTAAATATCTTCAAGCTCTTCTGGACCAACATTAATTGTAATCATTGATTGTCATTGATATTTGTAGGCAAGAGGAATAGCATAGAAAAAGTTAGTTCATTTTTTATTTTTTTAACAGTCACATCACTGGAATTATATTTTAAAATTAAAGAAAAATAATAAAACTTTTAAGGACATTTTTGTAAAAATAGCTATAATAACTATATATAATATACAAACTATGATATATACATCTATATTGTTGCTCATATTATTTTTTTCCTAAGGGAATGCTCTTAACTGGTGGAGCCACTGGTTATTTGCAAAAGTCAAATGTGTTGAAATGGCATAATTTAATTATATTGTTTTATGTCAATACTAAAGACCTCTTACAAAATCAAAACTCTGATATTATGTTAAAAATTACTCAACTCAAAAGTTATAACTATGAAATAAGAGTCCAACAATGTATATTAAATTATCATCAATAAATTGATGATGATTAATTTCATTACATTGAATATAAGTTTAAGATCTCAATCACCTTCATTAGTACCAAAACATTTTCGAGTAAAACTCCACAACTAAGCTCAAAAGACGTTAAATTGAGGATAGTATGAAATTTGATCT
>CM069610.1:37168979-37173979 GCA_035771175.1 Paratinospora sagittata
TAATGGTTCTGAATTCACAATGACAAAATTTTATTCAAATAAAGGAATCATTCATCAGACTAGTTGTGTCTCCACTCCACAACAAAATGGAGTTACCGAACGAAAACACCGCCACCTTCTCAATGTGGCATGAGCCTTATTATTTCAAGCTAATCTTCCTAAACAATTTTGGGGAGATGCCATCTTAGTTTCCACCTATCTCATCAACCGAACTCCCACACCAGTGCTTAAAAGAAAAACCTTTTGAGATGTTTTTTCACAAACAGCCCACCTATGATCATTTACGAGTCTTTGAGTGCTTGTGTTTCGCATCCACACACCATCATCGCCCCACAAAATTTCATGCCAGAGCCACACGCTGTATCTTCCTTGGGTATCCATACGGTCAAAAAGGATATCGGGTTTATGATCTCTCAACCGGTAAAATATTTGTTTCTCGTGATGTTTCCGTTCATGAGACCATTTTTCCTTTTCCATCTTCTGCTGCAAGTTCTCCTTTGGTGCTTCCTCATACTCAACCACCAACCTATGATGATGACATCTCAAATTCACCTCCTTCTCCTAGCTCCAACACGGAACCTTTTTCACCGGAACCTATCTCTCCGAAAATTCCTTCGTCTCCAACTCCCTCCGTTGCTCCAAATTCTCCAATATTATCCCCTGCCACACAAATTTGTCCTTCACGGATGACACGTGCTACACAAGCACCTGGTTATCTTCGTGAGTATCATGTTGGTATTTCTCTTCCTTCAAGGAATGTTTCATCATCTAACTCGGCGTTGACTGGACCTACAGGTATCACTCACCCCTTATCTGATGTGCTTTCTTATGCTAAACTATCACCCAAACACCATGCCTTCACCATTTCTATTTCAGTCGAAACAGAGCCACGATCTTTTGCACAGGCAGTTTGTGACTCTAAATGGCGCCTTGCCATGCAACAAGAGCTCGATGCTCTTAAGGCTAATGGAACATGGTCTCCTCAACCATTACCTCCTGGGAAGAAACCGGTTGGATGCAAACGGGTATACAAAATCAAATTCAAACCCGATGGTATTGTTGAACGTTATAAAGCCCGGTTGGTAGCGAAAGGATACAGTCAAATAGAAGGATTAGATTACCGTGAAACTTTTGCTCCAGTTGCCAAGCTTGTGACTGTTCGTTTCCTCCTTGCTGTGGCATCAACTCAACATTGGCATCTTCACCAACTCGATGCCAATAATGCATTCTTACATGGAGATCTTGATGAAGATGTCTACATGTCTTTATGTGAAGCCCCAAAAATTATTTCATCTAGCCCATAACCCAATTGCACTTTGCCTAAACTCTATGCGTTGCCTTGATATGTTTGGTGTTTGTTTGATGGTTGTTTAATGTTTGTATAGTTGATGCTTGATAATGTATATAAATATGTGTATCATAAATTGTATATGGGTCATGTTAAATTAAAGTATAATGCATATGTTATTATTTATGCATGGGCCCATTAAACCATGAATTGATATGGGTTAGGATTGATTGAATAAAAGGATAAATGAGAATAAAAATTTGGTGTATTAAATGGATTGGACATTTAAAATACATGGAAGCATGAGATTGGTTAAAGTACATGTGGTTGGTATCGGTAGTATGAGACCAACACATATGAAGGTTAGTGCATGAAAGTGGACAAGTGTCCCATGCCCACTTATCTTCTTCAAGGAAGTGCTAGAATGAGTGGACGGAATCAAGGAGAGAATCAATGAGGGAATCAAGGAAGTGCTAGAAAGAGGTGAGTGGAGAGAAAGGAAAAAAAATAAAAGAAAAGAAGAGAAAGGAAAGAAGAAGAGAAAGAAAGAGGGAGTTGCAGGAAGAAGATCTCTGCGACGTTTTCATCAAAGAACTGGATCTTTGGGATATATGGTCAGATTGAGTTCAAACTTTGTCAGCAAGTTCGTAGCTTATGGTTATTCATTCTGGTCGGTGGAGATCTTGATCAGAGGTTTCGTCTAAGAGATCTAACCTCTCAAACAAAGCTGGTCGGAAAGTCTGGATTTCTCGCGCCGTTTCTCTCAAACTTCTAGATCTCCTTAATCTACCGTGGGATGGATATAAAATTTGGGTATGTAGTGTACAACTGCTATTTCTGAATTCTGAACGGTGGAGATCTTGATTAGAGGTTTCTTCTGAGAGATCTAACCTCTCAAACAAATCTGGTCGGAAAGTCTGGATTTCTCGTGCCGTTTCGCTCAAACTTGTAGATTTCCTCAATCTACCGTTGGATGGATATCAAATTTGGGTATGTAGTTTATAACTGATATATCTGTATTATGTACGGTTGAGATGTTTATGTGTTTAGTATTTTGTGTGATATAGTCATCTAAGTTTGAGTATTTGCAACAGGAAAGGAGAAATTGTCTGATTAGAGACTTGTTCATCAAAGATACTTATCTTTTCGGTCCACCGTTGGATTGGGCTGATATTTGGACAGAAGGTTTGTTTCTTCATATACTTCAATATGTACGGTTGATTTTGTGATTACATATTCTGTTGGTAGATTGATACATCTGAACAGAATATTAAATAAAGAATTGGTAGGGTTGCTTGTATTAGACCTAAATTTAAAATATGAACTTAGACCTTTCCAAATAGCTTGCATATCAACTATGTTGACCTAGTTGCCATTGTTGATGAACCCATGATGCAAAATCAGTGATATACATGGCTGAACATTGTGACCTAGTGTAAATCGGCAATATGGCCTAAGTATGAAAAATTTCATATTTAAGGGCTTTTGATGCTTTTGGCCTAGAATCATTGAATTGATGCAACTTATGTTTAATTAAGCATGATTAGGGTTGATTATGCTACTGATTTGGTGGTTGTGACTATATCATGGGTTAGGCCTACTTGTGATCAAGTGACCCAATTTGGGCATGTTTATGCCTAAGGAATTGAAAATCAGTATCTTTGATTAATAGAATGGTTTATGTATGAGAACTATGCATTAGAGGCCTAAGTCATGTGATTTGAGTTGAATGATGGGATTATATGGGATTTAGGCCTATTGTCTATATGTGGGTTGATTTAGGGTTGATGTGTAATGTCTATGTGATTGAGCATAGAAATTGATGTATGGTAGGATATTGACAAATGTTTCAGGATCTTGATTGGGTTGATTCGGTTTGGTGGTCGTGTGTGGTTAAATACTCTCGCGAGGCTTGGTTGTGAGTAGACTTCATTTATGATTATATCTTTTATGTCATCATATCACTTATATATATTGTATGTTGAAAGCATGAATGTGTTCTAATGTTTTGAATGATGCATTGATTTGAGAAAACCTTATGACTTTGGTTGGGCCCATTTATCTGGCTAATAGGGGGACTTAACATTGTCATAGGAGGGTTTTAGGAAAGGAAATGATTGGGGTCAACGGTACAGTGAAATAGACGTGCACTAGTAACCCAATGCATGTGGAATGTGGATCCAAATTGATAAGCTTTTACTTGCATCGAACTGATAAGCTTTTACTTGCATCGAACTTATTATAAATGTTTGATATCTATATGTTATGAGCTTTTAATCATGCTACACATTGACATGCATACATGATATTTATTGATGAGTATTGATAGCATATTTGAATTCTATTCACTGGGCACCGGTGGCTCACCCTCATTTTCCTCTTTCAGGTCCTTCTGTCCCGAATAAGGGCAAAGGAGTAGTTATATCTTGAGGGCCTTGCCTGCGAGAGAATCCAAGGCCTCGATGTGAGTTGAGAGGCATTTTGATTGAACTGTGTTTTAAATTATGAAGTATTATATTTTGGATTATGTAATTATAACACTTACCACATTGTAGTATGGGTGAGTTGGGACTTATTAGATAGACCATGTGGGCATATGACGATTTTTATTTGTACCCACAATTTTGGACTTTATGTGTATGTCAATTTTAATGGACTGTAGGGATTATGATTTTATTTATGGTTCATTTTTATGGATTATCTCTTGTCTTTGATGATTAATACGGTGGGTAGTTTTGTTTAGTACCTTTTCATATTATGTCGTTGTTTGAGATAAGGCTCGTAGGGTCTCAACCACCTCACGGGAGTTGAGGAGTGGTCGGAGATGCCTACGCCGGGCGTCCCGCCCCGGCATTCCGCACGCCATTCCCTGCGGGGTTGGTAGTCCGGGGCGCCGGGTCGCCACACTTTACCTCCTGGTTTCGGACGAAAGGGGGAGACACGAGTTTGCAAACTTCACAAATCATTATAAGGTCTCAAACAAGCTTCCCGTCAATGGTTTATCAAACTTTCAACAGCTCTCAAACAAGCCGTGTGGCACCCCGTAAATTTAATTAAATACATACGTTGACGTATACGTATATTGAGATGTATAATACACGTATTTTATATGTAGGAGCTAAAAATATGCTTGCTAATACACGTATTTATACGTGTGAGCCAAATATACGTGTGTATGATTAGTAAATTAATATATTACATGAAGATGATACATATGGGATCATCTTATATGGGTGCTTACAAGTTAAAAATTGGAGTTGAATTATGTGGATTGAGTGTATAGAAGAAGAAGAGGAACAAAAATATTTACTATTCATTTGCGGGTATTGTTCACCGAACAGTACCGTGAACAGTATGCAGAAGAAGATAAAATAAATAAATAAAACACTGTTCATAAGCGGGTACTATTTATATAATAGTACCATAAACAGTACTTGTATGTAATAAAAAAAAACGATGAAAAAAAATCAAAATAAACGCAGGAGTTGCAGAACGAACAGAGAGAAGAATGAGAAGAAAAAAAAGGGGAAACGCGAGATTCGCGTCAAATTCGGACCCCCGGTAAGTGATTTTCACTCTTTTTCTTCGTGAAATTACTATCTAATTTAGATGTAAACTTTCGGAGTAATTTTTACTGTGGAAGCCGTTTTACGGCGTTTTCAAAAATTGGAATTTTTGACCCAATGTAAATGAAAATCCGCTAGAAAGGTAG
>CM069610.1:37176479-37385728 GCA_035771175.1 Paratinospora sagittata
CCAATCTATTTTGTGACAATCAAGCGGCACTCCATATTGCTTCAAATCCAGTCTTCCATGAACGAACAAAACACATAAAAATTGATTGCCATCTTATATGAGAAAAGATTCAAGAAGGAATGATCAAAACATCTCACATATCCACATCGCATCAGCCAGCCGACATTTTTACAAAGCCATTAAGTTCTTAACAATTCTCAACTTTACTTGGCAAGTTAGGAATTATCAACATACATTCCGAACTTGAGGGGGAGTGTTAAGACATACTGTATTGATTTCTTTGGGAAAAGATTTTCATCATAACATTCCCTAGCTGGACTAAGCATGACGAAAGATAATCGGGTCATCTGCAAAAAAAAAAATGTAAGAAAGACCCACACCTATCTTAGAAATTTTAATAGGCTTCCAATCACCTGTAGCCGTGGCCTCCAGAATCCGGTGAGAAAGTCGTTCCATGCAAAGGACAAAGAGATGAGGGGAGAGGGGGTCGCCATGACGAAGACCCCGTTCAGGAGCAAAGGCTGGTGTTATTTCACCATTCCATAACACAGAGAACTCCACTGAGGACACACACAACATGATGAGCTGGATCAGATTAGGAGGAATATGGAAAAACTCCAAAGTCTGCTCAAGGAAATCCCATTTGATACGATCATTCGCCTTTTCAATATCAATCTTCACAACCAATAATTTTCGTGAGGATCTTGTAACTAACGTTACAAAGACTAATGGGACGGAACTGAGCCAGACTATCTGGATGATCAACTTTCGGTGACAAGGCAATGATGGTTTTGTTAATGTCCGCAGGAAATGAACCTTCCCTCCAAGCATTAGAGATCATTTGGATAACTGCCTTACCCACGATGTCCCAGTTTTTCTAATAAAAGACAGCCGGCAAGCCATCAGGCCCCGGGGCCTTCAACGGCTTCATGGACTTGGTGGCTCTCACGATCTCTTCTTCAGTAACGGGGGTGGCAAGAAAAGCAATATCCTCGTCTGAAAGAAGACTAAGATGCGGAGTGGTCACCTGAGGGAGGAGGGTACGATGGTTCTGGACTGAGTATAAACCATCAAAATAATGCACTGCATCATTACACCAGTTGGCTATATATAGTCTTAAAAGCAAAAGCTTTGCTAAATAAGTCTATGAGAAATATTAAAGACATTTTTTCTCAAGAGTGCTTTAGATTATTTATAGCTTTTTCTACTGTAATCTTTCACTAAACAAATTCTTAAAATCCCTTTTATTTGATATCTCTATCCAAATAGATCTTAAAATAGTCAAAAAGGGTAAATTCCAAGTTCTCATTCAACCATAATCTAATTAAAGCCCTGCCTTTTCTAATGAATATGCATTCAAGACATTTCTTTTCTATGGCTAATCACAAGCATTGTTTTTTTTTTTTTCTTCTTTTTTCAAAGCTATAAATACTTAAAAACCTGAACTTTGGATAGGACGTGAGCTTTCGGAATAAATCAAAAATAGGGAAAGAATCCAAACACTAATAGATAAACAAACATTAAAAGATATTCATACATCTATACAAAATATAACTTTGGAATAAGAAAATTAATATTAAAAAAAAAATGTTGAGTTTCCTCATCTTCCTGTGCTTATGAGGTCTGATTCCGAAATAGATATTGAAGAATGCAGCAAAAGCTGCAACTCATCAAATGTAGGATGCTCTCGTTGACGACGATGAACCTCAAAGTGACCCTTCGAACACATTGCCGGAGAATGCAACTTCTCAAAAAGATCCTTCATCCCTTCATCACCATTTAAATTTTTCTCTTCATTCGTAACCTCTTCCAAGATCCTCTCAGCTTGCCTCATAGTAGGCCTAGAATTTGGATCAGGATGTGCACACAAAAGACCTAAACACAACAAAGTCTTCACCTCTTCATGTTTAACATCATCTTCAATTTTCAATCTCTCATCAAGGGCACTAACCAATTCACCATGGTTCATAAGCCCCCAAATCCATTCCACGAGAGCCGGCTTTTCATCCTTTATAGGCCTCCGGCCGGAGACAACTTCGAGAACCAAGATCCCATAGCTGAACACGTCAGTTTGAGCCGATGCCCGACCTGTTTGGACAAGCTCGGGTGCTAGGTACCCAGCGGTGCCAACCACAAGAGTTGTGTTAGCAATCTTGTCATGCCCATGCATTCTTGCTAAACCAAAGTCCCCTAATTTGGCATTCATGTTCTTGTCAAGTAACACATTGCTAGCTTTTATATCCCTATGTAGTACTCTTGATTCCCATCCCTCATGCAAGTACAGGACACCAGAAGCTACATCTTTTAGGACTCTGATTCTGTCCTTCCAATTCAAAACCATACTAATTTCCTCATCACATTCAAAAATTCTCTTTTCCAAACTACCATTTTCCATATAATCATAAACCAAAATCAAGCTCTTCTTATCTTTCTTACACCACCCTTTTAATCCCACTAAGTTCCGATGCTTTAATCGCCCGAGGCTCGAAACCTCAGCCAAGAATTCTTTCATGCCCTCATTGCTCCTTTGTGAAATGCATTTCACAGCAACTTCAGCTTCTCCTCCAACCATAATCCCTTTATACACCTTTCCATTCCCTCCACACCCAATCACATTATCCTCAGAAAATGCATTTGTTGAAGCATAAATTTCACGGTAAGTGATTCGATGTGGCCAGTAATCAACTTCCCAGTCTTCCATTGATTCATCTTCCCTCAGTTTCCCACATCTTCTCGCAAAGAAAACCAAATAAACCACTATAATGCAAGCAATAACAAAGATGACACCCACTACAATGCCTGAAATGAACCATTTTGATTGAGAAATATGATTCTTTCTAGGAGGAGGAACAAATGATGGCAAGTTTGAAGTGATCAAAGCTTTGCTAATTGAGAAATTTGAATTGCTAAAGCACCATGAAAGAATCCTATGACTTTCTACCAATTGCCCAGTTGCTGCAGTGAACCCAACATACATTTCATCCAAAAAAATATCAGAAAGATCAATAGAAACATTAAGCAATGGCCTCTTAGGCCTTTTCATGCCAGCAGGAGCCATGGTAACATTAAGCTGAGGATTCAAGTAATCTATCCATACTTGATAGTTTTCACCATTTGGTAGAGTTATTTCTTCAAACGCATCAGCTTCATCTTCTTCCTCTTCATCATCATGTACCCAATACCCAGCTGGTTCAGAAGCAAAAGAAGTAAGAGAATTCACATCAATTCCAACATGATTATCATTTATGTCATTAAATTCTGGGTTCTTGAAAACATCAAATTCTATACCCAAAACATGGTTTTTGGGATCACCATCGTTAGTACGGTTGAAAAGACCAAGATGCTGAGATGAACTTGTGCCACGGATGCCTGTGAAAGGTGCAAAAATGAAGACTAGCCCATGACCCGGTTCAAAATTTTCAAGGGGAGAGATAGAAAATATAAAAGAAGTGGAAAAAGGAAGAAGATGAGATGATGAGTTGTGAGATTTTGTGGGTATTTTGTAAGGGTACAGAGCTCTGCCTATTGAGAAAGTTGAATCATTTGTTAAGGTAAGAACATGGGATTCAATTGTTGTACTGCGGTAGAACAACAAATTAGAAGGATTGAAGCCATTGAAGATGAAATCTAGAGCAGAAGATGAGTGGAGAAACAAGATTTTGATTAAAAGAAGAGAGAGGAGAAGGGAAGGATTCATTGTTTCGTGAAGAAATGAGAGGGAGGAAGCAGAGACAGCCACGCCACCTCTGTTAGATTGAGAAATATGATATTTCAGCAAATTGAAAAGTCTGGAGAAACATGGTTTTATTGGAGAGAAGAAAGTGACCAATAATGGCCCTAGAGGAGAAAATTTTAATAATTTAATTATTAAAAAAAATTAATAATAATTTATTCCCCCCCCCCCCCCCCCTTAAAAAAAAAATCTCAAATTTCAATTATATTTTTGATGAATTTATGGGTGATATTATTAAATATCAATTATGAGACTGAGTTTCATTTGATTGAAGAAAGTTGATTTTTTTTTTATTAGTACAAAGACGAATTTATTTCAAATGAACACTAAATAATGTAAGAGAATTTTCATAGGTATAATTTTCTAATGAACCACATGTTAGATTCAAATCTTGGGCAAAAACCACACTACATGAACCTAAAGTGAAAATGAGGAAAAAAAAAAGTTGAGATTTATTTAAATTTAATGGAAAATAATCTATATGCATTAATGGGCATTAATGGGTGAGATTTGAGTTTCTTGCATTCCTTATTCTATTCATATTCATAACTATTTTCACTTTGAAATTTGTTAATGGACAATAAGTTGGATTTAAGCCCATTATTGAAAAATGCTTGAATCTATTGATAAAGAAAAGAATAATAAAGAAGTTTGAATGTTTTTTTGAAGAAAAAGTTAAAACAAAATTCTTTTTTTTTTTTATCTCCGTCAACTTTTTTATAAAGACGAGACTAGTTTAAACTCAGGAACAGTACGTAATATTGAGCATACCCTCTCTAAAGTATATTCATAGATGTAAACACAAACTCAGACTCAAAATCAAAAATTATTTTATAATAATTTAAAATAAGGTCATAATTCTTTAGTTACATGTGTGCACGAGAATAGTTTAAAATAGGAAACTATCTCATCATATTAATTGAAACCCAAAACAAATATATATATATATATATTAAAAAAAGAAGTAAAAACCACCTTAGCCGCACTAATTGATCAAATGTGGGAAATGCATAGTTGCTATAATTTGACTTGAAAATTGTACGGAATCAATGGTGGATGGGTAGGTAGGCCCATGCATTGCTAAGAAGAAGGTCACCAAAAACGTAATGATAAATACATTTAAAAAAAAAAAAAAAAAAAAAGTTTACCCTTTTACTTATATAGAAATATATTATAAGTAGATAAGGATAAGTGAGGTGAGGAGTACCTTATATTATAAGTAGATATATTTTACTTAAATTTACTTGTCTTATATATTTTAGGTCTTCTTATTAAGATGATCGATAATGTTACATTTTTTTTTTTTGGTGAAGATCAATAATGAATTTTTTTTTATAAATTTATTTGATAATTTTATATTAAAAAATAGTGAATGTTGAAGGATGCTCTCTATTTATAGATGAATGAGCAAGTGGTTGGATTTCAAAACTTATCTGTACAGACGAAGATAAGTTGGAATCACATGAGTTGTGAATTTATGTAAAAACACATTTATGAGTAATTTAGTGATAAGATGTCAAAAAATTTATTTTGTAATATTAATAAATATAAAATTTATTTTAAGTCCTTCTTACTACTTTTAACTCTTTTTATTTATTTATTTATTTTAATAACTTTTAACCTCCTTCTATTCTTTTTTTTTTCTCAAATAACTTTCAACCCTAATCCCTTTATTCACGGGCAATACATATATATATAAAATAATATTAAACTAAATTTAATCATAATAATAAAAAATTTAAACAATATTTTTTATAATGAGTTTTTAAAATTTTATATTTAAAGTTATACTTACAAAAAACACCTTTTTCCATCCAGTTACCTTTTGAAGATTATGGTAATAAATATTTTTCAACAAAAAAAAACAAAAAAGATTTTAGTTCATATATGCATTTTTAAATTTGTATATTATGCATCTGGACACGACCCACTAATGAAAAAGAAAAAAAAAACCATAAAAATAGTCAAATCGGCTTTGGATTTGACTTATGAGTTCAGAACTTAATTGAAAACTTCAACACTCCTATTCAATAAATCAAAAAAAACAAAAACAAAAATTCAACTAGCATCGACTAGGAGGGAATTTTTCAGCATTTTTTCCTCTTTTTTTTTTCAGTTTTCTATTGGATAACATAATTGAGAATTGAAAAGGATAATAACATTAACTCTACCTTCAGCTCAGTTGTATTCTTGGGCCAGAAGACTTCCCCAGTTGAAGCTGAAATTACCTGTGACTGCTACATAAGATGAGAATTTCAGTTGTCTGGCAGAACTGCAGATTTTAACCACTATTTAGAAGGGAAAAAAGACAAGGGGGAATGTGAATCTCTTACAAAGCTAAATAATTAGCTAAAATGGCAACAGTATATGCCCATCATTTGATACACCATTTTTTCTTCTCTTTTTAAGCTTCCTTACAATACCCAATATACATAAACCCCAATACTCACCTGCTGCCTTGCACATTCACAAGTGAGCAAATCTATCTTACCCATCTTACGACATTTTTTCCTTAGTTTCTCTCCCTCCCACAAGAAAATATTCCGACCCCGGTCTCAGCTGCACCTCATTATTATGCAGCTCCGCGACTGGGGGCAAATATTAAATTTGAATGGCCGGCTATTTGGTTCCCTTCTGCCTGAAGTTTCCTAATCTTTGCCTTGTCGAGCCGTGCTCGCCTAACAACTTCTTGAATCTGGCGATCGTGATCCTTGAGCATCTGATCCACATTGCCCGAAGGGACTAGTAGTGGCCCCGAGTAGTGGATCTTGCTGCCTTTAGAACCATACCCAGGCTGAAAAGAATAATTATATTGCAATACTATATTAGTACTTAATTGAAGAGAAGAAAATTTGATAATTGAATAGAAGAAAAACAAGATGCTTAGGTGTGCATTGAGAAGGAACGGAGAAGCTAGAACAAATGAAAGATACAGCTACATGTTTGAAACTACATGATTTATTCCAGAACAAATAGCAGGAATGAGGTAGTGATGATTATAATGATCGTGTGTGACTACAACTGTCCCAGAATGCAGAGAAAATAGGGGTATGAATGTATCATCCTAAATTCCCATTCGGCTAGCTAACTCAAAACCAGAAAATGGTTAGTGTTGATTCGTTTTTTTTTTTTAATCCACCGTAGCCCTGGCGCTGGCGCTTATCAACCGGGAGACACCCCAGTACTAATAGCGCCTTAGCCTGAGGTGTTGATTCTTGATTCTAATCCTTCCAGAAGTCGCAACACTCGTTGCTTCCAATTCAGATGGGTTTGGTTCTATTTATTTCAGTTTGATATCATCTTCATTCTGGTTTGGTTTTGTTTAGGTCCTCACTCAGTTCTTAATTTTTGTTGATATTCCAGTTTGCTATAGTTAGGTTCTTTTCACTTTGGTACTGATCTTTGGATGCAAGCTCAAGATGGCTAAATCAAACAAGGTAGAACACCCCAAGAGAATGCAGGTGTGATTTATGACATAGGCAAGAAATACATATACTCGTAAAGTAAATAGAGAATGAAAGCATAGTTCCTACTTTCTAGCATAGTGAGAAAAGGCAATAATGAGAATTCATTTTCATCTTTAGTACTTACCAGCATCTGGTCCTTGGTGCTAATCCTGCCATCTTCTTTTTGATGAGAACTTGCAAGAACTTGTGCCTGATGCTTGCGATCCTGCTTTCTATTGGATTCTGAAACCTCATTAAATGATCCTGGAAACCTGCCAACTAAGTTCGTTGCTTCCACTTGCGATGGACCTGATTTCTCCCGAGAACCATCTGCTAACAAACTTCTTGCAGCTACCAAACTAGACAAGGTTGATAAATCAGCCCCGGTTGACACCTTTGGAGCATCGTCCTGATTTCTA
Source organism: Paratinospora sagittata (assembly GCA_035771175.1). Lineage (NCBI taxonomy): Eukaryota > Viridiplantae > Streptophyta > Magnoliopsida > Ranunculales > Menispermaceae > Paratinospora > Paratinospora sagittata. The sequence continues at coordinate 37,184,078 of CM069610.1, forward strand.
CCTGACTTTGTCCATGCAGTCCGTTGAACCAATGGGCCCGAATGTGAAGCTCTCTTATGAAAATGCCCCAGCTGACCTTTCTGTGTTTCTTCAAGGGCTTGTGATTGCCTAGGTGGATCAATTGGAAATCCTGAAGCAACTTCCTCTTGATGAGGGTTGAACTTCTCACTCCGGCTCTTAGAATTCGGCTGTCCTTGTCTTTTCTGTAATCAGAAGAGAAAGTACAACCATTTAGTATCAACTATGTTGGGGGAACAGGGGAGGGAACTTGGGACTTGGAACTTTATGAGCAGCAAAGCAAAATGGGCCCAAGGGATTTCAGTGAAACCTAGAACGAAACAGAATCATGTTCATGTTCTTATCAAAACAAAAAACAGTATCATGTTCATGACATGTACTCATGAACACAGCTTGGAAGAAAATAAAGAAAACAGAAAAGCAAAAGTCATTCCAACATTTACAAAATAATGCAGGGTATGACTATGACCCACCAGTTATGGTTATGATTTGAACCCAATAAGAATTGCTCTTGAACAGATGGCATGAAAAATGAGACAGCATGGAAAGTTCAAACAGTGCAGCCCAACTCATTTGCCATAATCCATGCACACGCGCATGCACAAAGACAACCCAATATTTGTGATTATGATCTCTGACCAATATTCTTTATAATCTGACTGATCTATTGACCAAGGATTACGGAGATCACTCTCAATTTTATTTTATTTTATTAAAAAATAAAAATGCATATCTAGTGCATGAAGCTCCAGCCATTCCAAGATCCAGGGAAGGGTGATCTTTCCCTTCCCCCACATTATGAATAGGTTATTTCTAGATTTAAACCAGCGACCTGGTCATATGGAGTAATCTTACCATTGCTTTAAGATCTGCGGAATCTGCCCTCTAGGCCTCTAGGTAAAAAAGCTAGCTAGCACTCGATGAAATTTTTACTCCAATTGATAATGTATTCAATTTGACAATGAAAATGGAATGCCCATAATTGCTCAACTTTCATATTAATTTTCACTTGGTTATGAATACCAAAGTAGGCTGGTTTTTAAGGGATGTTTTTATTGGTAAAGATATTTCACCATGTTCTACGTGTGTTTTTCGCTTTGCTATTGTTATCCTGAAACAGACAGCCAAGTTTTCTTTATGCTTTCAGACTATTTACTATTGATGTCTGTTGCATAGCTTGATTAGGGATCTACGGCTTCTTATAACACCATTTGTGATGGTAGCCAAAAGAAAAAATAAACAAGGGAACAAAAGGTGGCACCTGAGATAATAATCCAATGATAAAAGCAATAGCTACCACAATAGAGTTCAACCTAGACAAGGAATAGTAGAAAAACAACAATAGGGGAAAAATAAGAATAAATTCTTATACATCAATTCAAATGTTTTAATATTACCTGCATTGACAATACTAGTTCTGCATTAGCATCAGGTGCTGGCAATGCCCTAGATTCTCTTGGTCCTTTTCTTTCAGGATCAAACCTTTGCCCCTTGTCTCCTGCTGCCCCTTTTCTGCTAGATCCATTAATGGGAAAGGCATCAGGACATCAATAGACAATGATAAGAAATAGCATAGGCTCCAAAGTTCATATTCCTTAACAAGCTAATTGTCGTAACTTGTATAAATAAAACTTTCATTATATGTTCAAACTTAATTGAATGGGAGAAAAGAATAAGTAAAAGGAACGTATTTATCCTCAAGTAATATCATCTATGCAGTGTTAATTCTGTCAAAGTAATTTGGTTGCACCTAAATTATTGAAATTAATTGGCAACATGTATCTGGGGACGTGTAACTTCTAGATGCCAAAGCTGCATTCTACAAGAAAACAAATGAGATTTTTTCAATGCTTTCCTTCAAAATTAGTCAAAAATACATCATCTCATATATAGGTCAGACAAGGTAATGATACAGGCACAGGTAATCTGATGTGACATAATAAGGGTTGGATCTATAGCTCAATGGTTTGACAGATGTAAGGTACAAGGTCATGGGTTCAAACTTAAAAAACCAGTATTCACCTATAATAATAATAAAAAGAAGGTGGAAGAATATAATCAAAACTATACAAAATCATTTCTTGTTTATGCAAAGCACTTATCTGTGCACCATGGTTTTTCCAACATCCATTTTAACTGTTGTACATCCCCTAATTTATCTAGGACCCACAAATGTCTTGATAGTAATGAACAGTCCAGAATATCACACCAATTTCTATTGTTGCACCATTGATGCTGGGGTTTGAAGCAGCTTCGGAAAAAGTAAGAGATTTAGATATCTGATTCTAATAATATAATTTATATAACTCTAGCAGCGTAAAGCAAATGAGGATGAGAGGGAGTATGTTGATATTATGCAAAAAGAGATTAGTATGATACTACCTCCGGGCTTCTTCATCCCTCACTTTTGCATCAAACTCTTTGCATGGGGGGTACTTTGGCAAGCTTGAAGGATCACAAGCAAGTGGTTTTGTTGTAAAGAACTGAAAGAATCACAATTTAATTAATAAAAGAAATACAAAAAATCCCCCCCCCCCCCAACCAACAGAATAGGAGAATCAGCATAAATTAGTGAAGCTCAACATGCAATAACTGAAGCTAGGAGAATCAGATGAAAGGACACCACATGAGATTAATAGTGAAATAGCCGCATAAATTAGTGAAGATCAATGCAATAACTCAAGCTCAATTGTATCTTACCCAATGTCTTAACACTAACCAACCCCTCGTAATCATAATAAATATTCTTACTACAGACAATCTATCTACTTTGGACCTCTTTTGTCTTCCCACCACCACCAAATAAGGTCTTTACACACCTTATCACACACTTCCTCCAAGTCAACAAAGATGATATTAAGATATTCTTTTTCTTAACTTTTTCATCAACCACCCAAGTAAGACTTAAAAAGTTTTGTAGTTAATATCCAAGACATAAACAAAAGATAATTTCTAATAGTCCAATTTCACCTATGACTCTTTCAAGTTTGATATTGAGATAATTGGCCCTATTCCACATATTTCAACCTTGTTCTCAGTTCTCATAAATACACAATACACTACATTTTGCACAATAATGTAACATGTTTCTCTTCTAGTGATCTTGTAATAGAGAAAAGGTTTTGTTGAGTTGAGTTGATCTTGTCAAATAGCTTAGTATTATTCATCATATACTATATATAAAAGGAAAAATTGACAGGAAAATTACAAGGACAAGCTTGTCACCCAATAAACATTTCCATCATCATGTTCAACTCACATGTCAACATCACATCTCCCCTAAAAAAAATCAGATGGCTCTTCTTCAATGACACATACCTCACTCTTGAGTGCAGAGGCTGCACTACCACGATCTGCTGGATCTATAGAAAGCAATGTCTCCATAAGCCCTAAAGCTGCTGCAGGGAAGTCTTTGAATGTTTCAGCAACACAACGTCTATATGGCTGTTGGGGCTTGAAAATAGTTGCATGTGGCAATTTTGATTTTCTCCAGTAATCCTCGGTAGGGGAGCCGCAAAGTTTGAAAATTTTGTGCAACTGCTCCACCTGATAGGTTCAAATACACAAATTTACTACAAAAGCTACATCAAAAAAAAAAAAATTATGCATAGGATACAGAACAGAAAAAATGAAGGAAATGAGGAGAAACATATATGTAAAAGTCATAACCAATATAGGAAAATTCCATCCCCAGCCCCAGAGGTTATGAATCTGATTTCAAGTTTCACAATTTACGAACAAAAGACCAGCAAACTTGCTGGAGAAAATAATGTGCACAGTACTAAAATGATCATAAAAAAGCCCGTTACCAACTACAAATTGATAAAGAGTTTGTCAAACAAAATTAATGTGCATGAAGAGAAAAAAAGACACGAGTATTTTGTAACTCACAAGCGCTTCCCACTAATTTATCATTTGCTCATATTGCTCGCAAAGCTTTTTCATGTTATGTTTTTTATCTTCTTATAATAGATGCCCAGCCTCCTAAGTATCATTTCCATTAACAACAGAAACTGCGCCAACGGCAATCCCTCTCCAGTTTCTCCTTCATCCAAGATTTTTTAATAATCCTTGTGTGAACTCCTTAAAATTGCTTGTGGATTGACTCCCATTTAATCATATAGAAAAGAGAAAGAACTCCAAAAACCTCTGAAAACATTTATAATTTTATAAATTTAACAGCTATTAGCCACATGCTTTCAAAATTATCATCCCATAGTCCCATGATTCCTTAGCGCATGGAATCATATGAATAGAGAGGGGGCCTCCCAGATGCAATCAGTCAATGGCATCATGCAAGAGGTCACCCTCACCTTATCTCACAGGAAACTCTCATAAGTCAAAAATTCATGACAAATAAATCTGAAATCATGAGTATTCCCAAAACAAGCAACCAGTAGTGTTTTCAATCAGGCTAAAACTGAGAAAACCAAACCAGAGTGTTTAGTTTTCATTTTAAACGTTTAGTTCAGTTTTAGTTTGTGAATTTTTAAAACTGATAAGTTTGGTTTTATTTGCAGTTTCAGAACTTTCCAAACTGATCAAAATCAAACCAAACTGAACCTTTCTTTCACTAGTCAATTCCCGTTCTTTTTTGTTTAAATCTATTCCTTTCTTTTTGACTTTTCTACTCTTTGACTTTCACTTTCTTATTCTCTTAAGACTCTCACGTTTCCTCTTTTATAAATACACTTTCCACTTTCTTTTTCCCTTTCACTAGTCAATTCCCGTTCTTTTTTGTTTAAATCTATTCCTTTCCTTTTGACTTATCTACTCTTTGACTTTCACTTTCTTATTCTCTTAGACTCTTACGTTTCCTCTTTTACAAATACACTTTCCACTTTCTTTTTCCCTTTCATTTCACAACTATTCTTTAAAAAATTGCTTACATATGAACCAATCAACTTAAATTAATTCTCTTTAGTTTGGTTTGCTCCAACTTTCATGTTCATGCTTGTATGGATTCAGTAAAGTCTGAAAAGTTCTGAAAAAAGGTTATCCTTCCGTCTGGAAAGTCAAAGCCAAAACAAACCATGAATAGCAACCTCAAGCACATCATCCAACTTTACCAATTCAGTGAATTCATAGATCCTTGGAAATTCTTGAATGTACAGCAAGGGACAAGAAAACCCAGGAAGAATAACTCTTTCAAGCATCTCTCAAGTAAAATTAAAGAGAACCCACTGTAACTCTCTGAACGTTAGCCACGGTTTTGCAATAGTCTTACTAAATCTAAGCCCTAATATTCAAAAAATAATCACAGGCCAGCAGGTTATATTCCCTACCTCTTCAGCTGGTCTGGTCCCACCTCATTCTCCTCCAAATTTCAACAACAATCAGAAATCCAGCAACATAATACCTCATCCTTTTCTCATAACATTCTTGGTCCTTTGTCATAAGTTTTCCCACTAAACCAATGATGTCCTGCACTATCCCAAAACCTCCTTTTACAAAAACCTAGTGACTGCAGATTCCGATCAAACCCAATACTTAATGTTCTGAAACTTCGCCACAAGTCCCAGAATCACTACCCAGTTTAGCACATGCCATGCCTTTGTATCTTTTTTCATTAATAAGTAAATTTCTTACACATTGAAACGAAAATCAAACAAGCAATGGCCAAAATCACCATCTTCAGACCAATTGCCATAATTTGGGCTAGAGAAAGACTTTGTGAGAAAGGCTCTCAGCCTGTCAAAAGCTTTTAACAGAAAGATGATATATACAATCTGAACACACCAATTCATCAACGTTGAGAACACTGCAGACCTAAGTGATCTACCCCAAAGAGACAAAAAAGAACAGTCCAATGATCAACAATAAATCCTCTAAACCTTGAATATTCTTTGATCTTAACTTATGTAGACCAGCACATTGACAAGAAATCTCACCTTCCACAAGACCCATAAATGAGGGTGATATGTTCAAGACACACAAAATCAAGTTTTTATTCCTACATATCCGCGTTCATTGTATAGAAAGGAACTCTCGTAAATGAAAGTTCATCAAGATTAAGTTGTTAGCCCTCATGACTGCAATATCAAAAAATGTTTACTATTTATCTATTTTGCAGAGTGCATGTAAGCATCACATGAATAAGGCACAGTAAAGACAAAAAACCCAAGTGTCTGGTAGGAAAAGATGCATAAACAAGCTACCTCTGTTCTCCCAGGCATGATAGGTTTTCCAGCATATAGTTCTGCAAGTATGCAACCAGTGCTCCATAAGTCTACAGCGGTTCCATAGTGAGTGGCACCAAGTAAAAGCTCTGGCGGTCGATACCATAGAGTTACAACACGGCTGGTCAATGGCTGACTATGATGAGGATCAAAAAAACTTGCCAAGCCAAAGTCTGCAATCTTCAAGATGCCACTATTGTCAATTAGTAGATTTGAACCCTTGATATCACGATGCAAAACACCACGACTATGACACTGATCAAGCCCACGAAGAAGTTGCTGCATGTAACACTTAACCTGATAAAACCAAACAAGAACCCTAAGAGTTTACAATCAAAAGCATCTAGGCACACAATTTAGCCTAGCAGCTAGAAGTTAAAAATGGAAATTGATACTCAAGATATAGCCACAGTAGGCAGTATCAACTGTTTTAGAATGAGCACCTGCGGTTCAGTGAACTTGAGACTGGGGAATGAAGCAAGTCCAGCAAGGTCATGCTCCATATACTCAAAAACAAGATACAAGCTGCAAGACATCCGAGACGTCACAAGTCCTTCCAGTTTTATTATATTTGGATGATCAAGCCTGCGCAGAATATGGATTTCCCTTGCCATAAAGCGAACACTTTCAGGCTCCAGGTTGTCAAACCTTACTTTTTTCAAAGCAACAATCTTCCCATGGTCAAGATCACGAGCCCTATAAACATTACTATACGTTCCTTGGCCAATCTGCAAAATTAAGTTCTAATCACTATGACACGTAAAAAAAAAAGACCAAGACAAGTGAAACCAATAAACAATGGAGATCCATAAAATAAAATAAAATAAAAACATGCTGACTTTTTAAGAAAAAAAAGTACTTCAGGTTCTGATTAATCCAGTTGAAAAAATAAACTTAAATCTTAAAAATTATAGAAATGCCCACTGCCTGCCTAGAGAAGTAGAGAACCACCTAAGTAATTGCATAGAGCTCACTCGCACAAGTTTAATGATCATAGAATTGCATGGAACATAGTTGATGCCCAAGATGGGATGAGAAGCGCCTCACGCTCCTTTGACCAAATCTATGGAAGATACAAGATGTCAAGGGCAAGTCTACGTAGATATTAATAGAGATTATTTAGATCTTAGGGCATCTTTTACATTTTATGTTCATGTTCATATAGGCATCCATTATATATTTTTGTTTGCATATACACATTTTCTTTGCAATTATTTTGCTATTAACTACTCTTGCAACACTCAAGTTCAAGATTCCTGCTTAAAGAGAAGATTTTTTAAGTTTCAAACTTTCAAATAAGCCCTATCTCTCACAACTAGATATCTAAAATCAATAAAAGTGGTAATCAAGTTAACTCACACGTTATAATGTCCACTGACGAACTTCAGCCCCAATATTTGTGAAAGGCCAGGAGTTGGCCACAAAATCAAGTTCACCACTTAAAAGTGAACAATCTAACATCACCAAGTATGTATTAGGCTGTCTAATGAAGCTGCAAAGGTTTCTCACCACTGCTATAGACTAGCACATAAGAAGTCCCAAAAGAACTAATACCAAATCCTTATGTACTTATAGACTTTGCTGGCAATGATTCGCGCATGACTACAAAATTGTAACCTATGTAAAAAAAAATGGACTCTGCCTTGTATAGGTTTTAGCAATTCATCATTAAATGAACCAATGCAATTAATTGTTTGGGCATAAACATTCTACAAAAAGAATTTCAAATTATCAGGCCACCTTCCCTGAAGAAAAAGAATTTCAGGCTACCAGGTCACTTTTTCTGTCCATATATTCAAAATACAATTAATATTAAGCACACAGCTAAGCATTTTTGCAGCACCCGAACACTAACAATTCCAGTTTCCAAAAGTTGTCAGGTTTGAACAAAAGGCATCATGTTCACAGCTTTGAAATCTCTAAATGAAGGAGGCAGTCAACTTATTCCAAAGTTCATTGCCAAGAAATCATTATTCCTTAACTAGACACTTGTTTACCACAAACATCAATAGCTAAACTCAATTCAACTAAGATTTAAGCCTTTTTCCAACTACATGGTGCCGAGCTAATCAAGGGGCCGAGCTAATCAAGGGGCCAAATCGACATCTAAATTACAAGTAGTTACATCTTTTTTAATTCTTCTATCCATGTTATTCAAACATCAATTGCTAAACAAAAAATGTAAATAATAACAACAATCATCAAATCTCATAAAAATTTGAACTCATGGTAGAAAAAACCCACCTTATCAAGTTTCTCGAAAGAATCCGCACGCCGGGGTACCCATCCCCTGATCGCTTCTCCAGCGACTGAAGCAAGCCAAGGCGGCCAACCGGCGGCAACATACTCTCCTTCGGCCGCTTTCGGAATGCTGATGATTCCAGTATGATGATGAGCAGCAGCAATATACTCAGCTTTCTCTCTTTTCCTCTCAAAATTCTCACTCTGCAACCTAGCAGAACCGTTCCCTTGCTTATCAATCAACGCAACCCTACCATCTCTACTACTATCCGACCTATTATCTTTCGATCGAACCAACGCTTCCTCTCTTCTAGAAGACGCCACTCGATGAACACGCAAATCTGCCGATGCTGTTGCTTTACTCGAGGACAATCTCTCCCTCGGACTTTCCCTACTATCCTCAATCGCCGAAGGTTTACAACAAATGCACCCCATACCGCATCAAAAATAACCCTAAAAATCGAAACTTTTTTCAATTCGCAAACCCTCCGGCTTCAACTAAATCCTCCTCTTCCACATCCATCAAACCAAAAATACCAACAAAAAAAAAAGAAAGGAGACAGAAGCACAAATTGAATTAAAATAAGAACTCGATCGTTCTCAATCGTTTCTACACCAAAACGCTTGAAATTTCTCTCAGAAAAAACAACGGAATCTGCGTTGAAGAAGACTCGTCGTCTGCTTTTGATTAGTGAATCGTAGAAGATCAAGTAAAAAAAAAACCCTAGAGAAACTGCTCTAGGGTTCTTCTTATTATGAACGAGAACATGGATCTAGGGCATCATCATCATCAGTTATGTGTTGTAAAAATAAAAATGAAAAAAAATTAAATTAAATTAAAAAAACGTATTCCAGGGCTCTGAACGATGGATTTATAATAAGAAAGACGGCTTTTGCCAGAGACACACAGCTTTCAGTCAATTAGAGAAAGAGAAAGAAGACGAAGCGACCATTTCGCGACATTCTCTCCCAAAAACAAACCATCTCAACTGTTTATCACTCCTCGAGATTCATACCCAGCTGATATCGATGATGTTTCGACAGTGTGGAAGTCAGGAGCAGGTTTATAGTTTGTACCTCAGAAGAACGACAGCACACCTCACCTGCGCTTTCTTAATTGGTTGTTATCTCACACAAGTCTCGTAAGCCAACTAGTAAACGAACTCTCCAAAGACCCGTGTCGGCCACGTGCTAGAGTCGCATTATATTAAGCTGTTTGTGAGCCACGTGTCTTTTAAAGGAAATTTCGACTATATAGTAGGAGCAGTGGATCTTTTTCTACGTTCTTTCAGACCGTTAGGTGAAGCCGTAAAGTAGTAATATGGTTACATGGCCTTTTACACGGATCCAGTGTTTAACAGTGTGGACCCCATTTTTTTGATCCGTGCTTCATCACCGTTAATTCGGTGTTTATTAGAATACTAGGGGAGCTATTTACAGTACGACCGTGGTAATTTTAGAGAGGTTACTACCGCCCGTGAAACCATGACATTTATCATTATCGTTGTTGTTTCTTTTAATGACATGTCGCAGACGACAAAAGCAGTAGTGGGGCCCACAGTTTCAGCGAAGAAACTAAATGGCTGGTCCAACAACGAAAGCTACGTGTCGTCAAAGTATTGTTACTAGTAATACAAACATGTTTTACTTAAACAGTTATCCTGCCGTCCTTCTGAAGACAAAGCCTGCAGGTTTCGCAACCGTCCGATTCTCCTTCAGATCCGCATCGCGGTATTAGAAAGATCCGACGGTTTCTATTCTCTCACTTTCATTGACATCGAGATTAATTCATTTTATTTTATTTTATTAAACATTCTTTTTCGTTTTTTTTAGGAGACCGAAGGCTGGTTGGCTGGTTGTTAAGTCTATGGACCATAATATTTCTTTTCTTGCTATATTGTCTCAAAATGGTCTACTTGTCGCTATTAAGTTTAAGTTAAGAATAAGGTGTACAAAACTGGTGTACTTATGGAAATTAAGGACACTATGCTTCTAAGAATAGTACAAAACATTTGGGTTAATCATCCCATCAAATTTTTATTTTTTGGACGTATTTTCTCATCACCTGGCTTTATTATAATTATATTGGTTTTAAAAGTACTTGTTTGTAACTAAAAGCAAATGAAAAGTAAATTATGTGAGTTTGTCACACCTGAATTACAGACAGTGCTCCCTACCCAGGATGATGAGTACCCCGCAGGACATACTTCAGTTATAGCATCACATAATATTGTTCTATCATCGTACATAACCCGTCTACAACGTCTAGTACCCGGGATTATTTGTTCATACTATTTACATATAAATAGTGCGGGTCTCCCCTGAATTCGAACTTCAAAACTCATATAAGTTGATTTCGCAATTCGAGTAGCCACTGAACCAACAGCTCAGAGAGTTTTTCTAAAGCACTTGAGAAAAGCTTTTTTAACTTTTAGAATAAACTGAAAAAAATGTTAGTTTTTTTCAAAAACGTTTTTAGTAGAAATACGTATTAGAAAATATATTTTTAGAAAAAACTCTCCGACCCAATAAATCATAATATCATTAATTTATATTATAATATTAATAGCATAAAACACACAAAACTTCTATTTATTTCGACAATTTTAATGTTAAAGTTGGTTTATTGCATTATATATACGTAATCTTTTCTTATGTAAGGTTAAAAAATACACGTGGACTATTAAATCTATTTTTAGATTTAAAGGTAGATATAGTTACCTCTATTACCCAGTATTTACTGGGCGACATTCAAGTCGTGTCCGCTTTCGTTTTTCAGCGAGACTAATTTACTTAAATTCAATCCGAATTAGATCACAAAGGTATAAAGATTTCGCAGTAAATAATAATTTTATACATAATAAGAATTTTGAATACAATACCTTGCTTAAAAAAAAAAATGGCAAGTCATCCGAACCAACTAAATGTTAATATATTACTTTTATTACTTCATCCCTATTGGATGACGTATTGCATCTTTGTACTAAATTGGTTGTTTATCTTGACATTATTTAAAAGTCATAACTATAATTATATTACTATTAACTTTTGACTCCGTTTCTCAATTGGACAAAAGTCTTTCAAAGAATATTAAAAGTTATTTATCTTTTTGACTTGTCCCATAGACTCGTTATATAAAAGCATTTTAAGTGTTGCGTATACTTATCTTAATGGAGTACATTTCACTGTATATTTGTCTATTTTAATATTAAAGGGAATATTTATTTATAGGTATATAGGCATAGAGCAATCCAGAAGAGAAGCCTTATAGAGAAAGTTGGGGGCAATTCACTTGTTCTGTTACTCTATTTTAATTGTAATTATTATAAATATTTACCTCAAATATTTTGGATTTCTCCCCTAATTTAGTTTACAGATTTCTAAATTGAGATTATATGCAAGCGTATAAAGTGCTTTTTTTAAAAGGGAATTGTTTACTTTTTATTATCATATTTTTTAAATTAAATTGGCTTTTGTTGGGAGTAATATTTCTAATCATAAGATCTGCTTGATTTCAACAATATTATATAAACAAATATAATGGAAGAATTTCATAATTTTTTTTTTATATTATAAAGCTTTGTTTGAATTACAAAACCCTAATATATTAAAACTGGAGACAAAGGAAAAAATAATGAATATCCTTTAGAAATTAGGACATTATAGAAGGAGATTTTTTAAAGACCCTTTAAGAAAAATAAGTTCACATGCTTTATTTTTAATTTTATTTTCTATTCAAAAGAAAGGTACCAACTTTTTTATTTTTTATTTTTTTTAGTGTTGAAATAATGTCAAAAGATGCTGACACTGGGGTCAGAAGAATAAGTCGGGACCCTCAATAGGGCTAAGAATCCGAATGGTAATATAGGAGAAAGGTACCAACTTAGACTAGGAAAAAAAAAAGATAATATGCACATGAGCTACATAGTTTGGCACATAACATCGCAGGTTCAAACCTTACTTATTTTACAGCTACTGAAGTTTATAAGCCAACAGTATATAAAGAAGTAAAAGGATCATTGAAAAATAAAACTCAATATCTAATTAATATACATAAGATCTAACAAAAAAATAAGTTTGCATTGAAACATTTTTAAGAGAGAAGAATTCATTTCACTAACCATTCTTTATATTTCCTTTGGGACGTGTAATTCTCTTCTCTTGGGCATCAAGGCTCAAGTCAATAGTCTAGATTAGGGTTTAGAGGACACATAATCAAAGATAGATGATGTTAGTCTTTTTTTGTTTTTTTGTTAGACTAAGTAGCATTATGTTTTAGCCAAAGAGATAAATATGAAAACCATAGTTGAGGAGCTTTCAATGATGACAACTTTCTTGGGTAAATTGTGAACTATTTGGTTCTAGGCCCAATGGATCGACATAAGAAAAGACATAATTTTTCCTTTATGAGTCTAATGTCAAACATCATGAATTATGGGATTCAACAAAACACTAATGTGTGATTGGTAACTAAGAAATTTTTTCTTAAAAAAATAATATTTTCTCGATTCATGGTTGTTTAGTTGGATATGAGAACATTTTGTCATAATTGGTTATTAGTTACTTATTTATTCAGTTATATAATTGTAACTTTTTTAAATTAGTGTAAAAAAATTTCTCACCCCTTTAGCCGAGAAAATTAAGGTGAGAAAATGGTGGCCCAAGAATTTTTTTTTTTTTTTCACTCTTTTTGCAAATCAAATATTAGAAAATAGAATTTTCTGAAAAAAATTATTATTATATTTTTTTAAAATTTATATTTTCTCTCTTTAGCTAACTTTAGATAATGTCAAAGTATATTATATTATAAGCCTCGGGGCTGAGTTGTTAGTGGGACTTTCAGTTTCTCCTTTAAGTCTTTGAGATTACTCCAAATTTGCTTATTTGCTATCAGGAATTGGCATTACTTATAGTCTTGGCGTGCTCATGTCTAAGTAAAAGTCTGTTTTGTTGTATTTGAAAAAAACTTAAAATTACCTAATTTAAAAAAATTCAGAAGATTCCAATGTTGGAAAAATGACTTGTGCAATGTTCCATCAAAAAGACTATTGTTGATCTAATTGATGTTGTTATCCAATATAATGACGTGTTGCTTTGATGATTTTACGAAAAGGAGTGAGTAGGGCCCAACCAATCCCTTTCATCATAGGGAAGAATTACAACCAACAGAAGAGACAACTTACCCTCAAGATTGACATTTGCTAGGTGATGAATTGGATTTTAGCATTAATTAATTAGCTTTATTCTTTTACATCACATTATTCTCAGCCATAATTTCATAAGAAAGCACCGCCTTGGTTAAGTAGCTTTTGTAATAAACTATATTGTATCCTTTTCATGATATAAATAAAAATTATCAATTAAGGGTTGGTTCATTGATAATAAAAGTAAATTTTAAAATAGGTTGAAAAATTCATCATGAGTTCGAATTCTACCCTAAATATATTCTGATTAAAAAAATAAACCCGTTAAATATCCACCGATATCTTCAAGTTTGGAAGGATTAGTTTTGTCACAAAATAAAAGAAAACACATTCCGAATGTCGAAAAATCGGTCAACAAAAAAAATAAAAAGAAAAAAAAATAGAAGGATACATATCTTTTTAGATTTTATGCATTGGAAATTAAGAATTTAGTTGCCTGCACTTTCTTTTTGGGTTACTTACAGACAAAAGCTGTTGTGCATTGAAACAATAAGAAGAAAATAGTTGTTTATTTGAGTTTATATGATTTGTTAATACTTACATTTTATAACAACTTAATTCTCTTTCAAATTAAATAAGCTCTTATTCTTGTATTATTTGAAATAAAAAAAGTTAATAATTTTTTTTTTATTACTGATTTTTCAATACCCAATAAGTGTCTTTTTTTTTTATTGCCGAGACTAATATTCTTAAACTCAGACATTACAGAGATATTTAAATTATTCCTCTTAAATGAACTTTATTTAACGTGTGTAGCTGCGTTCATAAGTATCTTTTGCCGAATTTTATTTTGATCCAGTGCGTGCAAGGCGGATGGTTCATCCTCGGCATCTATGTATAGAAAAAACAAATAAATCTGTTACAAATAAAATAAATAATAGATCTATACTTTGATCATAAATCCTTATTACTTACACATGGAAGAGATATATTGGACCATTCATCAATCATATATACATTAATTAATTTCATTAATTAAATGTAGCATGGTTGATCATTGCACATTAATAATTTACAATAACACACTTATACCAATAAATACAAATAATTTAAAAAAAAAACACCACTTTAAAATATTAAAAACAAGAAGCAATTCTAACATGCTTTCGATAATAATACAAAAAAAACTCTTAAAGTACTTTCAAAAGCTATCATCTTGATTTAGTGAGTGGACCTAAAATTATCGTTTAATAAGATGATAAAATAGTTAAAGTTTGTGCTTATGATTCATATGGTCAAAGTTCGAGTATATAAGACATCTATATACTCATCATTAAAGAGGTATCACTTTTTTTTTTATTAAAGCTAGATGAAGCGATAATTATTAATTAAAAAATTAAAAAAATATTTTAAACGTTAGAGGTTAGTAATTAGCCGTGTACCCTAAGTTATATAAACAAAAATAAAAAGTGGACTTGGAACTAAAATGCTTAAGCCGGTGGAATCTCCACGTGGCACTTTATGAGAAGTGGGTTACATGGGAATTGGTTGCAGGCGGGTGTTTGTGAGAACAGATAGTGCAATTAAAAAAAAAAAAAAAAAGTTTTATTATTATTTTTTTATTGTTATTTTGTTTTTTGGTTTTTTGCATTGGCAAAGTCTGAAGCTTCGTGGGATTGGGTGGAATTTGGGGGGAAGAATTTGAGGAGTGGATCAGCTTTTAGAACCTTAATTCCGACCCAGATCTGGTGAATTTCATCTTGATTCGCAACTGGGCATCTTCAGAATCTCATCTTTTTTCTCTAATTTCTCGGGTTAAATAAAAATTCATCTCTGTTGCAGAGAGAAGAAAAGTTTCAATTGAATGAGAAGATTTGTTAGAGTAGAAGAAGAAGAAGAAGAAGAAAAGGGGAAATGAGAGGCGAAACTGTGAACAATTGGAAGGGACGACGATGACTGGAGGGTCATTGGGTCAGCGTACTGGGAGTTATGGATCATTGTTACAACAACAACAACTGGAGAACAACAATTTTATTTTGCCGATTCAAACGACGACGACAACAACAGGATTTTCCCGGAAGCCATCGAAGATGTTGTTGTCGAGTTCGAGAGAAAAGGAGAGGTTTTTACTGAGGATTTGCAAGTTCGCTTGTAGAAGAAGGGTTGGAATGTTGCTGTTGGTCGCTGTTTCTGTTGTAGTTTTCATGTCTGTTCTATCCGCTGTTTCTAAAGGTGTTTGTTTGATTGATTGCTTGCTTCTTTTTATCTCAGTTTTTATTTTTTTTGAACTTTTATGTTTTGGGTTTTTTATTCTCAATTTTGTTTCTTTAGTGTTGAATTCTTTGTGTTCAGTTGGTAGTATGATGATGCAAATTTTTCTGGGTATCAAGTAGAATGGATGCTTAGTTACTTAATTTTGTCACTAATTCATCATCATTAGAGCTTATAAGATCCGTTTGGTGAGAGGAAAATCTCATGATCATATGATCTTAACCATTTTTATATCAGATTTCTTCATATGGGCAATTCCCCTTTTTTGCTTTCACTGCCCACATTAATGCAACAGGTTTCTAAAGTGTTTGTTTCTTTTATCTCACTTTTTTTTCTTCTTTGAGGTGGGGGTTGATTCTGAATTTCTTGTGTTCAGTTGTTAATGTGATGATGCAAAATTTGCTGGGTCACAAGTAGAATGGAAGCTTAGTTACTTCATTCATGATTACATCCACTTAATCTTGACACAAATTGATCGTCACTATAGTTTATAAGATCTGTTTGGTGAGAGGAAATTGTTTTGATCGCGCCATCTTAACTATTTTTATTTTTAATCAGATTTCTTCATTTGGGCAACACTGCCCACACTAATGCAACAGGTTGGATTTTTTTAGTTGGGTTGATAGTTTTTGGTTGTGGGCATCTTCATTTCTTGGCGAACCCAGAAAACTGTTGTTTCAGAGAGATCTTCCATGTGAATATCTATTGTAGTATTGGTTATTTCTCAAAAGAACTTTTTGGTTGTTGTTTTTGGTTTAGTTTTGTTTTTAGAACTTGTTAATTTCAGCAATAGTTTATTTCAAGGGGCATGACCTTGTTTGCAGAAGACGACCCGGCAGAAGTTGCTATTGTTGATTCACACCATAGATCTACTCTACATGTTCAAGATAATATACCTGTTGAAAGCACCTTCTCAAATTATCCAGAATCTTCTGTGGCTGTTGTGAAACTAGACGAGAAGCATGCTTATGATGATAGAAACAAGGATAATAGTTCTTCTTTATCAAGTTTTGTGCCCATTAAAGTTGAAAATAATGCCCAGCCTCTGCCTCCAGCAGTAATTGGAGGTGCCCTTCATCCAGGGCATCCATGTGAAAAATTTGCATTGCCGCCGCCACCAGCTGATAGGAAACGAACTGGTCCTCGCCGTGAGTATGAATTTCCAAGTTTTGAAGAACTTTAAGTTCCAATTAGAATAATTTTGATCAACATTGTTTTATTATCATTACACGGGCTCATGCACACACACTTGCAATCTACGGTCTTTAATTTCTTTCTTGTTTACTCTTTCAGCATGTCCAGTATGCTACCTTCCTGTTGAGCAGGCGATTGCTAGTATGCCGAGTACCCCATCCGAATTCCCTTTGCTTAGAAATTTAACTTATTTTTACGAGGAAAATTCAGTTAGAACAGAGCCATTTGGAGGCTCGGATTTTGGTGGATATCCTTCTTTAAAGCAAAGGAACGATTCTTTTGATATAAAAGAGTCGATGAATGTTCATTGTGGGTATGACTCGTTTTCCTCAAATTTTCTCCCTGCTGTTTTAATTCCTTTTGAAATGCTTAAGATTTCGTGAATAAATCATATTATTATTCTTTTTGAACTGCTTTAGTAGTGAGCTTTTTAATTTCATAACCATTTACATTATGGTATTTACCCACAGGTTTGTTAGGGGAACTAAACCTGGTCGTCAAACTGGATTTGATATTGACGATGCTGACCTTTTGGAAATGGAGCATTGTGATGGAATAGTTGTTGCATCAGCCATATTCGGTATTCCTTAGCCAAAAAACACTCATTTTGTCATGGGATTAAGCTTGTAGCTTAGCTTTGTTTTCCTAACACAAGTCATTAACAGGGAACTATGATATAATTCAACAACCAAAAAAGATTAGTGAAGCTGCAAAGAAAAATGTTTGTTTTTATATGTTTGTGGATGAAGATACTGAAGCATACATAAGGAATTCTAGTGTCCTGGACAAAAAAATGAAGGTTGGGTTGTGGAGAATCATAGTTGTCCATAACCTTCCTTACACTGATGCAAGACGCAATGGAAAGGTAAGGTTGCATTTTTAAGATTTGTTTAGTTATTTTTACTCTTGATTATTATGTGAGAGTTAAAGTCTCTTTACATTTATGTCACAAAAACATGGACCTTTTGTTGCTGTTCAACATCCAATGTGTTTGCTAAATTTTTGAGACACCGACCTAGAAATCTGGTGCTGATGTATGCTTACTGTTCATTTTTTTTTTTTTTCACAAGTTATTCTTTTCTGAATTTCTTGTTTATGTTAAGTGTATGTTTCATGAAGCAATGTATCTTGATTAGCTGATTTAATTACTTGATCTATAAATCATAGGTGAAGGTTAGAATATAATAATTGACTATATTTAAAGGAAGTCTTTGGTAAAGTGTGCGACTTATTCCATTCATAGGTACAGTATTGTGAATAATTTGTAGAAAATGTGGTGCCCGTATGATAGAGCGGATACTGATCCAAATGTGAAGTTGGAGTAGTTGAGCATGATGAGGTGGATATATTACATAAAGAAGTTTAGAAGACCAAGAGTGCAAAGGTGGTTTATTGAACTATCAAATGAAAATAAAATAAAATATGGTCTATTTATTTATTGGCTAAATGCACCGTCCCTTTTGCATGGGCTTCTAGCTGAAGCTTGCAAAAATCCTAATCTTCTAAGTGGTTCCATTCAACCTAGTGAGACATATAAGCATTCTCAGTATTTGTTTCAAGTTCATAGGAGAATGAAGTTCTCGCAAAGACCCACTTTTGTGTACACAATATAAATTATTTACCAATCAAATTTCCTGTCAGCCTTTCGTCATGAGTGATGTATCAGATTGGCCTGGTGCTAATTTTTTCATGATTAGAAGATTGATATTCATATGAAAAGGCAAACAATGTTATAAATTATTAACCTGGAGTTAAGCAAAATGGATGATGTATGCTATGGGGATTTTACTCTTAATTTGGTACATGGAATGAGTAACATACAAAAACTACTGTAGTATTTTTACCATGCCATCCGTCAAGTTCATTTTTAATAACCAATATCAATTGAGCACTGGTAGATGGCTTTTGAATCAGAACTACTTTTTGGCAGGTTCCAAAGCTTCTGCTTCACAGGATTTTTCCGAATGCTCGGTATTCTATTTGGATTGATGGGAAACTTGAGCTTGTGGTGGATCCATATAAAATTCTCGAGAGGTACACTTTTTGCTTATGTTTCAACAGCTTATCATGGTTTTTGTCACATGTAATAAGCTTAGGAGAGGCATCCAAAGATCGTGCAATATGATTTTTTGAACATTTGGTGTAGACTGTAGAGTATTATTTGTCATTTGTTTTGTGATGATGGTGCAAACTGAAGTTCGGTTAAGGGTTTGTCCAAAGATGGAAGAATGTGTCTTTGTCTGAAAATAGGTTGCCCTTTTTCTCTTTCTAAATACAGTTTTGATCTGTATATGAGCTAATCAAACAGTGTTTGTGAGGGTGCTTTATTATTTATTTATTTATTTTATTTCTGGCATGGCAATCGTGTTGTTTGTAGTGTTACTCTTAATCTTTCAAAGCAGGAGAATTGTTCATCATGTATCCCTGTGCTTGTAGCCTCCTGCACTACTTTTCTGTTTGTTCTAATGTTTACATATCAAACTGGTAATATTCCCTACTTACAAATAGAAGTCTGAATAAGTAGGTACCAGCAAATAGAAGATTAAGTGTAGAGTGTAGAAACTAGAAAGCCTATGGGGGAAAGGGGGAATATAACTTATTTTCAGATGAAGCTTTGATGGAGGACTCGGGAACCTATATTCCACGTCAATAAAGATGTTCAATTTGCATTCTTTATCAGAAAATGGATCCAAAGGTTTCAGAGCTATTCTCAAGGATTTGTTGTGTTATATCAATTGATAATTGGGTTGTACTCCACGTTTCCACATATCTTGGCATGTACTTGGTTGAAACCTGAAAGTCAATGTCTGACCTGAATTAGAAGTGTGGCAAGGAGTCCAAAGAAACAGGCATCAATATATGTACTAAAATATAATATTTTAGCTATATCTAATCTAGTTCAGAAGTTTATTCTTGCCACTAAAAAGCCGGAGGAGAATATGTTAAGAAGTAATAGAAAACAATTATATGCATGGTTGCATATAGCTACTTAATAAATTAGAACATGGATAGTGTACTACACCATTGTTAGTACATTAGAATTTGTTTTTGGGTCTTTTGAATTGTGTATTAAACATGGGTAGGAGTAGGATACTAAAAGTAGTATGTTGATTGTAAGAGATTGTTGGCCTGGTAGTTGTAAATAAGCTATGTTATTTGGTTGGTCTTGTGATGCAAGTGTTTTTTGAATCATAATTTTACTATATTAATGGGACCATCAAGAACATGCAATTTTTTCCTAATCATATATCATGTATCTGACCGTGAAGCAGTTGGTAACATGATGTTTCAAATTAGGTTGTGTAACACAATTGGAAGGCCATTCTGGATTATATTAGTGGCATGTCCCCAAAAAATGGCTTGAGAATGGTTGCTATGTTATTGTTTTGCCTAACTTGATGTTTTGATACTTTAATTAACCCATCTATTTTCAGATTCTTATGGCGAAATGGTGTCACCTTTGCAATCTCTCGACATTATAGACGCTTTGATGTCTTTCAAGAGGCAGAGGCTAATAAAGCAGCTGGGAAATATGAGAACGCCTCCATTGATTTCCAGGTTGAGTTTTATAAGAGTGAAGGCTTAACTCCATATTCTGAGGCTAAGCTTCCAATCACCAGTGGTGGGTGCAGGATCCTCCAACTCTTATGTTTTATTTATTTTGCCGCTTAACCCCATATTAAGCTTTGTTCTTTGACTGTTCATCTTGCAGATGTTCCTGAAGGATGCGTTATCATAAGGGAACACATTCCTATAACAAATCTCTTTACTTGTCTCTGGTTCAATGAAGTTGACCGCTTCACTTCCAGGGATCAGATTAGCTTTGCCGTCGTGAGGAACAAAATAATGGCTAAAGTAAATTGGAGCGTCAACATGTTTATGGACTGTGAAAGGCGCAACTTCGTAGTTCAGGTACTTCTCCATGATATACCCTTTTCCTTCTTTAATTTTTCAACTACTATTAGTTTCTTTATTTTTATTTTTTGATATCTTTCTGTTCCTAAAATTTTGATAAATGATAAAGATCACCCTGTGGAAATGAATTAGAACAATGACTTAGCAGACGTTCCTTGTCCTGAATTTCTTTGGATGATACGGTCGTCTTTGAAACTGATGAAGCATATTGCTATCTAGTCTACCTTTAGATGTTTCTTGATGGGAATTTGTTCCTAGACCTTTAACCAATATCAATACATTATGTTCTTTATTGATTCACACACACAAACTATTTGTTCTCCTTTTCTTCTATCTATGCATTTTGAAATTTTGTAAATTTGATTTTTGCACTTTTATGATGGGAAATAATATGCAGGCATACCATAGAGATTTGTTAGAGCACATGGCGTCTCCAATTGCCCCTGGTGTTCTTCATCCTTCAACTTTGGTTGATGAATTACCAATGAAATCATCTGGAGAGACCATCGTCACCGATAGGGTTGCCAAGGCTCTGGTCAGGAAAATTCCTACGAAGCGTGGAAGAGAAAGGAGATCGGGTTCTAGGCGTCACCGAAAAACTTCTGCCGGCTCTAAAGAAACCAATTTGATTTAAATTTTTTCAGTCAAGCATTTTTTTTTTCTTTTTTTGGTTTCTTATCTTTATATCTTAATATTATTCATCATAGGGAGGAAGATGTGGGCAGAAAATGTGTAGCATGTTTGTTATGAAAGAGAACAAAGTCTCCCATTTTTTCTTCTTCTTTTCTTTTTTATTTGGAGTTATTTATATCCAATTCTTTTTCTGGTTGTACATACCTCAATTCCAAATAAGTATGATATAAGTTGGATTTCTTTCATCACTTTCACATGTTGCAGTTTTATCAAAAAAAAAAAAAAAAACTCTTACAAATGCCATTTTGTTGAGTCATAAAAGATCTGAAACCTCATTTTCTCATCTTTGTTCTCCTTTTTCTTTTCCTACTGGTAACTGTTAAAGATTTGAAATCTTGTACTGCCCAGTCCATTTTATCAACATTTAATTCTCTGTTCTGGGTCTTTATGATTCTCAGCAACTTAAATTGCACAGTTCATGCACTGCATTTGCCATTAAAGGGCTCACCAAACATGGCCCTTCAAACTTGTAAGAGATGCCATCTTCTTCAAATACTGGCAGTTAAATAGTGACATATTGCTTCATCAATGTCACCTCATACACAATATCTATTTCTTTTTTTTTTTTTTAATCAATTTGAGATAAATTTTACAAACACTAAAAAAAAAAAAAATCTCTTCTTCAATGTACTTCTTATTTATAAAATATATTATTTTTTGATTGATTACTAAAAAAAAAAGAGTATATATATTTTTATTAGAAGCTAAACTGGTTCCACCATCAGAACCAATTATTAAAGCTCCTAATGCATCATAACCTACCAATTCAGCAATTCTTTTAGTTTGCCCATTGTTTTGTCTACTAGTTCATTAGTCTACCAAAACCAAAGCTCTTAGTATTTATATTTTAAATCCAACGTCCGACTTAAGGTGCTTATATTAGGAAATGAGGTTACGAATTCGACTCTCTACTGGCATGAGCAACTAGGGACCCAATAAATTAGTTGGAGCCAGTCACCTCGGTTATCATAAATATATATATATATATATATATATATATATATATATATATATATTTATATTCTAGAAGCAAAATAAAGCCAAAAAAACTAAAGAAAAGTCAATAATGAATATAATTGATGGAGGCAAAGAAGGACATAAAGGCACGAACTAATGATACTGATATTTTAATTTTCTCATCATAGTAGACGTATATTTATGTACCCTTTTCGATAAAAAAAAAAAAACTACCAAAAATTTTAAAACTTATTCAGTGAATCGTAAGGCTGGGTGTGGTTCGTGATCAAAATATAATTTTTTGTATTTAAAAATTTTAAAATATTAAAAATTTATTTAATTTAAAAAATTTTAAAAATAATTTTATACCATTTTTTGTTAAGAAAATAATAAAAAAATATTATTTTTAATGAAATTTCTAATATATTTATTTTTCACGCCACCTAACAGGTTCCTCTTCTCTCTGTTAATTCTCGTAAGAAGATCCTTCTTGTACTCAAATTAGGGTTTTTCCTAGGGTTTATTTATTTTTTCTTCTTTATCAGCCATGATTGGCTTTACAATTCATCAATATTTATTAAATTAAGGTTAGGACTTTTCTTTTTTACCCTCCTTGTAATCAATGGGTTCATCTGGATTTATGCTAATTTGCCTTCTCTACTCTTCAATTGCCGTAACTTGTGGCGTTCTCATGATGTTCTATCTCCGCGAGATCTCCGTTTTCGGCCACGGAAGCGAGACCGCGAACAAGCTCTTGGGATCGACGCCGCACGATCAGCTGTTGATTCAAATCTCCGATGCGTTTTCTGGGTTACTTTTGTGCGTAATTGGTGTTCTTATATTCATGGTGGCTTTTGTGAAGGACAGAGAGTTTCAGAGCTTCTTTGCAAAGGGTTGTGTTCTAATTCATGTTGCCACGGCGGTTTGGAGAGTTTACTTTGAACGGAGACTCGAAGATCTTGCCCGAGATTGGCCGAGGCAGGTCGTCGGCGATATTTTAATGGCGGTTTCGTGGGTTTTCTTCCTTGTGTATTCGTGGAGAGAGAAATATGATTAGGGTTAGGGTTAGGATTAGGTTTTATTTGTTTTGGGGATTTGGATGTAAGATTGGATTTTGAGAGGAATGGAGGGAGTTGCAACACGGTTTGTGGTTAGTATGTTTCATGATTTGAATTTTTTTTTTTTTTTTTGTTCTTGAACACGATTTGAGAGAGGCTTTGATGATTTCTGTAATAGAGATTTGGGGGTTTTCTTGTAAAAAAAAAAGAAAAATTCTGTGTTAATAAATCAAATATATCTGATCATATTTTCATGTTTTTGATACTTAAACTTGTTGTTCATGTGATTTTGATATTGATTGATTATCTTCAAGGGATCAATGGAGCACTTTGAGAAACTATTCTTATGAAAATTGTGATTAGTTCAATTGCATTGAATCTCCTTACCTTTTATAAAATTGTTATTTTTTTTTGAGAAAATTTGTTATTTTTTTAACAAAATAGAAAAGTTGCATGTTTGATTGTCAATGTTTTCTCAACAATTTTTTTTTAATCCCTTAATTTTTAGTCATGATAAAATTTTTAGTATGATGATTATGTTCATATTTATATTTTATGAAATGCCTCATTATCCATTCCTTTTTACATTCATAGGAGTGTAAAAAATTATTTTAGTTTTAACTATATATCTCTAATCCTTCTATAAGCTCCTTTCTCAGACATAGGGGAGCTTCTTTTCTTTAAATTGCTCTACAAGACCCTCTTCCCATTGTTTCTTCAAGTTACATGTGCAGGCATTCAGAAAACTGAACTTCAATACCAATCAAAGAATCAATGCCATTGTTGCTTCACAAACTAATTGGACTTTAATACTTTATTTTTTTTCATTATTTAGGAGGAATGTGCTTGGAGTCATTTTCACAATTACATAGTAAATCAAGAAGTTGAAACTGAGTCTGTTATTGCAATTTGTAAAGAATGGTTACATGCTTCATGTACCCTGAGTTGCCAATTTTCAGTCATCCTCACAAGCAAATCTCAAGTGCAAGAAGTTTGAGAATACTGTAAGGTGGATGTGTTATTGGAAAATAATGGAGAATGGCTAAATGCACCACATTCTGAATTATAGGTTCTAAATTCCTTTGAATGTCTTCTTCTTCTTATCTATAATTATTTTTGTTTTTTATATTTTTTCTCGAGTAGAAACAAGCATTTTCTAGAACCCTTTTGTCCCTTCCTGTTGGTTGTCAAGCCATTTCAGAACCTATTAATCCCACACTAACAGTGCTGTATATGGCAATCCATAACAGCATGAACTCTGCACGAACCGAATTTGAGAATTTGACGCGGGAGTTTGGGTGCGATATTTCCTCCCCAAGGTATTGATTAACCTCTCCACGGGAGTTTGAGTGCGATATTTCCTCCCCAAGGTATTGATTAATCTCTCCACCTGCAATGACTCGAACTCTTGATCCCTCAGTTAGCCCTTCACGCTCCCGACCACCGTGCCAACCTCCCATGGGTGTTAAAAGAACCTATTTTAGTCTATTTATGTATCAAACAAACTAGTGTTTTCTCATTTCTTATTGTGGATTTTGGTTGGGATGTGATTCATTCACGTATGAGTAATAAAATAATTAAATAAGGGTGGCAATGGTTTGTATTGGGTTGCTTTGTTTAAATGGTAACATAGATTTCTATATTAGATTTTAAGTTGTTGAATTAAGACCTACATTGGTGCTAGCTCGAGAATTTCACTTTCTTTAATATTTTCAACTTTTCTATAACTTTTACTATTCTAATTCCTGTTAAGTACATTGCACTTTGAATTTCATAACTTATTCTTGAAAAGCAACCTACCTGCTCTTTCCTTGCAACAAATATGAATATGACCCACATAAAGTGTCTTGCTTACTGCTCCTAAATTGCATTCAAGTTATTTGACCATCAACATTTAAATATTTAAAATTAGTTGCTCTAGAAGTAAAGTAGTAGAATCTCTAAATAGATGAGTCCAACATCTAAACATTTTTTGTTATGTTTTTTCTTTTAAGAGAACTTTTGTTGTAGGTTTTAGCATTATTTATTACCAATAGAGGTTTATTTTGTTAGAAACAACTTAATTTAAAAGATATAATTGTCAGATAAGGCCCCAACAATACATATCGAGTTATTATCAACGTTCTCCCTCACGTGCAGCCGACTGCACGTGAAGAGCTAGAAGAAAGATAGAAGAAGATAAATACTAATGATACCATGTTAGAAACTACTCAACTTAAAAGCTATAGCTACCAGATAAGGGTTTAACGAGACATATTAAGCTATCGTCAATATATTTTACCTCCATATACATATTGGATAATCTTTTTTTTTAAATTTTTTATAAGATTGTCATAATGGAGCAAACTAAATTGGTGGGCCTAGTGCCCTCTTCTAATTCTTCATTCGCAATGATAGAAATTAAATTGTAAAAATCCTTTGAATATCTTTTGATTCATTAAAATTGATGTTCAAGAACATGGGCTTTTGTTATTCTTCATTATTCTAGCAAATTTAAAATATTATTGTTGGTGAGAATGATATTCTAAAAACAATGGGATCATCATTACCATGAAATCAAGTTGATTTGGTATATGGAAAAAGTAATTGAAGACTTAAGCAACATAACTCGAGACTCATCAAAAGTGGAAAATATATATTGCAGTAAATTAAAAAAAAAATTAACTAAGGTCCATTTCTATTATGTATTTCTAGATTAGTGTGAGGTTTTATTATCTAGAGGATCAAACCTGTCATATCTTTGTAAATATACATCTCTTTTCCTCTCTTGACTAACATGGCTAGGTTCTTTCAAAAAAAAAAAAAACAAAGGATTCATGTTTCTAATGGGGTTAAAAACATGTGGCTGCTCCTAAAAAACAATTTTATGGAGACAAAGAGGGAATAAAGTGAAAAGACACTTGGAAGAAGAATGGAGAACAAAGTGATTGTTCCATGGAACGTTTCTAAAGTTAGAATGAAAACTTGCAGTATTTGGAAACCCCATTGAAATATAACTACTGATTGTGCTATTCTTGGGAATTTTTGTTTTCCAACTATTAAATTTTTTTTTTTTTTGGAAAAATTGAGATTCAACTTAAATTAAATTAAATAAAGAAGTTTTATTAATTATTTGATAATTAACGTAAAATTTTATCAGATTAATTATATTATTAATTTACTTAATGGTACACTTGGTCTTATTTTATTTTTTTGTTCAAGTTGAATTGAATACAAAGCACCACTTAAAATATAATTTGAAATCTAAAATTATATCTCATCCCTATTAAGCCCCACATTTCCTCTTCAAAAATACATTTAAATGCAACAGGGCTCAAAATTCTATAAAATTTTTTGCTTTCATTCCTTCAAGTAAACTCTCAAAAGAATCTCCAAACCAGAAAGCGAAATGTTGGAGGCCTCATAACTTGTACCAACGACTCACCTTAAAACCAAATGGTACAAACAGAGAACTGCTTTGATTTGTGCACCAAACACTTTTCTACTGTTAATTTGTGTAATTTGGAGCAAACGCACACAAGGGCTTCCTTAAAATTCCAGAAACAGGGTTGAAAACTTGAAATCTACCCCTCATACCCTTTTTTCTTCTTCAATGGCAGATGGGTTGTTTGCAGAGCAAATCCCAAACAACAATGAAAACCCATCATTGTTGAGAAGAATTTTGAGCAAAAGAAGAACATGGGTCTGCTTATTTGTCTTAGTTTATGCTCTTCTTCTCTCCTTTTCATGGAATCTCCTTCAATCAATCTTAGATTGGTATCATAGAAATACTTCTTCTAGTTCTTCTTCTGGGTGGCCTGCCCTTTATGCATCAGTGCTGTTTGGAGCTGTGTTTGGTCTTCTTTCCATGGCAGCTGCTCTTGCTGTTGCAATTCCTGCTATGGTTGTGACTTGGATCACTGTTTTGGTGTTACTTACCTTTGCAGGAAAGCCTCGTAGAGCACTTGTTCTTGAAGGAAGGACAATTAGTGCTGATATTGTGGGGTTTGTGATCAAGATTGTGCTCAGAGAAGGTAATATTGTGGCAGCTATTTGTGCAATTGCTGGCTACTTCGTCCTTTTTGGGAGTAATGGTGATGATCAATAGAAATGGGTATTTTGGTGGATTTTGACTTTGGCTAATTTTACAAAGCACTTAGATTCCAAGAAGCAGAAGTTTTTGTTTTTTGTTAATTATCTTCAATCCCTTATCATATCTGTATTTTTGTATTCCATTACAAAGGAACTAATGAGAATTAGATCTTTGATAAGTTCTTAGAATCTCCTTTTGATGTTTTTTTTTTTTGTGAGTAGAAAAGCTTATCTTTGTAAATGTTGAGGGTTCTGAAAAATTGGGTTTTTTGCTTTATGACAAATGAGAATTGGGTGTATATATTTTTTTTTTTTGTGGTTCTTTGTCCTTGTTCCTTGTTTGGGGCTTTTGTTATCAAGTGGTCTTCTATAAATACAGAGATAGAGCAACTTCAATCTAGAATTTCCTGAAAAATATTGAAGTAGCAGTGATTGTTCTGGGTACCCTCTTCTAACACATGCACAGTTCTAGTAAAACCTTGTACACTGAAGCTAGGTTTTGTTTGAAAGATTTAAAGTCCTCCACAGCACTCATAAGACAGAGCTAGGCTTCTTGTAATCCACAGTTGATCTCAGTAAAATTCAATGATCTGAGGATTGCCCATTAACCTATAACTCAGGTAAAATGACCTACAAGAAAAGAAAAAAAGAAGAAAAAAGAAGAAAAAAGAAGATGTAGATTCTAGTTCTGTAGGTCACTGGTGAGATCTCTTAGGGCCTTTGAACAGAACTGTGTAGTGGAGGAATACTTCCTAAAAGTTCCATTAAATCACATAGCATAGATGATGATGACTAGAAAATATCTCAATTATAACACGACATTGTTAGAATGGTGGAACCGTGGAAGTGTGAATTTCCCCAGTGACAAATTGAAACCAAAAGAATACCTTGAGGGGTAAAATGAATAGGTTGTTATGATTTATGAAATATCTAAAATCTGTAAGGAAATAAAATGGCCTTATTTGGAACTAAAGAGAGAAATTGTTAAAGAAATCAAAATCATCCTCTCGCTCTCTCTCTATGTCTCTTTCTGTTGGCCTTCTTCTCCCTTCAAGTTGATTTCAGGTGCTATCTGTTGGCCTTCTTTCCCCAAGTTCATGTTGATTTCAGTTGCTATTTGTTGGCCTTCTTGCCCTAAGTTGAAGTTGATTTCAGTTGCTTTCCCCAAGTTCAAGTTGATTTCAGTTGCTATTTGTTGGACTTCTTTCCCCAAGTTCAAGTTGATTTCAGGTGTTATCTGTTGGCCTTCTTCCCCTAAGTTGATTTCAGGTGCTATCTGTTGGCTTTGTTCCCCCAAGTTGATTTCAAGTATGCAATAAGATCAGCTCTTTCCTGAAATATATATATATATATATGACCTTGTTTGTGAGCGGCTCCTTTATCAACAGTGTGGCATTGAGCGCATTTGGTCCTGAATATCTTCTCCCCTGACTTCTCATTCCCCGCTGGAGCCTCTTCAAAACTCGCCATTATTATTCCTACCAATCTCAAATCCCCAAAACAAAAAAAAACCCTAGAGATGAGATGTTAAAATATGAGAGGAGAAGATTAAGAAGGAAGAAGGTTTAGTAGATATCAATAGGATATGTATTTTAATGTTTTTGAGTTATTAAAGGTCTTGAGTTTGAGTCACATTTTAGTATTTGTTGGCTCAACGACGTCCTTAAATGTTTGTGGTCGTGCTCCATAGGGATTAGGGTGAGAAGAATAAAATTCCTTATACCAGCTGACGTAAAAATAAATAAATATATTTTTGAGTTATTTGAGTGATTAAGCATGAGATTTATAAGTAATTATTATTTTTATGATTATTTACAAACTTCAAATGATTATTAATGGCTACAAATAATTGTTTTTGCTACTAGCAACTGTTTTTAAAACTTGCTTAAAAAAATAAAAATAAAATTGTTTTAAAACTTAAAATAAGTATATTATTTATAAGTTAAAATAGGCTCACCTTGAGTTTTCTTATAAAATTGAGAAAGAAATTATAATAAAAATTGAGAAAATAAAAGAAATTATTTCACTCTTATTTTCAAAGAATATTTGCCGTACCATGAATATATATATATATATATATATATATATAAGACATTTGTAATCCTTAAACGGAAATAATTCAAATAAGGGTGTGAATAAGAAAATAAAATAAATTAAGAAAGAGATAAATCTTTTCCTTTACAAACTTCTCTACAGATCTTCCTTCTACGGATTGTTTCATAAATCTTACCTTCATGGGAAGCTTTACAAATCTTTCCTTAATATTTTTATAGATTGCTCAGCAAGACTTCCTTTACTAACCTTCAAAGATTGCTCCACAAGACTTTCCTTAATATTTTCAAATTTTGAAATCATAATAACGTAGATAATATCATTTATACTGTTTTGCTTAATATTAATAAATAGTAATATTCTAACATTCCCTCTTTTAGCCATGGTGTTAATGATTGGCAGTAAAAGGAATAATTCAAGTATTTGTAGCACAAATATTACTCATGTTTCCAAATGCAAAGATGAATGTCATCTTTATTACATTCAAAGTATAAATGTATTAGTAATAGAGGTAAGAGAATCATCTTTTTCACCCGCCGTAGTAGTCTTTATCAAGAGAAATTACCAAACTTCTCCTAAATTCCAAATCCAATATCTAAGTGGTTATAATAATCATAAATCAATTTGTTCCAAAATTTAAAATCAAACGATTGGAACTAAATCTCTTGCACACCAATAGTTTTAAAAATAGTAATTAAATAAAACAAGTCATCCGTCATGATGCTAATGTTCCTAATTCTCAAAAATAAAAAAAAACTCTAAAAAGCTAATTTTTCTCATGTAAATAATAACCACTAAAACATAATGACAATATCAATTAATCTACTGTAAGGCCACCACTGTCAAATAACAATGGAGTTTCCAATATTTGTTTCTTTAATAATATATACCAACCAATTTCCTTCTTCAATATCTTCTAGTAGCACACTCTTTTATAATTTCTTCTTTGTAGTAGTCGAACACCAATAAAAAGAACGCCACACATTCCGACGCTCTTACCCGCACTAATGCTGCAACTCTAATCACGTAACAATACTCGTAAAGATCGAACTCGCTTTGATACCATGTGAAAAAGAGAAGACAAAAAGACGGTTAGGGTTTCATTGATAATTCTTTAAAAAGAGTAAATACAAAAGAAATTAAGCAAAACTTATATAGCTACTAAAAAACACAAAATTACTAAACTGCATCTAATATAAACAAGTACTCTAATATACTAAAACCTAACCCATATTTCACCAAATATAATATTACTCTAACATCACCCCTCATGCTCATGAGTGTGGAGACATTCACGAGCTTGTAATATCAGAAACTTAGTGTTGTCATCCAGCAGAAGGAGAGAAGTAGAACGTTAATGCAAAAATAAGTGTCAAGACCACATACTCCAAGAAAACGATCAAATGCAAAGATTACCAACCAAATGCAATCATATTTCAGATTGTTGCAAATACAAATGCAATAATCTTTCAGATTGTTGCAAATTCCAATGCAATCATATTTCGGATTGCTACAAATTCAAATGCAATTATCTTTCAAATTGCTATAAATTCAAGTGCAATCATCTATTAGATTGCTGCAAAATCCTAAGACCGTGCCAAAAAAAAAAAAACAAATTCATTAAACAAATTCATTTTCTTTTTAGATAGAAATTGCTAGAACAAATAGAGTAGATGCTAGAAGAACCCCTTTCTCTGCTTGTGGTTTCAATCTAATTTCCTCTACTAACAATTCACTAACCACTGAATCAACAGATGGAAGTGGACTTCTAAGTAAGATAGTACCACGAAGCCCCTCAAAAGTATCTCGAAGTGCCATAAGAAACTACACAAGACGTTGCTCCTCCCTAAGAGCAATATATAGTGCACAAGCTCGAAGCTCTGCAGACTTCATGAAAGCCAACTGGTCCCAAAGATCGGTCATGGTACTGTAGAACTCTTGAATGCTCATGTTACCTTGTTTGACTGCTCGAATATCTGATTCCAACTAATACTGTTTGGAAAAATTAGATTGGGTGTACAACCTTGCTAAATGATCCCAAACTTCTTTAGTTGTTTCATACTTCGCCAACTGCGTGCCAATAGAGTGCTCAATTGAATTGTTAACCCAAGTAATAATCTTAGAATTATTAGCATCCCATGTATCTAAAAGATCCTCATATATTTCATGTTTTTCATTAGTGGGCATGGTGAATGCACCAGTAACATAACCCCACAATCAAAAGAGTATAGAAAAGTAGTGGGTTTTCAGTTTTATCTCTTTTTTTTTTTTTTTTGAAAAAAAATGTTTTTAAGCTATTTTGAGTCATTAAGCATGACATTTACAAGTAATTTTTTACTGCTTTTTATGATTATTTACAATGATCAAGCTGTTATTGCTAGCAACCAATAATTGTTTTTGCTACAATCAATCATTTCAAAACTTAAAATGATTATATTATTTATCTTAAGTTAGAATTTTTTCCCTTTTGAGTTTTTCAAATAGTGAGATTATAGTAATATAGATAATATCATTTGTATTGTTTTGCTTTTGCTAACTAAATTGTTATTCAATAATCCCCCCCTTTCTTATCCAATGTGTTAATGATTGGCACTAAAAGAATATTTCCAGGTTCTGTATCCATACATCATCAAACACTCAAATAACTTCATGTTTCCAAATGGAAATAAGGATGTCATTTGTATTACATTCAAAGTATATACGTATTTGTAAAAAAGAAAAAAAAAAAGGAAGATAAAAGAAAATTCTGTATACTATTTAATCATCTAGTGAATCCAAATGCTCTTCCAACCAAGACTTTTGAATGTAGAAGATGAACCCAAATCATGACATTATAAGAAGGTTTCGGCGAATTTCTTGCGACAATGAAAGAACTGCAAAGACACACCTCTGATACTAATCGAATTGCTTAGCATTATCAGGTAAAAATGGTTTGGTCTATGCAGCACTAGAGGCTTGTTCAATTCCTTGTCCCTGCACCTCAAATATAACTTCAAAAATCTGCATTTCCAGTTCCATAATCTGTAAAAAGGAAGAGGAAGTTTGATGAATGGCTTGGATTTGCTGCTAGTATCCCTTTGTCCAGACGGGTATCGAGTATATCAAAGTGCCCAAAATAAAGGACGGAATTATCGTGAGTGCTGCATATGTAAAGGCTCTCCGAGGATGCTTGCTCGAACACATTGCGTGGAACTCGGCAATAAAAGTAGAAACAGTACTTAAGCATCCTAATGTCCCAAGCTCAATACCTATTACAATGATGGTGCACCTCCTGGTGTTTACCTGCATAGCAAAAAGAAATTTATTTCAACCTCCTTATAAAGCTAAATAAACATTATTTTTTTTTTCTTAAAAAAAGTAGTCGGGTTTGAAGCCATGACCTCAAAGCTTGTACATTGCATGTTAAATCATTGAACAAACGGTTCAACCCTTAATAATCACCACGTTTCCAAAGAATCAATGAGCATGTTTGTATTCAGAAGATATGATGTTAGATAGTTTTACTTACAACTTTATTCACTAATGAGAGTGTTGCCATCAGTGCAGCCGCTAAAATATTGGCGATTAGAGTTCCAAATGGAATCCACTTGAACGAGCCCTTCTTTCCGAGCCCTTTTCCATTAAGCCTTGCCAAGAACCACCTAACCCACACGCCTAGAGGTCCAACAATGCAAGCTACCCAAAGTTCAGCACTTGTGTCATCCTCATCAAGTCGGTACTTGAGCAATGCTGCACTAAATCCCCATAAAACCACCAGCATTAGCACTAAAACAATTATAACTGCCAAATGCCGCTTCATGCTGTCTACCCTACAGTTAATTCTTGACATGGATGTGGCACTTTCTGAATTAGTTCTTAGTCGCTCAAGATGCCACCTGAAACCCTCTGCTGTCTCAATTCCTAACCAGATAGACCAATGTGCAATACCCAGGCCTGCAAGAATCACATGT
The DNA here is from genome assembly GCA_035771175.1 of Paratinospora sagittata. Lineage (NCBI taxonomy): Eukaryota > Viridiplantae > Streptophyta > Magnoliopsida > Ranunculales > Menispermaceae > Paratinospora > Paratinospora sagittata. Next base: position 37,217,821 of record CM069610.1, read on the forward strand.
GAAGAAGTCTTCAAATCATATATAGGTTGGTGAGATTGCATTTCAAACAAAATCTGTGACATTGAAGATACCCCAAGGAAGTTATGAGATTTCTAGTGCATATGTTTAGTTGAAAAACATATAGAATTCTACTGTAATATGACATTAAAGACCGACTCGAGCCACCCTTTTGATACTTCAGATGCCCATCAATTAGAAGCACCATATTAATGTTGGGGACAACCCCATGTGGCCACATATGGGTGGCTGAAAATGGGTGGCATGTGGCCACCCATTGGGCGGCTAAAAAAATGATGACGCATTCGGCGCCCTCATTTGACAGCGCCGAATGCGCCGAAAGTTTGTTTTTTTTTTTTTAATTATATATATTTATAATTACGAAAATGCCCCTAAATACTCCTATAAATAGTGTCTTACTTCATTCTTGAAATTCATATTCTGAGAGATCTAATCTGATAGATCTAATTCAAGAGATTCAATCTGTAAGATCTACCTAAGGGTGAAGTAATACAAGTTTGCTGCCTCCTATGGACGTAGGCAATTTGTCGAACACGTTAAATATTGTTGTCTTATTTTTCTTTCATGCTTTACCACGATTTCGCATAACAAATTGGTATCAGAGCCGATGTTAAGCTTTGGAAGAAAAAACGGACCCTCTGTCGAATTTTTCGAGACTGCGTCAAAATTTTGAGATTCTGTAAAAGTAATCGGAACATTTTTCTGATCACCCGTGGAGGTAGCTCTTGTTTCCAGGAGTCCAACGCAATAAACAGCGAGAAAAAGGACAAGAAACGAGTTCCCAGGAGCCGATCAGCAATTTTTTTTTTTGCCGACGTTGTTCATCCCGACACTGTTCATCCGATCCGGATCCAAGTTCTGACCCGGATCCGACCCAAGGATCAGTTTCCGCCCGACACTGTTCATTCGACCCCCGTCGTTTCGGCCGACGCTGTTCATCCCGACCCAGCTTGGTACGGCCTGATACTGTTCATCTCGGCCCACCCCCACTTCAGCCTGACACTGTTCCTCCCCCCGACCAAGCTCGTTTCGGCCCAACGCTGTTCATACTGTCCAGCCCACGCTCTCTGCAGTTTCGGCCCAAAACTATTCATCCCCGGCCGAGCCCGTTTCGGCCCACCGTTGACCAAATCCATTTTCGGTTGACCAACCATATCAGGCTCATTTTTCGACTGATTTCAACAAAGTCAGACTCGTTTCCACCATTTTCGACCGTTCCGGACGCAACCGTGCGATCAGTTTCTACAGATTCAGCTCCTAAGTTATTGATATAGCTTAGTTAGAGTCGTTTATTATTTTTTAAAGCACTTTTCGGCGTCCTACATATCTTCGGTCTTAATGGCGGAGGAAATCCCAACCACAAGCAGGCCTTGGCAAAGAAGTTCGATGTCCAACGCAAAGTTCGAGGTGGAGAAATTCAACGGCACCAACAACTTTGGCATGTGGCAATACGAAGTTCAAGATCTATTATTCCGGGAAGGATCACATATCGCCTTGGAAACCAAGCCCAAGGATATGTCCGATGATGATTGAAATTTCGTAAATCGTTAAGCTTGTGGAACAATCAGACTCTGTTTAGCCAAAGATCAGAAGTACTTTGTCATGAAAGAGACTATGACAACAAGTCTCTGGAAGAAACTGAAGGACAAGTAACTGACGAAAATCATAGAGAACCGACTCTACCTGAAGAAGAAGCTCTTTCGTTTTCAGTACAAGAAAGGTGCTCCCATGATTGAACATCTTGATACTTTCAACAAGATTCTCGCTGATCTACAAAATCTTGATGTTGAAATTATTGATGAGGATAAGGCACTATTGTTGTTAAACTCTTTGCCTGAAAGTTATGAACATTTAACAACAACTTTGCTATATGGTAAAGATGATGTTAAATTCAGTGATGTTTCAAATGCTTTGGTGAACAACGAGTATCGAAAGAAAGACCAACTCGATAACAAGGAAACACCACCAGAAGCCTTGACGGTATCTAGAGGCAGGGCTAACAACAAATCTGATAGATCCAGTGGGCGAGGCCGATCTCGCTCAAAGTCAAAATGACCTTCATCACGTCAACGTCTTGCAAAGGATGAATGTGCCTATTGTCACCAAAAGGGGCGCTGGAAGAAAGATTGTCCAAATAAGGGCAAGACAGATGCAAATGTGGCACAGAAGGCTGAAGAAGATTCTGCATTCTCAGTTTCATCTATAGACAATCAGTCTCATAGATGGATATTAGATTCCGGATGTTCCTATCATATGTGTCCGAATCGACATTAGTTCTCAAAATTGGATGAGCTCGATGGAGGAGTCGTGCTCATGGGCAACAACAATACCTGCCAAACAAAGGGTATTGGAACTATACGCCTTAAGATGCATGACGGTACAACAAGACGGCTCACGGAAGTCAGATATGTCCCAAATTTGAAGAAAAATCTGATCTCACTAGGAATCTTTGATTCCAGCGGTTACAAGGTAACCATTGAAGGTGAAGTTCTGAAGGTTGTACGTGGAGCACTATTGGCCATGAAGGGTACTCAGAAAGGAAATCTCTATTTCCTTGACGGACACACAGTAATCGGAAGTGTATCAGCTTGCACCAGTTCTAATGATGTTTCATCAGACACTTCCCGACTTTGGCACATGCGGCCCGGCCATGTTGGAGAGAAGGCTATTTAAACCTTGATAAAGCAAGGTTCTCTGAAAGGTGCAAAGACCAGAAAACTTGACTTCTGCGAGCACTGTATCTTAGGCAAGTAGACGAGAGTCAAGTTTGGAACTGCAATCCACCGCACAAAAGGAACATTGGATTATGTTCATACCGACGTTTGGGGACCCTCTCGAAATGCTTCTTTGGGAGGTAAACGTTGGTTTGTTACTTTCATTGATGATTTCTCACGCTATGTTTGTGTTTATACCATGAAGCATAAAGATGAAGTGCTAGATATCTTTCTTATATGGAAGAAAATGGTAGAAACCCAAACGGGAAGGAAGATTAAGAGGCTCAGATCTGATAATGGAGGAGAATACAAGTCAGACCCATTTCAGAAAATTTGTGAGAATGAAGGGATAGTCAGACATTTCACAGTACCAGGCACGCCACAACAAAATGGTGTTGCTGAACGCATGAATCGTACTTTGGTAGATAAAGTTCGCTGCATGTTATCTCATTCTGGACTGAGCAAGGCATTTTGGGCTGAAGCTTTGGCATATGCCTCTTATATCATCAATAGACTTCCTGCAACAACACTAGATGGCAAAACTCCTAAGGAGGTATCGTCTGGACAACTCGTTTCAGATTATAATTCTCTGCGCATTTTTGGATGCACTGCATATTTCCATGTGAAGGAATCCAAACTGGATCCTAGGTCCAAGAAAGCGATTTTCATGGGCTTTAGTGAAGGAGTTAAGGCTTTCCGACTATGGAACCCTGAGTCAAAGAAGATTGTACTAAGTCGAGATGTAATTTTTGACGAATCTATGATGTTAAAGCATACAGTTTCTGATAAAGAAAATCGAGATCTAGATTTGCATCAGCAGGTGGAGTTAGATATTCCAGTAACTCCTGGCAAGTCAACAGAGATATCCAACCATCCTAAAGAACACGAGGAGGAAATCTCAGTTGAGGTGGAGGCTCGAGGATCAGACATCAGTCAACAACCAGAATCAATTGCCACCAGTCGACCAAGAAGACAAATCCGCAAACCTGCTCGGTACACTGACATGGTTGCATATGCATTTCCAGTCACCGGAGATGATATTCCATACAATTACAAAGATGTTAGTCAGAGTATGAAAAGTGATAAGTGGAAAATGGCAATGAATGAGGAGATGACATCACTACATCAGAATCAAACTTGGAAGTTGGTTCCACTTCCAAAAGGAAAGAAACCAATTGGCTGCAAATGGATTTTCGCTAAGAAGGAAGACTCTCCCAGGACAGATAGTATCCGATACAAAGCCAGACTGGTAGCAAAAGGCTACGCTCAGAAGGAAGGAATTGACTACAATGAGGTATTCTCACCTGTTGTTAAGCATTCGTCAATTCGAATATTATTGGCTTTGGTTGCACAGTTTGATCTCGAGTTAGCCCAACTCGATGTCAAAACTGTTTTCTGCATGATAATTTGGAAGATGAGATATATATGTCTCAACCAGATGGATTCAAAGTACTAGGAAGAGAGAATTGCGCTTGCAATTTGAGCAAGTCATTGTATGGTCTGAAGCAGTCACCGAGACAGTGGTATAAGCGATTTGACAGCTTCATCCAAGGGCAGAAATATACCAGGAGTCAGTTTGATCATTGTGTCTACTATCGCAAACATCAAGATGGTACATTTATCTACTTGCTTTTATATGTAGATGATATGTTAATCACTTCTAAGAGCAAGGTGGAGAAATGAAGGATCTTGGAGAGGCCAGAAAAATTCTCGGGATGGAGATAACTTGAGACAGAGCCAAAGGCACAATTTGTTTGACTCAGACTCAGTATTTGAATAAAGTTCTTCAAACTTTTGGTATTGGCAATGACACAAAACCTGTGAGCACACCATTGGCACCACATTTCAAGCTAAGTACATCAATGTCACCAAATTCTGAGGATCAGGAGAAGCAAATGGAGAACATTCCATATGCAAATGCAGTTGGTGCCTTGATGTATGCTATGGTGTGTACCAGACCTGACATTTCACATGCTGTAAGTATGGTAAGTCGTTACATGCACAACCCCGGTAAAGGCCACTGGCAAGCAGTGAAGTGGATTCTACGGTATATTCATGGTACTGTGGATATGAGTTTAAAGTTCGAGAGAGATAAGAAAAGTTATAAGCATCTAGTCGGATATGTGGATTCGGACTATGTTGGAGATCTTGACAAGCGCAGATCTACTACTGGTTATGTTTTCACTATGGCAGGAGGACCAGTGAGTTGGAGATCAACACTACAGTCAACAGTTGATTTGTCTACTACAGAGGCAGAGTACATGACAGTAACGGAAGATTTCAAGGAAGCAATCTGGCTTCATGGATTGACTAAAGACTTGAGAATTGTGCAGAAGAATGTTGAAGTTTTCTGCGACAGCCAGAGTGCCATTTGTTTGGCAAAGAACCAAGTTCATCACAGTCGAACGAAGCATATTGATGTTCGTTTTCATTTTGTTCGAGAAATAATAGAAGAAGGGAGTATTCTTCTGCAAAAGATCAAGACTGCAGATATGCTTACAAAGGTGGTTACAGGGATCAAGTTTCAACATTGTTTGGACTTGATCAACATCTCACAAGCTCGAAGTGCCTAAGGGCACTAATGAAGGCAACAACAATTTTTTGAATGAAGCTCGCCACGGTAAAGATTGTTGCTCTACAGCTTTAATTGACAAATTGTTGCAGGTATGGTGAAGCCCTATTCCACATGAGGTGGAGGTGGAGATTTGTTGGGGACTACCCCATGTGGCCACATGTGGGTGGCTGAAAATTGGTGGCATGTGGCCACCCATTTGGCGGCTGAAAAAATGATGGCACATTTGGCACCATCATTTGACGACGCCAAATGCGCCGAAAGTTTGTTTTTTTTTAATTATAAATATATTAAATTATATATTTATAATTACGAAAATGCCCCTGAATATTCTTATAAATAGTGCCTTACTTCATTCTTGAAATTCATATTATGAGATATCTAATTCAAGAGATCCAATCTGTAAGATCTAATCTGTAAGATCCACCTAAGGGTGAAGTAATACAAGTTTGCTGCCTCTCGTGGACGTAGGCAATTTACCGAACTACGTTAAATATTGTTGTCTTATTTTTCTTTCATGCTTTATCATAATTTCGCATAACAATTAAAGAGCGATACTTTTGAAATTTAGACATAGTATTTAAAGGGTTTGCTTTGTATTATCCATACCCATTCCACAGTAGCCTTGATTCAAATTTTTGAGTTTGCTACCAGATGGCTTAGAAGTACAGGACCAGGATCTAGTGAAGAAAAAATTAATAGCTGTAATGGAGTATTTATTGTTATAGACACAGTTCTGAGAGAATTAGGCCAAGCACCTTGAAGTTACCTAGGAAAATCCCAACTCCAGCAGTAACCCACTGGCCTTCAACACTAAGATCAAGCATTTTCTGATTCCAGCCACTGAAAGTTGTGAGGCTTCCCAAGTACCCTGTGGTCAATGCAATAGCAAGGAGATCGGACACTGAGCTGATGTCTTTTTTAAACACAACACCCAACCAGCCCATCAAAAAGGAGCCTAGCTGAAACAAAAAACATGAATGAGTTTAAGTAAATACCTTTGGTAATTAATGGAAATGTTCAACTTGCATGCTCCAATCTACAATTTAAATAACTAGATGGCTCGATTAAATAGGTTCAGAAGAGGAGTAATGACTTCTCTAATTTGAGTAGGTGTTATTTATTTTTTTTCTTCCACAATATTAAAGAGATGAGAGATACCACATTAGATGGAAGATCAAGGTAGAGAGCACTGTGGTTGCTTGTAACATGAGAAATTGAAGGACCGAACAACTTTTGCAGTAAGTACCTTGAAATCACCTGAAATATATTACATGTAAAAGTTTAAAAAGTTGATTTGTTTAGAAGAACATACTAATAAGATCTCAAAGACTGCAGAACATAGGCATAGAGTAAGGTTCCAAGTAATAACACATATTGAGCTGTGTATTAATCTATCAAGTGGAATTTATTAACACCCCCCCACCCCCCCTCCCAACCCAGTAAAAAAAAAAAAAGCTTAAACCCACTCCTTACAGGGAATAAAAAACTGAAGGAAAGAGATTTACTAAAAGAAGGTGGAGCAAAAATAGGAAGCTAACCACACATTTAGTTGTCACATGATCATTTGACAATTTAAATTGCCTTTGCCACCAGATACTTGATTTTGATCACACAAAAAAACTCCCGTGACGTCTGGGAAACTTGAGGAACATTCTTTCCATTTCTATTTTTTTATCAAACTTTCATAGAAAAATATCTACTACAGTTATAGAAATAAAATTAAAAAAACTCCCATAAAGAAAGAACTCTTTTTTGTTCTAATTTCCTTGTAGAGTAACGTCATTAAACTTACAGAAAAAAACAGGATGTTTCCACAGAGCCATACTCTACCGGACTAACAAACAATATCCATTGTATTTAAAAGATATACTGAGAAATTCAAGACATTGAATCTCAAACAGAATGCAGCCCAATGGAGACTCTGATTGAGTATGACCTGTTAAGCCTAGGGACAATGTTACCAACAACCTATAGCTCCTTCACCATAGGAACTCACCAAACTGCCTCCAAGTTAAACAGAGTCGAGTTTCAAATTCTAAAGTCAGAACTTTATGGACTAAAATCATATGATCATCCAATAAAGTCTATCTTTCCAGGAAAAAAGCTATAATCTTATTCAGACAGATAAAAGTTCATCAGCTATCCTGTTCTGAATAATCATTCACACATCTTTATGTGATTTTCATGTTCATGAGTTCACCTAAATAGTGTTTACTATGTGTTTCATACTTAAAATTTTGAATAAAAGAACATATGCTTATATGTCACTTACTAAAAAGATACAGGACCTTGCCTATATATCAGTTATTCCATTTCTAAATAATCATTGACGTCTCTTCATCTGATTTTCACGCATATAAATTGATCTAAATACAGTTTACCATGTGTTTCATACTCAAGAACTTGCATATGTTGAACATATGCTTTTCCGTGTATAAATAGACAACACTTATCAGTATATTTGGGTTTTCCAGTCCAGTGCTTTGCATTCCATATCTGCATCTGAGCACGGTCCATGTCCTCATTTCTTTCAAGGTAACAGATACTATGTAAATTTCTAGTTTACAAGGCACTTTTTAATTTGAAAAGAATAATTAACACAAACAAAACTACTATTTAAAAGAATAGTGTAAATGGTGGACCATGAATCAGATTCCAATAAAATTTCAACCATAAAATCACTGATAGTACCCTTAAACCAAGGATATGAAGTTTTGAATACTTACCCCAAGAATTCCAAAAACAGATAGATGAATTAGGCATGATATATACTCCAATGCAATGGGTAATTGCTTCTGTTCGACCTGCAAACACATGAGAACATGTTTATCACCAACAAATATACCCACAAGTGAAGCTATACTCTGGTCATATACTTGATGGTATTTCATTCTAATGAAAACACCAACAGTGTACACAATATAAGACATCAGTGCAATCAAAGTCATTATTGTCTACATTTATGAAGGGGCAAAAACAAAGTTTCTAAAATGGCAAGGCCTACAGAGGAACAAGTAATGCATAAGTTGATTACTCTTTTTAGTGTAAAAGGAGAAGAGTGAGATGTTACCCTGAATTCTAGCTTTCTTGCAGTGTACTATATCAAGGTTTTGATTTATATAGTGAAGTTTGATTTTCTAAATTAATTGTGCTTCATATGTTGTCAACCAATTACAGAATACAGAAAATAAATACGTGTCTATGTTTGTATTTATAACTTTTATGTACTCAAACAGGAACACAATATTAAGTTCAGATGGGTGTCCCAACAGAAGTTGAAAGAATACACAATGCCTGCCACTGTTAACACTGCTATTTGCAATATCTATGGTGTTTATCCACAAGAACAAAGATGACAGTTGAAATTGCAATAATTATTCTTGGATCAAGCTTATGGAGCATATGAAGAAATATTGGGAGAGCATGATTGAACAAGAATAAGACATGAAACAAGAAAATATTAGAAAACATGTTGGGATGCTAGGGGAGAACAAATGCATTTTTTTTGGGAAAACAAAGAGGTCTCAAGTAGATATATTATTTCATTAAAGATATGTATGTGAACTACCATATATATGCCCGTCAAAGTTGCATCACTCAGATGTTTAGCAATTCAATTGTACGAGTCAAATAGCTTAAAAAGACATCTGAGATGAAGCTGGAAAAACAGGGCTAGATCTATCCAACATATTAGCCTTTCACAAATTTAATGAAGATATGTAATATGTAAATGATGATGATAATCACAAACAGAGTTGTGTGTGCACTAGAAACAAACCTTAGAAGGTTCCCATGATGGCTGCATTGATCTATCCTGATTGTCATTTCCTGAATTCAACATTGCATCAGTGGACAGAGGAGATACAATCTCTGACGGCAATGGGGACATGGGTGATGCGTTTGGTGCAGCGGTATCATGGGACCAAAATCCATAAGGTTCCAACTGTGGTGGTTCCTCAAGAACCGGCAGGACCCCCACATCATCAACATTTCTAAAACTTTCTATTGATGAACCAAGCCTACCGCTATCACTTCTTTTCTTGATATTTAATTCTCTGTCACCTGCATCTCCAGCTTGTGACACAACTTCATCTTCATTGTCTTCTCCATCATCAAAGAACTCAGAAGAACTCCGGCGAGTGAAACTCAATGAATGCTTACCCCAAGAACTACCTGCACTGCTCGTGCGATGCATTGATCTAGTAGCAATAACGCAGGAACCATCAGCAATGTTTTGGGTGCTGCTGCCTTCCATTGTTTGCACTATAAAAGCTAAACTCTGAAATTGCAACAATGAATAGATAATTACTGCAAATTAGTAGTTGTAAAGAAAGCCAAAAAGTAAAAAATCATGTGAACTTTACACCATCACCCAAATAACTCCAAGTGTATAGAATTCTAAAAGATGACAACAACACATCTATCATAGAGTGATCATCAATTTTTTGGACCATCAATTTGGTGTGAATCAATCCAAAAGAAGTACAGCAACAACAGGGCACCGATCAATCGTAACCAAGTTCTAAAAGAGGGCCTACTGAAGCAATAATATACTTTGAAGATGCACATACTAAAATACAAATTATGTAATATGTACAGCTCATGGGATGTATTTCATAATAATTCATAAAACTATCAGAAACTGAAAATTTTAATTAATGAAGAAGGTCCTGTTACTGTAGATAAAGTTGAGAGAAAAAACTTAAAGAGTTGCTTTCCAACCACAAAAAAACAAAAACCTTCTTTACCACTGAAATTTGATAATTATTAAAAGGATGTACAAAAGGCGTAAAGGTTATATGTTATAACAGGCATCGAAGAACCCTAAACAAATTCTGTAAAGGAAATCTACAATTCTCCATCAATTTTGAAAAAAGAAGGCATTTTTTATCTTGAAAAATTCTATAAAAACTATAAGAAATATTTAAGGAACAAAAAAAAAAAAGATATTTGTAGATGAGAAGCTGAATGCTCTTGAAGGTTCCCATCATGGGTCCCAATCTAAAGTTGCTTCTTCTTCTTTTCCAACCATTCGATTTTGTGTTAGCAAGAACACATTAAATGCAACTTTTGGAAAAGAAGATCACAAGGGGAAGTCACATCGGACGCCATTGGCCTCAGATTTCCAGCTTCTAATAAGATTTTCATTCATTTGATACCTTTTTACTTTTAAAAGATTAAAAGCAGTCTATGAAACAGGAAATCAAACCAAAAAGCCCTAAAACTTGATTGGCTCAAATCGAACTTCTATCAAACGATCAACAGAGCTTCAAGATAAGACAAAAAACCAAAACAAATTAAAATAATAATGAGAGAAAGAGAAAAAATATTGGAAAAAAAAATAGGTCACCGAGAATTAAACTGAGTTGGCTCAGTTTTCTCGTTAAACTTCAACTTCCGTAATTGACTGAAATTCTGATTCTGTTGAAGAAAATGAGCTTCAACAGCTCTTAATAAAAACACAAGAACTTGTGAGCTCAAATCGAAAGGGAAATGCTTTGAAGAACAACTTGAAAGCTTCGATTTTTCAAGGTAGCGAACCATTCAAAACTGGAATTTCTATAGTTTTATTACTATTTCTCTTTTCAACGATCCCAAAATTGACTTCTGAGATCAAGCGAATAATGGTGTTTCTTATTGCACTCGGATTCAATGAATCAATCAATCTCTTTTCACACGCTTTGGTTTCAACTTTCAAGCAATCACTACACAACAATCTAATGCATTATCACCAGTATCAATCGTTCTAGATTAATTAATCCGGCACAGTTGAAGCAGAACTAAGTTTCGAAATTTCGTTTGAATTAAATAAAGAAAATGATGAAGATAACTAGAGAAAGAGATTGAACCGGCTAAATTTTCTGTGAGAACGAAGAAACACACTTTGATAGCTTGAGAAGCTCGAAGATCCGCGAATAGAGAAAGATAATTGAAGATGATCTTGAAAAATAATAAAAACTGTTTTTGAATGATGCAACAAACAAGTCTTTAGTTTTTCTATAATTAGAAGATTTTGCAGAGTTTGTTATTGTTGAATTATGATGTATAATACATATACATATTCAATGCTGTATCTTTAGCAATGTTATTAATAATTTTGTTGCATATGTAATTGTATGTTTGTGATTTAAATAACATATTTCATATCCAAATTAATGATTTTAAAACAATATATTAATTTATCAAAACTAAATTACTTAATTATTTCAAAAATAATTATATTAATTCGATTTAGTTGTGGGTTTAAATGAATTAAAAAGTTGGACCATTCCCATACATATATATATATATATATATATATATAAAACCTCCCCCAGTTAGGCATGCAATAGTTTCTTATCTCATGTCACTGGATAGTACAAGAGCAGACTTCATTTATGTGGAAATATTTAAAATTGGTAAATTTATTTCAGTCTTCTTGTCGTGTAAGTTATTTCTTTCCAAATAAGATTTCATTAGCATTTATCTTTTTTGACTTTAATCAAAAGGAAGCAAAATTAAAAACTTATTTAATTTAGTTTTTCAAGTCTTTTTTTTTTTGCTTTAATTTAACTTTTTTTTTATTACCGATTTTTAGACACCCAGAATGTGTCTTTATTTCTTAAAAGGTGAGACTAATCCTGGACTGCAGGCACTGCAAAAACAATTTTTGGGCGACCCCCTTAACAGGGATATGTAGAAGGCGGGCTCGCCTCAACCACCTTAATTACTACAGCTAATATAACCTTTATAATTAATAAAATATTTAAAACTATTGTTTAGGGTGATTTTATATATATATATATATATATATATATATATATATATATATATATATATATATGACAGAGAAACAATTAATCCAAGCCGTTGTTGTGAATTGGGTATTGTTTTGAGGTACATCTTCGGAGCCCACTAATCCCTACGCCAATGGCCAATTAACATGGACATCGAAATAACATGTATGCAAATGATAAAAGTATATTCTACTTATCATTTATCATAATTACTAATAATAACATATAAAAACAAAATAATCAAATAAATGATAGCATAAACAAGATACAAAAAGTTCATAAAAATTATACATTTCTCACGTATGTTCTATTCTTTTTAAAGTTAACAAAAAAAAGAAAGAGCAACTATAATAAATGCAATATTTAAGGAGGAAATTTTGAGAAAGGGAGTGAAAATGTTCATTTTGGAGCCTTTCTTTGTTGATACTCTCAATCCTTTTCCTATCATCCACACCTGCAAAATTAATTAAAATGCATGGACTAAGATCTTTTCATCAAAAGAGTTACATTCGTAAAGCTCCTACATTCAAACGAATCAGAGTAAAAAGTTTATAACCAGGTGGGCATAGCTTGTTGTGAAGACCAAGTTCTTACCATGAATTTAGGATATCATATTCATTTTTGCACACTGTAATCACCTGTCATAAATTGGAAACTTAGGCATCAGCATTTAGACATATCTCTAATTCCAATAGTATACCAATCACCTCTTGGTAATCAATATTATCAAATGTATGTATCTATAGGTAAACACCAATTTGGTATGAGGCTTTGAACAATTGCAGAAGCAACTTTTGCAAGTATTTCCTCTCAGAAGTACTTCCCCTGTTCCTTCGAAGTGTTGTTCATAAATATAGCACCAACTAAGCTATGCTACCATCCACAACTCTTGCCAAACGCAAAATTGCAAAATAGCTGAAAAATCGCGTTTAAAACGCAAACGTGTACTTGCCAAACATCCGAAAATTGCGTTTGCAAAATTTTTTGTCCACACTCCCAAACAGGGCCATAGTGTTAAAAGTTAGATACAATAAAAAAAAAACAGATCCCTATATACAACCACTTTTAAAGGGGATCAAGTATTTGTCACAATCTAATTACAAGCTCCTTAACTACCATAGCTTCCTTATCAACTATAACTGCCCTTTCGTTAGTTGCTCGTGCTTAAGCTGGCACTTGCATCTAAATCTTAGTTTGGAGGGTACAAAGGGATAGCAATCATAGCCCTAAAGCTAAGCTTTTAGACTACTTCATACATGTTATTATCGATTTTATACTCAACCATCAAAAAATGCAATATTGAAGCCAACGTATGAACAACAATAAGAAACTATTAACAAGATGTCAAATGCCATTTACAACATTAGCATTTAACCATTTTATGGCTGTTCAAGTACATATACTACTGAAGCAGTATTACTACTATTGTGAAAGGTTGACAAATTAAAACCATTAGATCTTGTGTATATTAGTACATGATTCAAGAAAGCAAGATTTCTACTGCACCCATTTGCTGCTCTTGCTTCTGCTGCAGCATCAGTAGCAGGGGGTGTTGCTACTTGATAAGTTGATGAACATGAATTATGCATACCATTCTCATGCATACTAAATACAAAAGAAGTACTTAAGCATCTTCCTATTTGCAAAACTTTATAACACAATATGAGCATATGGAATTAGTAAATGCAAAATATCATGACAAAGCAACAAAGTCAGACACCATATACCAGAGTGGATGTTGAAAAGGAGGCATGTCAACTGCAATGAAGAATACACTGAAGAAAATAGTAAAAATTTGAAGAATATCACTCTTACCTTCATTTCATCGCTCTCCTAATAACCCTGTGAAAAATGTTTTATGTACGCTGGGTGCCAACACTATTTTCCGACCCTGGGAACATCCAACGAAAATAGCGTTGACACCTAACGTATCTTTAGCATTACTCATAACCCTGTTTCACATGTTAACTTCCTTCATCTGAATATATGTCATTTTTTTCCTGGGGGGTGGGGACTGGGGAGGGGTGTAATAATTGTAGAAGTAATCAACTAGTCAATATGAAATTTTAGCTTATAATAAAGATCAAGTGAATTGAAGGATCATACAACACATGTTAAAAACTTGAAATCATTGAAGTGGCAAAAAGTGATCCACCAAAGCCATCACTAATGCACCATTGAATCATATTTATCAATATATAGCAAATGCATAGATGATTCAAGACACTCTAATAGTACTGTCTATATTAAAGGTAATTAATGTTTCTATCTATTGTCTACTTAGCCATATTCAATATTGAAAAAAAAAGAGAGAGGAGATCATGAACATCTTACTCTACATTTTGCTTGGCCTAATTGACCCCATTGAAAATCGGTTTAAGCTGAACCAAGCTGCTTATGTAAGTCTCACAAAAGAATCAATCAGACATAATAGCCTGCCTGAGCTCTGTAACACTGCCATCTATAGGATCATATAGAATCAATTCTCTGTCAATAACCCTCAGTAATAGGACTTTGCCCTTCTTCACAACACCTAAAACTCTCCATTTCAAACCTGGCAGCAGATCCCAAGTATCAATCACAAAATTAATGGTTGATAATTTACACCATGATTCCTTCACACCATACTCTGCCATCTCATATATTTCAGCTCTCCATGCATCAAATCTATGAATACTACGAACAACGCAAAGCCGCCCTCTCCTCACAAACAAATCCTTCTCATCAAATGCACATGCAATTTGATGTTTATTAGGAAAATGTACTTCAATCTCATTCCACTTTTCTGACCCAAATTCAAAATACACAATTTTCTTCAGATCATAGCTTAACCAATGAATTGCTCCATTCAAACATCTACCAGTAGCATAACCGAGCTTATAATAACTACATTCGTTCACGCCTTGCTGAATCATTACTGATCTCCATGTATTCGATCGCAGCGAGTAAACAGCAACTTCACATTCTTGATCTCTAAATTTGTACTTGATCCAGCAAATCTGTGATGAATCGCTACCACCTTATAATCATCATTGTTCGAATCGTATCCCAAACCAAAGATATTAATGTTATTGCAGGAAATTCTCCCTCGTCTTCTCAAACCATGAATATCGACGAATTGAGGTAACTCTTTGAGTTCTCTAGTGGTTGGATTCCAAAGAGCGAGTCAATGGTAAACATAACTCGCACTTAATAATATTAATCCATTGCAAGAACTAAAGATTTTACTATATGAGGTTCTTCTATCTCCATAATCAGAAGACTTCCCAGGCGTAACTTCATCAACCTCGATTGATGCTGATGTTGCTTGGTTGATCTGATCATAATTTTGAAGAAAAGATGCAATGTTGTTATTAGGTTGAAGCTGATGACGGTCATGATCATGATCTTGATGTACAGAATAAATATAATGTGTAGAGGAATAGCGAATTAAGGCATACAATTTATCATCTTGAATTGATCGATTAATATGAAGATTAATGAAATAAGGATCGGTAATCGAATTGCACCAAGGCTTACAAACGCACTTGAATCGTAATATAGATTTTACTGGTAATTGTAGAAGGATTTTCATGAGAATATCCTCTGAGAAATTACCAATCTGCTGCTCTTCCTGCTGCAAACCCTTTTGCTAAGACATTTTTGTACATTTGTGAGTCGTTTTACATTTCTTTTTCAATTATTATTTTATATTTTAATCATAGTAAAGCTTCATTACTTAATTTAATATTTTAGTAATTATTTTAAACAATTCATGCAATTTTCTAAAATGCCCTTGTATTTTTATTTTATTTTATAAAATAATTAAGGTAAGTCTCTTTAACTGTGAATTGCATATTATCTTCATTAAATATATTTATATAACTTGTCCATGCATCGTGTGGGTTTAAAACTTATATATATATATATATATATATATATATATATAGACGAGAGGTGCTACAAAAACATAAAATGAAACCGCTAATTTGGGTGAAATTCACTTTTCCATCTTAAGTGGGATTCTATTTTGAAAATTATTTTCTCACTTTGAAGAGTAATACTACGCCATAAAGTCGTTTGTTACGAGGTAATTTTGGAGATGAAAATAAGAATCTTCGAGATTCTCATATTTATTTCATTATTTATATTTTTTTAGAAATAAAAATGTAATTGTGAAAAACTAAAATTCCTACCTATAAAAAATGATTCTTATTGACATAAGTGGTATTCACTTTCTTAAAAAATAATTATCGTAGAAAAGTTTTTTACTTTTTTTTTGTATTAAAAAAAAAAAAACTTAACGACATCCCTAAAAAAATAAAATCACATTCTTATTTCACCTATGTTAATATTTTTTATTAAATAGATAACTTTTTTATTAAAAATAATATTTTAATAAAATATATTAATTTTATTAACTAATAATTTTATTAATTTCACCACAATTAATTTAAGTCTGGTTCATGGATGTTCTACTCTTTTCTCATCTTGAACATTGTTGAACCTAACTCAAGTCGATAGAGGTAAAACTCAACCCAACCCGAGGTATATAACCTTTTTTTGTTTTTGGACTAGAAACAACGTGTTCTTAAGCCTCGTATCCGTGATGTCACAACCCACTCCGTATGAGTGACATTACGACCAGTACTAGATACGATATACGTCATGTGATAGCATATATAATACTCTGTCAACCTTATCCAAAATCACATCCAAATTTTTTTCAAAATTTTGACAGATATTCCTTTCTTTATTGGTCATATCACAACCTAATTTTTTCAAAGTCTAACACAATGGCAATATATATATATATATGATCATTCACATTCTAAGCCTCACATATTCCATATACACATCTATTTACAACCATCCATACTCATTCTTACATCTCATCTATGTGATACATATATTTAGATAGTGTTACCTACATATCCATAACACAAAATAATAATTAAACATTCTACTATTATTCTCAACATTACATACATTGCAAAAGAAGAAGTATTCTCTATCTTTCACGTGTCTTTTATTTGCCCTTAGGATCAGAACTTGAAATGTTTGAAAATTGAATGAGCAACCACAGCTTAGTGAATATTCTTAACTATGACATCATATATGCATTTAAGGAAATACATGATTTAATACATTCAAAAACACATATGAAATATTTCACAATACATACATGTGCATAATATAATTTCAAAACATGCAAAATTACAATAAAATCATACAATCTCCCTTCTGCTAGTAATAGAGCGGATATTTACTCCTTATTATGCATTTATAAGAAAACTACGCAACGAACCTCTTGTTACACAATTTTATGCTATGAATCATTTCAAATTAAGACTTAATTACAATTTCATTCAGAAACTATTACTTATACCATGAAATTATTCAATCTTCATGTGAGACTGTCTTCTGAAAATGATCTCATGTTTTAATTTGCTCTAACAAGTCCAAAACATGCTCCAAAGTCAAGCATTTTCATGAATTTAAAACAATACAATACATATACTTATTCATGATTCGAAAGGCACAATTTATTTCATACAATGTCATATACAAGGAACCAAAGTCAAGATATACTCACAGACAAATCGCAATGCCTACTACTCAACACACTAGCTGCTCACTTAATACTTGCCCAAATCACCAATTCAATCCATAAATTTTGTTGTAAATTGTAAACAAATAGCAACCAATCGTTACCCAAATAATTTCCAGTTCTAATACACTTAAATTACCTAGAAAAATACAAAAGAAACCCTCCAATCAGCTACTTGCAGCTACATAGACGGGGTTTTCATCCATAAAAATTCATTCTTTTACGCCAAATCAAAGGCAATAACACTAATTTCAACCACAAATCACTTACCCATCAATTGCCTACTAAAATCCACACATCCACACATCCAAGCTCCAATCCCATTTCTCAAACCCACAAATTCGAAAATCTACAAAAATAACATGTGTTGCATAACTTTCCGCAAGGATCAAAACTACGCAATTTTTATTGAAAATGGATCAAAACTCACCTTGGATTGGCAAGCCCTAGCTCCTTTCTCTTCATTTCCTTCGTTTCCCCTTTCCTCAGCTCAAAAATGCCTAAAAATGGCGAGCAATGGGTTTTAAAATGTGCGGACCACCTCACCGTCCACTTAAAAAAAATTGTCAGGCCGCGAGGAGCGCGCTTCTCTTGCCCAGGCGCGCACTCCAGAGCTACCCAGAAAATATTTTTTCCTGTTTCCCGTGAAGAGCGTGTTTCTTACCCGAGGAGTGTGCTTCTCCCTATTGGGAGCACGCTTCTCTGAATATTCTAAAAATTAGTACTCTCGGGTTTGGTCACAAGAGCGCGCTTCTCTCCTGGGGAGCGCACTTCTTGCAACCCAAAATTAAAATTTCACGAAGTATGAGTTATTTTATGATTCCACTAACATCCTAGTGTACCAAGGACCCTACCATACTTGTATTTACATTATTTTAAGGCCAATTTGTGTACATATACGTATATAAATATATCATACGATTCGTATAAGTCAACTTTTGTGTTTGACCAATGTACGGGGCGTTACACGTGCTGTGTCAGGCTCTTTAAAAACCCACTAATCCCTACACCAACAGCTTGACAAGAATGATCCTGCCTCTAAGGCCCGTACGTAACCGTGTTTGTAAATCTGTTTTGAGGGTTCGGGTGCAATATTTCTTTCCCGAAGGGACCAACACCATGGAAGTCTTTAGCTTGGTAAAGTGCTCCACAAACGTATTTATTAATCTCCCACTTTACCACGTGCTAACGGCGACCCATTGGCTACCCACGTGCATAATTTGGGTTGGATTGGTAGGCAATAACCTTTTTATAGCTCCTAACAATCATCTTCAACAAAACTCATTATTTCATTCGTTTATTTCGGCCCTTGATCAGTACACATCTGCATTCTCAAATTCTTTTTAGAAATGCTGGTTTCAAGTATGGCTGATAGCTAGCTGGTGGAGTCCGAGACTTTAGTAATTACAATTTTATTTTTTTTAATTGAATCTTTGCTTTATCTTTTCTCCTATATATTGTGGGCGACAGCCAAGTTTTAAACTTTTTTCCTTTGCTTCCCATATCAATTATGTATTTGGAATACAATGTAGGACACACTTCCCTTCAGCATAGCCTTAAAAAGAAGGGTACATGTGAACTTACTTTTCAGGGAGTTTTTGTAGCCTACATGCAAGAACAAAGGAATTAATCATAAAGCATTTGAGACACAAGCTATGTCGGTTTATGATTTTGTGCGAAATCTTTATAAAAAAGGGACCTTGACCGATGAAATTCGTAGTACTCTAGAGAAATACTTAGGCATTTTTGCATCATTTGCTTTTAGATTAAAGCTTATCATCGTTAGTATTACATAAATGGTCAGAAGTCTGTGTTAAAAGTGATTAATTAAGCGGTAAAGATCTCATGATCAAAATTCGTATCCATCTTAGTCGTATTCATTTGAAAAGAGCCGTTTAATGCTCCTACAATGCTTGAACGGGAATTAGTTTTATCTAACGGGCATACTACAAGAAAAACTAAAAAATATATATATATAATAAAGCTTGCACCCGTGTTGGTCACTAATTTTCCCTCTTACAAAGTGAAAAAAGATGATAGCTGCTCAACATCAAATGCTTGACTTTTCAACAAATTTAATATAAGAAGTAGATATCAAAGAGCATGATGATGTTGCCCTTCACTGGTTATTTAATCTTAATTGAAATGTCATAAACAGTATGATGGGAGGGGTGTAGAGTCACATTTGTTCCAACTAATTATGATTAAATAATTAGACATTATTATTCTAAATCTTTATTTTAAAAGAGAAAATCATTGTTGATAAGGTAAAGCATTAATCAAAACATAAAGAAAAAGATGGAATAGGAGATTGTTTATATTATGGTAATAGGAACATTGTTGTTGATTCATGATCAAAATTGATCTTAAACTTTTTTCTCTTTTTAAATGTTTGATGAATTCAAACTTTTTTCAAACATGGTCCTTTTAAGACATTGAATAATGTTTCAGATCATAGTTGTATAATTGTATTATTATGATTTGTAATCGATTGGTGTGTATATATTAATTAGACTATATATCCTTATCATTTAAATATAATGCATGAAACCACCAAAAAATTATTGATGCAAGTCTCATGCATGACATATATTGGGACCATTGCATGTTTTTTCTAATATAAAAATACAAGGTAGCCCCAATTACAAAGACATAAAGTAGAATATAACAAGTAGGATTCATGATTTGAATTAATGAAATTAAACCAATGAGACTAAAGTATATTATATATCATCATCCCTTCCAAACTGCCATTCTTTCTCATCTGATTTGATCAAAACCATATAAAATTGTTGTATTATGCATTTTATTGGGCACTGTATTAAAAAATTATCAATTATATATACAATACATTATTGAATGATTTTATTTTATTTTATTATTATTTTTAGATGGATTGGTGGGGTAACCTAATTATAGCTAATAGAATCAAATCTCTACCCAATAATCCATTGAGCTGGCTTGGTTTGCCAACATTCGCTACATCTTGGAAGCTTACTTAAAATGTTCCCATCAAGAACAAGTTAGTAATTAAATATTAAATGATACAGTCCCTTTCTTCAAAACTAAGTACTGCAAATAGTACTACCAATAAAGGATTGCTTCATGTCCAATCATAGAAGCTCAAATCTTTATAACATTAATAAATATTTTTTCTTTAAACAAAATGACCCACTACATTAATCCATTCTGTATTTTTAAAGGTTAATTTTTTTGTTATATACTGTCAAATAAAGCTTAATTATATATTTAAAAACTTGGTAAATTAAAGAGCAGACATTTTAAATCCAACTAGCAGAGGAACATTTTCTACATTTTATCCCGATGCAATTTTTTTTTCAAACTGAAAGAAAATATTTTAAAAATATATTTTATTAATGTTGCCCTTAAAAATTGCAGGATCACCTTAAATTATAAATCAACATTGTGATTCATGACAATATTACAACTCTTACAAACAATATTTAAAAATTTCAAGTATTACTTAAAAAAAAAAAAAAAAAAGTTCTTGGTTTCCCTTTTAGGTGAGTTCTAATGTAATCAATTATTTTGGAGAATGATCCTTCAAATCTTTCCTCAAAGAGAAAAAGAATCGTAACAGCTGCATTTGTCCTCTCAACAGAGAAATATTTTCATTAAAAAATTGTATTATTCCTTAGTTAACAGTAAACCAGAAAGTAATGACAAAATCTATGACACAAAATCACCAACACCCACATGGACAACACATGTAATATCATTGGATATTAGATGTTATAATTGTTTCAAATGACTTTGCAAGAACTAAGAAGAAAGAGTATTTTAAAATGGAAGGAAGCTCCAAGCTGTATGGCTCTGCAAATCCACATGGCCAAAGCCTAAATGAACCAAGCTGATGAAACCAACATTCCACCACACACCAACCTTCTCATCCTCTGATTCTAACCATTATTAGAGAAAGGGTAGGAAGGAAGCTGTACCTTTTCTTCCCTTGTTTCTTGCTAATCCAAACCTACTGTAAAATCTCACCTTATAAAACCCCCCAAAATCAGAACCCCCACCCTACAAAAAACTCCCATCTTTTTTCTGTTTTGTTAAGCTATTACATTGTGGATCTTCAGTTTCCATTTGGGTTCAAATAGATCTGGGTAGCCAAGAAAGTGGTTTAATGACCAAAATCTTGATCAGGGTAGTCAATATTCTTAGGATTTTTTTGGCTTATTAGAGACCCTTTTTTTTGTGTTGTTTTGTTTGTACATAAAAAGAGCAATGGTTGCTGGGTATTTTTTCCATGTTGCTGGTTTTGCATCTTGTGTTATTTTGATTTACATGTCTTTGTGGGATTTGGGACCCCATTATTACAAAGAACCTGAGATGGGTTTTGTGGGGAAAAATGGGACTCAGTTCATCTTGGATGGGAAGGCTTTTTATGTGAATGGATGGAATTCTTATTGGTTGATGGATCAAGCTGTGGAGGATTATAGCAGGCCAAGGGTCAGAGCAATGTTGCAAGCTGGAGCTAATATGGGTCTTACTGTTTGTCGAACATGGGCATTTAACGATGGAGCTTATAATGCTCTTCAGATTGCACCTGGTCGGTTTGATGAGCGTGTCTTCAAGGTATTTTGGCTTTAATTCACTTTTTTCACTCTTCTCTCAGTTGCTTTAACATTATCATTAGTATTATATTAACTCTGGTTTTAAAGGGTGATCATATGCCAAAAAGGGTTTTGATATTTTTGATTTATCAATTGATGAATGGAGATGGGATTTCATAGAAAAACAGAGATTTCTAGTCTTCTAGATATGCTAAAACCGATACTTTAAGGTTTGAACAGTAGAGATAAACTTGGATAGTTTTTATGCTCTGGAGGAAATTTGTGTAGATGTAAATAGGACTAGATCTTGATGTTCTGATTGGCAATAACATTAATTGATAGGACATGGAACTATTGAAGGGTCCTGTGCTTTTTTTTTTCTTCTTTTTAAGCTTGTGCTTAATGTTCAGTCTTGTTTCTATCTTCAGTTTTTACCACCAGTTTTTTGAAATAATAGGATTGATTTAGTTTTTGAGCTTGGAGACCTGTACTCATCCTCAGTTTTTGAACTTTCATCTTTTTCAGTATCCTCTTGGGCACTTTTACTTCTTTCCATTTTTTGTTTTCTTTTCAAGTTGTTAATTTTCACAAGTTCATACGAGATATCTTTGGGTGTTCTTCATATAGTTTTCCAATGCATGTTTGGTTAGATCAAACTAGACCACTTTGGTCATATCCTAGTTAAAAGGGTAAAAGCTTCACAATCACTAAAGCTAGTCATGATATATCTTGATAAATGATTCCCGAGTCTTCTTTCCATTTTTTCTTCTTGATATGGCAGGGATTGGATCATGTCATAGCAGAAGCAAAACGACACAGAATAAGATTGATTCTTAGCTTAGTTAATAATTTGCATGCATTTGGTGGGAAAACTCAATATGTCAAATGGGCGTGGGAAGATGGTGTTGGGCTCAGCTCGTCTAATGATTCTTTCTTCTTTGACCCATCCGTTCGTCGTTATTTCAAGAATTATGTCAAGGTAATTTCTACTTCTCATTCAGATGTAGATTACTTTTCCTAAATATATACTGCACTCTGTTTTTGGAGTTACTTGAAGTAATTATGCCAACTTATGCTGTTAATTCACAATCTTTTCTTGAATAGAATAACAAATATTTGGATTCATGTGACAAGAATATTGTATTATTGAACATGCACAATTTTATTTATACATGCTGCTTTGTTACATTACATTTATAGTCTGGTTTTGCTTATTTTCTATCCCAAAAACATGAAATTTCCGATTCCTACATACATAGAGTAACTGAACAATAAGTGATAAATTTGGTCACGACATCAACAAAGGCTCTAGCTAGATATGTCATTAATCTAGAAATTGTGTATCAGAACTCGGGTTTTTCTAGCCACCCCCAATCTTCCCGAGTGTAAATAAATAAAATCTTCCCCATCAACTTTTACAAGCCTTGCTTTGTTACAAAGCCTGCCAAGGCCCCTGTTCTATGAACTTAGTCGAATTGCTACAAATTGGTAAAGAAAGTTAGATGGAACAGAAAAAGTTCAGGAAGTTCCTGTCGTAATGTAGTTGATCATTTGGGCCAAACTCACTATTTCTGATTGTTCTATGTTTTTTTCCCCTAAAAAAACAGAGTTGAAACATGACATAATGCCATTGTTATCACGCTATCCATCAGCTTTTCTTTATTTTTTACAGACAATGTTGACTAGGAAGAACAGCATAACTGGAATTGAATACAGGAATGATCCCACCATTTTTGCGTGGGAGCTAATAAATGAACCCCGTTGCATGTCTGATCCTTCTGGTGACACCCTCCAAGTAAGTTACATCAGATGAAGTAATGGTGAAAGTACAAGTTTTATACAAAGGAGCTAGTTTTATAGGCTATAATTGTAGTATGAGTTTGATTTAGATTAATGGTGAAGAATTGCAGGATTGGCTTGAGGAAATGGCAGGTTTCGTGAAGTCATTTGATAGAAATCACTTGCTTACTGTGGGGCTTGAAGGGTTTTACAGTCCCAAAAGCCCTGGCAGGTTGGATGTGAACCCGGGAGAATGGGCTAGTGTCATAGGATCCGATTTTATTCAAAATTCCAAGATCTCAAACATTGATTTTGCTTCTGTTCATATATATCCTGATCAATGGTAAATTTATTCTCTAACTTTTCTCTTTATTATTGCTAAATGAATTCAAAAACCGATATCTACAAAATGAATCAATTACATCTTTTGGTTTTAGGTTCCATGAACAAGAATTTGAGGAGAAACTAAAATTTGTCAAAAAGTGGGTGGTTTCTCACATTGAAGATGGCGACGAAATCCTGAAGAAACCGGTCATGTTCACTGAATTCGGGCTTTCAAACAGGAACAAGAACTTTGAACCATCTCATCGAGACAGACTCTATAAAACTATATTCGACATCATTTATGAGTCTGCAAGGAAGAATGGAGCTGGGGCAGGAACATTTATTTGGCAATTCATGGTTGGAGGCATGGAAGAGTACAACGAT
Source organism: Paratinospora sagittata (assembly GCA_035771175.1). NCBI lineage: Eukaryota > Viridiplantae > Streptophyta > Magnoliopsida > Ranunculales > Menispermaceae > Paratinospora > Paratinospora sagittata. The sequence continues at coordinate 37,242,558 of CM069610.1, forward strand.
GATTTCGGGATTGTCCCTTGGGAGAGGCTGTTCACATACAAGTTAATAACAGAGCAGTCATGTAGGCTAGATTTAATCCATCCTCAGAACCGATTTAAGCCGATTGTAAAGGACTTGTGTGAGAGAAGCTAGAGAGAACCATAAATCTATAATCTAAGTTTTCCTTTCGAGATATCTCGGTAAAATGGTTCCTTTTCATGGCTTCTTAATTCAGATTGATTATCAGAGAGAGAAGCAAGCTTCTGATACTATACATCCTGTTTTAATCTCTATAGAAATATAAGTAAAGAAATGTATGATTTTGAAATGATCAGTATTTTTTTTTGTCATTTAGAAATTATAATTGCCATGCACTCTCATTGAGCTTTTCCTTAATTTCCTGTCTATCAGTTTCTTTTGTTACAGCTTTTACTCATTTGTATTGGCTATTCTTAGTTCCATTTTTGTAAAATCTGAAATAGTGTCTTGCTTGCATCTTTATGGACTAAAAAGCCAGAATTGAATTTGAGATTAAGTTGCAGGGAGGTCATTACTTTTTTTAGCTAAGAAAGCGGATTTAATAGGACTTTGATGAACCTCCTGGCTTTTGTTTTTTGGCTGTATTATGTGCATCCAATTCAAGGAATAAAAAAGAAGAAAAAAAAGAGATAATAATGATGCATTTTTCTTGCCTGTGTTTATCTATCAATGACCATTGAAAAATTATAAATGATCCAATAAATCTTGTTTTTAAGGGAAAATATGAGGAAAAAAGGAAAAAAAAAATCATCATTTTATTCTTTATTTTTTTAGAAGAAACAACTCCGAAGGTGTCTGATTACATGATGGATAGGTTAATTGTTGTCTCTCTCGCTACAAAACTAATCCCCTCACCAATTTGAGAGGGATACAAGTGCCTAGGGCTCGAACCTGGTACCCGGTCCCTTGACCCAACCACTTGATATATTTATTTGAATAACAATGAAGTTGACATGAGACCTCACCAGAGGATTCTTGGGTCTTTCCCTTCCATAATGAAATATTCGTTTGGATTATTATTATTATCTGCATGCTTAGATCTCTACTAGTATCAATAGTGCCTCCAACTTAACTATCTTTGGGCCCAAGTCTGAGGTTTTACTCTAATAATGAATGTGAGATCTCAACTTAATTTCATGTGATGAACTTGTCCATATCTGATGTGAGACTATTATTTCGGTCGACACATACCTAACAAATCTCCACCTAGTACCAAAATCCAACTTCATCACAATCACACTACACGATCCACGTCAGATCAATTGTTATCATCATCTCGAGGAGAAACTCGAGGAAGACCATGAACACACCTGCATGTTCCACTTTGACATACATGCGTTCCAACCGAAACATCAGCTCTAATACCACTTGATGGGCTGGCCTGGATCTCTACTAGTACCAATATTGGCCCAAGTGTAAGATTTTACTTCAAAATGCCTCAGTACTAATGATGGTGAGATCTCAACTTATATTTTATGTAATGAATTTGCCAATATTCGATTTAAGACTATTATTTCGGTCTATATATAAACAATCTCATGCCAGCTTATGAGCATCACACTATAATTCACTCTATAAATACCAATGCAATTGCATTCTCCAAATGTAAAGAGAGTTAAAACCAGTCAGCATTTCTCTTTAAGTTCTCCAATCTTTCCTTTCTTCCTTGGTTTGAATCACCCAATATGTCTACCTGTGGCAACTGTGGCTCTGCTGACAAGACCCATTATGTGTAAGTGTTCTATAAGTTTCAAAATTCATCATCATATTCCTTTAATCCAAATAAGTTGAATGAAAATTTTAAACAAAATTCATATTCTACTTGATCAAAGAAAAAAAAAATTACAACTTGGATGATCCCAAACTCATCCTAAAAGAAAGAAAGGTTGATACTAACCCAAGTTCAATGACCAGCCTAGTAATTATATTTAAATCAGGGTGAAAAAAATAATTCCAAAATTAGCCTCATTTGGAAAAGGTCATATAAATCATTGAACAATAACTGTTCCAAGCAGAATCAGACCTTACTAACCATCAGTTTTCCCAGCTCAACCTTGAAAGAGCCAGTTTTATTGGTGATCTATCCATCCAAGGAACACAATTTGGCCAAGTTGAGTCTCAAATTACGCATACTGGGTCAAATCATAATTAGGCTTAGGCCCTTATATCATGTACAGAATTCGAGAAACCAAGCATATAATATAACGCCCCGTGTTGCCCAAGAGCTTAGTCATAAAGACCCTCCTCTATAAATATTTCATAATTCTTCAGTAGAGAGGTAAGTCATTAATTACTCCAATTAATATAAGGTTAATTCCTGAGGCAGCGGAGAGTCTTTGGCTATCACCGCACCAATATTCCTTACAATAGTCTATTCTCTTTCCATCTTGCTTTCAGGTCTGAGGTACCTAGCACTTGAGAATATAACTAGGCTAGTTTCAGCTTAGCGCTCTCCCCCCATATCATCAACTTATGGTGTTTATCAAATCTTGCGTCAATAGATTTATAGACTATTTGAGCTTTATGTTAATGTTTTTTGCTATACCTAACTCATCATCAAGTATTAAACATCAGTATTTCTAAATACAAGGATCAACCCACTGTTAGGGCCTATGTTTGTTTGATATGCATAATTTGTTCTTTATATCTATTAGCTACAGCTTGAAGCTTTAGTAGTTTTTATCATGGAATCAACGCTTTTATCTCTTATTCAAAACTTATTTCCAAAGTTTTTGTTTAATTTATTAGATTACTTCTTGATGGAAAATTGTATTACTGGCTCGAAAAAAGCCTCATTAGCACCTTACACCATCCTATACCATATTATTAGACGTGGACATAAGAACAATCACAAATATTAAACCTTGGCCCTTTGTTAATGATTATATTTGAAAAAAAAAAAAACATTATTAAAATAATTAAAAAATTAAAATTAAATTAATTGTTTAATATTTCATTTTAAAAATATTATTAAAAAATCGTGTTAAAGTATCTCAAAATATTAATAAGATTTAGAAAAAAAAAGTATTATTTTAATATTAAAAAATGAACATTAAATTAAATCTTAATTTCAATAAAGATAAAATTTTGTTTAATGAATGTTGAAAAATAACATTTTTTTTATATATATTATCAATTTTTTTTAATATTTAATGATATTTTTTGAACAATATTTGTTATTATGTTGTTGAATATTTAGTTTGTTGTAGTGAGTAATATAATTGATTGAATTGGGGTTTATTTTATGAAAAATGCTAAAGTCACAATTTTCATTGATGAACTTGATTTGTTTGATCTCTTATTCAAACCTTATTTCCAAGTTTTTGTTTAATTTATTAGATTACTGATGAAAAATACATTATTATGAATATTGCAGAAAGTAATGGAAAATTTTATTCTTTGCTCGAAAAAAGTCTAATTACTATCTTATATCATCCTATCAGTTAACCATTAGTTTTGTCTTGCCTGTAAAGTTAATTAGAAGTAGTAACATTAAACCCTAGCCCTTTATTGACGATTATATTTGAAAAAAACATTATTAAAATAATTTAAATTTTAAATTTAAATTAATTATTTAATATTATATAAAAAGAAAAAATAAATTTTGGTTAATTTATTATATTACATTTTAAAAATATTATTACAAAATTGTGTTAAGTATCTCAAAATATTAATAAGATTTTGAAAAAAAAAAAGTATCATTTTAATGTTGAAAAATGAATATTATTATTAAATCTTGATTTCTGAAGATAAAATTTTGTTTAATAAATGTTGAAAAATGATGTTTATTTATATATTATTAAAAAATTTTAACATTTAATGATATTTTTTTAACAATATTTGTTATTATGTTATTGAATATTTATTTTTCTGTAGTGAGTAATAACACTTTATATATATTATCAAAATTTTTTAATATTTGATGCCATTTTTTTAATAATATTTATTATTATGTTGTTGAATATTTATTTTGTTATAGCGATTTATATAATAGAATTGATTGAATTGGGGTTATGGTTTTACCTTCACAGAAATTGGGGGCAACTTTGATTAATGAAACAAATCAAGAATAAGATGATCACTTCACCAATTAACGTTACCTGCGCGTCTCTCTGTTAGCACTGGGTGTTCTCGAGCAGCGAGGTTTACACCCAGTCACATTAGTTCATCCGAAGTTCCTTACCCTTTATCTACGAATTTTGGAATAAGCAATCTTCCTATCAAGTTTAAGTAGTCAATTGAGCATCTCCCCTTCTCTACGGCTATGTTTATATTATTATATGAAAAATGCTTTGGTTTGTTTGTTTCAGAAATGTACATTGAACCTGAGCCCACTCATACCTTATTTCTAGAAAATGAACCATTTCACGAGCAAGGTATAACTAATAATTAATATCAACCTCGTTTCCTAACTGTTGAAGTAGCAATATAAAGTGGTTGCTCACCTGACGAGAGCACCGAGGAGAGCACTGATGCCCTCAGTAATATTCTCTCTTTTTAACTTAGTTTACACGATGCCTTCACCGTAAAAACATATGAGAAATATTTTAGTTCAAAAATTATACTAAAAACTAGACGTAGGATGAGTTGACATGGTGTAAGATGAGTGGAGGATATTCATATTGATGTGAAATTTTTTTTTCTCTCTGGTGATGTAGTTAAGTAGTGTATTATTACATCAACTTAAATATAAATTTAAATACATATCTTATATTAGGAAGCTGAAGATGGATTTTGACACACCAGGGGATCCTAAAGCTGATGTACCATCTTTCAATGAGATAGCCAAAACTAGAAAGAAGTCGACGGGAAGTGGCTATGCGTTTCTGCCAGATCTGTGGTATGATAACAAGACTCCCTATACCTTGTTTTCCATGAAGAATTAGCAAATATTTTTTTTTGAAATTCTAGTCTTAATAAGCAAGTAGCAAATTAAGATTGGTGATACTAATTCTAGGTATTAATCAACTCTTAAGATGGGCGATAATGTTTGTAGTTCTTGCTTCACACAGTTTCATAAAAGTTAAAACAGGGGATGCATACAAGGATATCAGCATTTCCAAGGGTCTAACTGTCACTTCCCGGTTCCCCTTATGTGATTTTTAGGAAAAAGTTATGTTTGAGTTGGTCAAACTAACAAATTATGGGATTTATGCAAAGGGTAAATACATTCATAATCCTATATATAAAAATATTTTATGTATGTCGGGTTCCATTAGAGTCAAAAATTGGTAAAAACAGGTTGATATTTAAATTTCACTTGAGCATTAATTTCCTACCAGCGAATGCAATATGATGGTCTATAAGCACACACTTACACCCAATATAAGTACTTATAACTCTCAGTTTCCATCAGTAGTCAAGGTTTATATTTATATATACTAATAACAAAGTTTATTACATAGCCATGTGAAACCAGCCAGCCTTACTAGACATTGCAGCCGACTTCCAACACTACTAGCACAAAAGCACGGTAACAAAGGGTCCCAACTTATTTAACTAGCACCAGTACCACACCACTAATACTTGTAATTTTTCCAACTCATGTTGCATTCTTCATTGATTCGTTGTGTTTATTGACCACAGGTGCAATTCACACAGGTGCAGCTCGCCCCACACTTGCACTTGTCGTTGTGCTCCGCCGCCGGAGCCTCGAACACCGGGTTTTCATAGTAGCTGCATAGACAAACACGAAGAAGTTAACCTAAGACCTATTGTAAAAGCTATATTAATAAAATTAAGCAGATTAATTACTCAAAAAATGACTGTTTTTTGGCAATTTAAATTCTACTTTTTGGGTACCTCTTATCAGTTTCGATGATTTCAACGGCGTAGCCATTGCCCTTCTTCCTGCAAACGGATCAAAAAGTTATAATTGTAGATGAGAATTAATAATCTTGTTTTGTGTTCAACTCTATTTAGAATATGATCAGGAATTGAAAATTATAAAACACTTACACACACTGGCTCTTGTCAGCACAGTCACAGTTGCCACAGGTAGACATGTTGGTTGAGTAAAGAGATTGGTTGTAAGAAAGGAAAGATTGAAGAACCCAAAGAGAATTGCTCACTACTGGTTTTCTATGCAATTGGAGAAAGCACTTGCACTGCTATTTATAGAGTGAATTATAGTGTTGTGAGAAACTATATCATGAGATAGTAATCCAAAGGAATCTCTTTAATTGTGGAGGGGAAAGAACCAAGAAGTCCTCTGGTCCTCTCATGTCAACTTCAATCCCATTCAAATAAGTCTCTCACACATTTCAATAATTAAATCTGATATATAGAAGACAATTGCAATCCACCATCTTTCTTCTTTATTTTATTTTTTATTTTTTTATTTTTTTAAAATTTATTCTTATTTTTCCTTGTTAAAATGCTTAGATGAGCTTTGATTGATTGATTTGAGAGATAGAAAAATTGGAATTGGTTCTTATTGCAAGTGGGCTGATACAAGCCAAAAAAATTGTAGGTCCATTGATAAATTTTATTTATCCTTAATAGTCCCCCCTTTTAAAAATTCCTTCCTTTTTCTTTTCTTTTTTTAATAAAAATATGATATATATCATAAAAGTTATATACTTTTTTTTACCTCTTAATTACTTTAAAATAAACTTAGATTTATAAAAATATGGTTCTCTTGCAATATTGCAATGGAAATATATTCCACGCATGTAGATGCAGTGCTGATGTTATATGTCCACAAATATAAACCATCCAAAGTGTGTGAGGTTCTTCATTTTTTTGACCAAAGACATACTTTAAAAATAGCACTAAGGGATGCCTTGTCAAATAAATTGAAGTCAAAAATAAAATAAAAGAGTTTTTTTAATTTTGTCTCCAATACATAGTATTTGAAAAATATATATTATTTAGTAAATTTATCATAAGTTATTATTAGGCTTTTAAGCTAAACTGTCAAAGAGTCTATGACCTAATTAATTTTAAGAATTTAATATAGGCACCAAGTGAAAAAAAAAAATCATCAAATTATAAGATCAACTTTTATAAAAAAAAAAAACAGTAATTAACTTGGGGTCTTCTATTTTTGTTTTTTTGTTTTTTTTGTTGATGCTGTGAACAAATAAAACATCAATCAATTAAAAGAATAAAACATATATAATTTCACATCACAGAGAAAGAATAATCTTAATATGAAAATATTAGATTAAAGGTCTTAATTAATTAATGGTGGTGAAAGAGACATAGGAGGAGGCTAAGATTCTCTTTCAAATAATCCTGCCTCTCACCCTCTTTTTCAAATATTTGTCAAAAAAGGCGGTTCATATCCTCATGAGGCACAAGAAACAAGGTGAGGTCACCTCTCTCCACTTTCTGCATACTCTCAAAATTAATGAAATAGCTAAAGGTTTGCGTGAATAGATAGGAAGGTAATTCAGATAATTAGCTATTAGCTTGTGAAAAAACTATATTGAGCTTAAACGGATTCATATTGTCACTTTAACAACCACACATAACTCAAATGGTAAAATACATATCTTCTACTTTTGATGAGACAGGAGATTCAAGCCTTCTTCACTTCCATATATGAAGGAAAAACCATACAAGCTAGTAATGCATATCATGACATTCAATCCAGGCCCTATATATTAGCACTTGCCACCTCTCTCTTTCAAATCCTATTATTTTGATCATAACACCTCACTTTTGGTTGGAGTGTGATGGATCATACAAGGCCAAGTGGTGAGGAGGTTTGAATAATTAAAAGGAACAATGGTGATAAGATGAGCATGATATATATATATACATGCGTCATTTTCACTATACCTTTTATAAGGCACTCTCTTCGAGGAAAGTCGGTGAAGGTTGGGGCAAAAGCTGCACATATTGTCTTACTTTACTTTGAGTAATGGAATAACTTCTCCTTTTCATCATTTCTGTCTTTTTTATTTTCTTTTATTTTTATTTTTATTTTTTTTGCACAAAGTCAATATAATAGTATTTTTATTTTTTTTTTGAAAGCAATATAATAATAATTCAGAAGCAAGAAGATAAAATATCTTGAGCATAAATTAAAATGGAGTAACTATATATATATAGAAACATAATATATGAATAACATAATCAGAAGAAGCAAAAGTAATTAATATATGCCATTCATTTCTCTTTATAAGGTCCCACCATGTATTATTGATATTGCAGCTTATGCTATTGTAAATAATAAGTAAAAAACACTGTTTTTTTTATATAGAAAAGAAAGTTCCATTACACCCTTCACAACTATGGTTGAGTCAAACTAACCTAACCCCTACCAGTAGGAGCAACAAAAATGCAGTTAAAGGACAAAAATAAGTACAGACAACCCTTTATATTTGTGGACAAATAATGTGTCAGTACCCGATCTATTTTTAAAAAGACATTAAAATTTTTGTCCATACCCGTATTATTAAAAAAAGGGTTGCCCGCATTTTTTTCTATTTTTTCTCATATCATTTTTAAATATAAAATACAATTATAGGTAATATAGTTAATTATCTAATCTCTTACACTTTATATATATATATAATACAGTATATAATATATTTAATTATTATATATTATACAATAACCAAGTGTCTTTGTTGGGTTATATATATATATATATATATATACTGTATTAACCTGATAGCTGGGTACCGATTTTTTTCCTCGACCCGGCCCGTTTTTAGGAATAGATACAAATTTTTTTTTCATGTCCGGCCTGTTTCAAATAACTAATTTTTATATTCACTTACAACCTAGCCGGATGATATTTTGGACAAATAGGTTCAGACACCTATTGTGATTAGGGATGTAATGGGTTGGGTTTGCCATTTAAATTAAAAATTTGTGTTGAAAAAATTAAAACTCAATCTAAATCAAACCACCTCGGCTAAAAAATAAAATAAAATAATAAAAAATATAAGAAATAAGAAAAATCTCTTTATCTTATATTTTAGATTTTTAAGTCATTTTTAAGCTACTTTAATAATATATTTTTTATTTATTTATTATTTATTTTTTTAATAAGGTCACTGAGCTTTTATTTATTTTTTTGGTATGTTAGTGTCTCACTTAGTCTTTAAGTATTTTTTAGATATTTTCAGGATCAAAGGATGAGATTACATATTTTAAGAAGATCTACACCACATATCTACATGAACTAAATATGGAGAAGCCAAGACATTAGATCCAACAAGGCTTAAATTATAAGATACCACACATGTCAAAAAGAAAAAAATAAATTCTCAATATATAGCCACAATCTTCTTTTTATTTTATTGATTGAAAAAAAAATCTTTATGTAATTTAGAAAATGACCATTTTTAGAGAATATTTTTTAGAGAATAATAGGTGGTGGATGTATTGGCACATCTATAAATAAGGTTAAATTTTAAGAGAATGGATTTGATCTCTACTCTCATTTTCATTTTTATATTTTAAGTTAGATTTACTTTTAGTTATTCATTTAAGTCTTGGGTAAGGTGACATTGTCCAAAGATTTGGAGTTCTCTAAGTTTTTCTTTATTTTTTTTTAACGAAGTTCTTATGTTTCTAGTATCTATTTCTTTTTTTTTTATTACTTGTTATTTAATGTTTTCTTTTTTATTTCTTTACTTTATTTATTTTTTAAGTTATTTAAATTTAGTTATAGTTTATTCTTTTTTTATTATTAATTGTTTTCATGTCTAGGATGTTAGAAATTAAAGTATTGTTTTTATTTGACTTATATAGTATATAATGTTTCAATTTATTTTCTAAAAATTCTTGAGTGATTAGCCCAATCTTTATGGATCGACCTTGTTTAATGCTACAACTCACTTTATGCGCTCGAAAATATTTATTTTTATTAATCTATTTAAAAGATCACATCAGTTGGGTTGGGTTGGGTTGGTCATTCGGGTTAATAATCTTAAAATGAGTTAAATTATACCTATAAATTTTACATACAAATTCTACACATTAAGCATGTAATGTTTCAATTTCAAATACAACCATATCAACATGTAAATTTGACAACTATTTCAAATTAACCATAAATATCAAGATGTTTTAAATAAATCATATTCATTCACCAGTATATCATAATATGACAAATACAAATTGAGAAGAGTTTCATTAAAAAAGTTTCAAAAGAATTTCATTACAAACATATATACAAATTTAAGACAATTTAAAGTAGTATTAAGTTGTTAATAACGCAAAAGATTGATAAATTTGAATCATTTCTAAGCTTCAATCTCTATATAGAACGAGAAAGAGATGAGATTTTTAGAGTTAAGGTCATTAATTAGTTCGGGTTGGGTTGGGTCAATTTTTTAAGCTCCCAACCCTGTGACCCTACCCAAACTAGTTCAGGTTGGGATACTTCAACTCAACTAAACCCAACTTAAATACCTAGCCAACCCAATCCAACCCCATCAGGTTTGGTTTGATTCAGTTGGGTTAGTCGGGTTGGCTTATACCCCTAATTGTCACCCTTACCCACAAGCTAGTAAAGGTGTCGACAGTTTGGATAAGTTTAATGCTCAAACCCAAACCAAACCAAATATAATCTGTTTTGGGTCGGTTTAACTTAATCGATTTATTTCGAATTACCAAACCGAACCTAACATAATCGGTTCGATTCTGTTTGGGTTGATCGGTTTGAAGTTTTACGTGTACATACATTAAATAAATTAAAATAATCAATTATATATGTATGTATATAAGGTAATTTTAGCTTTTTTAATGCATATTTAAAAAAATTGAAAATTATCTTTACTATATAAAGATGATTATATAATTTTTTAATGAGAATATTTATATCATAAAAGAATCATAGACATTAAAAATAAATATTAATAGTTTTAATTTTAGAGTCAGTTCGGTCCGGTTTAGATCAATTTTTAAAGTCTTAAACTACAATCCGAATCAAACGTATCGATTTATATTTTTTTTCAAACTTAAACCAAATCGAACTTATAAAAAAACCAAACCAAATCAAACAAAACATACTTATTCAGTTCCATTGAAACCCTACAAGCTAGTTAGGTTAAGTGGGTTGACTAGAGCTAGTCTACCTAGACCTGTGTAGTCCATCTCGTAAATTGTGGACTTAATTCCTTGAGTGGGCTGTAAGAAAATGGGCTATGAATGGGCCATAACTTGGTCCAGGCCTAAAACCCAAAAAATCCTAAACCCTTACTAAACCCTTCAGATGATCGTTCACTCACCAAAGGAACTGCTCGGAGCTCAGAATCCCTTGTTTCTCGAATCAACAACACTGAAATTTCACAAAATTTCAATGGCGAATCGACGATGTTTTCAAACAGTGATCCGCCATTGCCCCTCCCTCTTCTCCTCAACCGCGTCGCTTCGAACTCTCGCATCTTCAATACCTCCAATCGATACAATCGCTCTCGAAAACCCAAATTCCATTCCCAATCAAATAATCTCCTCTGATTTCAACCACTTGCATTGCTTCCAATTCAATCCTCTGCTGCTGCGTTTTTCTTCTCAGAGGAGAGTCTCTGATCGAAACGAAGATGACGAAGAGGAAGATTACGGAGATGAAGATGATGGAGAGGAAGATGATGGAGAGGAAGATGAAGATGAAGATGAAGATGAAGAGGAAGAATTGGAGTCTGAAAGGGCTGAGTCGAATGGGATTGGTAATAGAACGTATTCGGTAGAGGAGAAAGCGGAGGAAGCGAGCGCGATTGGGTATAAGGTGATTGGGCCTCTTGATCCTACTGAACGGCCGTTTACGCCGTATGAACCGGTTTTTGCTGTTATTCAGGTATGCATTATTGTTAGGAGCGATAAAAGGTCCTTTTTTTTTTTTTCCTTTCATTTTTGTGTTTCTTTAGTTTATTTGTTTGTTTGGTAGTAAGATTGAGCTTGTTTAATGAGGATTTTTCTTTTGGTGTTTATTGAGTTTGATTTTGTGAGAATTTGAATGCTAAATGGTAAAAGTAGAAGACTTAGTAGTTGAATGAGGAGAATTGGTTGGTTCTTGATGAAACTAAGATCACCTTTTTTGGTATTAGCGAAATGTCATAATCACTACTGCTTGACAATTCCAGTGCAACTTGTGCTATTACTACCATTGGCATAAGTTCATAATCAAAACAACAACTAATAGCATAACCTTATGGGTACCACCAGTTTTCATTATGGCTTTTGTCACCACCATTGCACCATTATCATCATCATCCAGGCACATTGCTTAAAGGTCATGACCATTGTCATTATCTTCTCAACCATTCTATAGGAATTCTAGTGCTGCCACCAAAGGCATGTCATTGTTGCCAGCACCCCTACCACCACTATATGAAAACAGCACTAATGTGCAAACACCACTGGTAGGATTCCCCAACTGTTGCTGCTTGCACCACTGTTATATGATACCCCTCTTTATTGCTTTACTTTTTTTATATCTTTTTTCAATGTTCACAAGGGTCAGAGTTTTTTTTCTGATATTTTATTCATTTTTTAAGGCATAACGAAATTTCATTAGCATATTCCAACAATTTGTGATCTCTCTAAAATTTATAGCCATGCAAGGTGTTATGAAATGAACAGAGCTCAATTGAGTTTGTGTTTGGCTGTTTTTACAGATTGGTTCTCATCAGTTCAAAGTCAGCAACGGGGACGTCTTTTACACTGAAAGATTAAAGTTCTGTGAAGTCAATGATAAGGTATGAGGTGCTGATGATAATTCGTCTGGATTTTAGCACTTTAGTTACATTTAAGAGGTATGAAGTGCTGAACCGCTGATGACATGTGCATTAAAAATAGGAGTTCATGTCCTATTGTGGGTTCCTAAACCACAGTTGAGCTTTTGATAGTTGACTGCATTGTTTTCTGTTGTCTTTCATAGAAGTACTTGGAATTGTGAGACTTCATCTCAGAAAACTTTTATTAAACACAATTCAAGTTTTAGTGGCATTCCTGGTTTTTAATATGAGTCTATACTTTGGAAATGGTCTTAGAAACCGTTCTTTGATCCAGTTAAATTCAAGAAGTTATCCTGGAGTAAGGTTACAGCTTTGTAATATCCTTTTTATTGAATCACTCCAATAAGAATTGTTTATGTCATACACTCATACTTTTGTTTGATATCCATATCCTTCCTCTTGGCAATGTCTCATTTGTGTATGAATGTGTGCGTGCCAAATTTTAGTGTGTGTTGGCATGCAAATATCTTCTTCTTGACTTGGCAATCTTAAGAGCACCCAAATAGTTCTCATGGAGTTCTGTGGTGGGTTTAACCTCCTGCCACTAAATTGAGAAGACTAAAATTATATCCGGCAAAGTGGAGCTGGACAGTGCAATCTTCTAGAGTTGTTGCATTATGGAAAGTATCATGGATCATCATTGTTATGTAAAATTATTGCATGTACACAATACCGTTAAGAAGTAATAAAGTGATGAATAGAGTATCGTTTCCACAGAGATTTGTTATTGAATTTCTATGTTAAATATTAAAATTTTCACCCTAATCTTATCTAAACACCAATTAAAATTCGTTGTAATCTAAACAATAAAGTTAAATCTAAAACAAATCAAAATTAATCAAAGTAATCAGAATAATTAAAACCTAGAATTATAATCTTCCCTCATATTTCAATTGGATTTATCTAACTATTTTTCAATTAATTAATTAATTAAATTTGTTAACCAAGAGTCTAAATTATTTGCAAGCCTCTTTCGATGGTCAAGCAAAAATACCTTGAATAATTAAATCTCTATATTTTTATGAAATTTAAATTAAAACAAAATTCATTAAGATTATACTCTTCAATAGTTACACATGTCACATGAGTATATTTCTATCTCACATGAACTCAATAGCTTTCGCCCTTGTGATCATATGTTATTTTAATCAAGTTCACAAATCTAAACTCCTTTCATCAAGATCATATAGATTCAACAAATCATCTAATTAGTGATCAAGTAATTAGAAGCATTAAGAACGGATTAAAATAAACAACTCTAAATAATCAATTAAAATCTAAAATCAAACATAAAATCCAATATCCATATGAGATCCAATTGTAACTCTAAACAAACAACTTAGCTCATCATTGAAATAGAAGAAAACATAAAAATATTGATGAACATGTTGAATAGAAATAAGAAGAAACTAGAAAACCAATTGGAAGATGTTGAAGATGTTCCCTTGTTTCCAACTTTGCGTTCTTCGCCTCCTTCGATCTAATTTTCTTCAGCTCGTTCTCCTCTCTCCTCTCTAGAAACCCTAAACAATGGTCTATATAGAGCCACAAGTCCATAGGAAGTCGCCCACGAGAAGTCCAAGTCGAACTAGGAAAGTTCGCAACAAAATTAGAAAGGTTTTATTTTGAATTGCACCTCCGCTTTTTTCCTCGCCATTTTTCTTCTTGTTCTTCACTCCAAATCCCCCTCAAAACCCTCTCATCTTGTAGTGTTTCAAGTAAGGAAGAAGTAGAAACAAACCACGTCCAATTCAGAGTTAAATTGAGAAAGTTATGGTCAAAATACAAAAGTCGCGCAAAATCGCTTTTCCCGGCACCCCGACACCCATTCTGAGTGCCGCGGCGCCCAGTTACGGGTTTGCACACTATTTTTCACCTCTTTTTTTGTGGACTTGGCCATTTTATCATCTCCTGTGATTTGCATTCTTCATGTATGTTTCTGTCATCTAAATCCACTTTCAACTCATCTAAACACCTAGAAAACAAAACAAAACTAATGAGTAACATACTTATATAATCAAAACAACCAACTTATAAATGTAAAAAAAAAAAAAACGAAATAAGGCATAAAATACCAAAAGTGACTTAAACTATCAAATAACCAAATTTAGATAAACTAACCTAATATATGAACTAAACACCATAAAACTCACCTAAAACATGCTCCAAAACATATACTAAATAATTATTTATCGATCATCTTGGATTCACATTTGCAAATGCTGGTAGGGAATGCTCAAGTAAAATCTAAATACCAAGCTGTTTTTACTCATTGATGACATCTAACTATAATACCTCTCATAAAAAGCCAACTCTGTGATTTGACAACACCAAAGTTGATATCAAACTATATGCCCTAACAGGTTCATGACTTTGTTTGTTTGCTGTTTCTAATACTCCAGGGCATTTTCTTGTTGCCATTTAGTGATATAAAACAACTGCTTATTGGTATGAAATTGTTTAAAGTGAAGTCACTTGGTTGCTAGTTGTTGCTCTTTGCCAGTTTACTGATATTTATAAGATTTATGTTGTTTCAAGTTTTTGCATAGCCTCGTTTATTTTTTTATTTTTTTATTTTTTTATTTTAATGCTTTACTGAGTGGGTGTATTCCAGTTGCTCTTGAACAAGGTTTTTATGCTTGGTTCTAGGAGTCAAACCATCATTGGCAGGCCGATATTGCCAGAAGCTGCTGTATATGCGGTTGTGGAGGAGCATGTAAGAGATGTTTCATTTTTCTTCCTCCTAGCTCAGTGCTTTCGTCTTATTTTTTGAGCTCATAAGTTTCTAGCTGTAAATGATAACACATTTGTATGTGCACTAAGGAATTATTAACCCGCATTTGTTCTTTTATGTTCTTGTCCCATGTGTAATGACTGTTGTCTGGCATTCTTTATTGTTGCTGTAAGGCTATAGTTCACCTCCATTCTGTTTGAGTCTAGGATGCCCAAGATTGGACAAACGGAGATACTAGCAAAGTCCAATAGAAATAGTATTCTTCATTTCCCAATGCCATATTCACAGATTTGCATGATCCTATATGATATATGAATAACTTAATGCCCTGTTTTTATTTTAGTCTTTTCAAAGTTAACAAATAATAATTTCTTTCCATTTGCATCTTAATCTGTAATGAGCGATTTGATGTTGCAACATCTGTTTTTGATGACAATACAATACAGATAATAAGAAGGCGAGGTTTAGGAGATTACTGTCATCATGTGGATATGGATATGCTTGGTATTGCAATTTTACAGTATATTTGCTGCATCTCTTCTTCATGAATAGAAGTTGGATGGCATTTCATTGGTAATGACATTGATTCGGGCTTGAAATAGAATGCAGTGATTGAGAGAGGTTAAGTAGTTGGTTATTTTTATTTCTTAAAGATGTCAGATTTTTTCACTTGTTTTAGATTATCTGTCATTTCTGAAACAAAGGAACTCTTTAGAGTGTGCATTACAGCAATATTGACTTTTGTTATTTTCTTATATGTGTTACTTTTTTATCTGATCATTCCTTCTTCTTTTGAATTGCCTAATTTTTCATTGCCTTTATCTTCTAGTTTGTAGATTTATTATTTATTAATTTTCCCATTTTGTTTCAGGCCTTGGATGCCAAAGTAATAATCTTTAAGAAGAAGAGAAGGAAGAACTACCGCCGAACCAAGGGCCATCGCCAGGTAAGTCAATAATTCATCTTTTAGAGTGTCATTAAAACATCTTTTAGTTAACCATCATGTGTAGCCAGGAGTCCTAACATCTCGGCCAGCTGTTAGGGGGCTATTTGTCACTTGGGAATCATGAAAAATTGAAGAACTAGCAATTAAAGCATTTTTCCATGCATGATATGCAACTTCTTGTATTCCATGACTAAATAGTCTTAATTTCCCCTGGATTATTTTCAATCATTCTTCCTTCATTCACATGGACCTCTAGTTTAATAGCTTAATAAATTTTTTCCAACTAATTTATATCCTTTCCCCTCTAGCCTAGCTATTTTTGGGATTTCAAAGTACCTTCTAGTTTATGTTCAATTACACTTTTGACATTCACTTCAAGGACTTTCACATGGTTTTTATTGATGTAGAGAAAGCTTATAATATAATATGGTGAATTTTAAGAAAAAATGAGTTACAAATAGCCTTGGCAAATTGACCTAATACAGGATATGAATGTAGGAGCAATACTATGCAACAATATGAGAGACTAGTATCCTAATTGCAATAAATTTACACTGGGCCAACCTTACCTTATCTTTTAATACTAGTTGTAGATACTCTCTACTCTAAAATCTAAGCAAAGTTTTGTCCCAACTGCATGAGTTAGTGCTAGTTATAGATGAATTACCTAAATGCATTGGTGAAGATATTCTATGATAGTATGATGTGTGTTGTTTACAGATGGTGATGAAACTAAATCAACCATTTTTATATTAAGTCAAATGTTTGAAGAAAAACTTAAGAATTCAAAATGCTTGAGATTAGTAGGACTAAGACTGAACACATTAAATATAATTTTAGTGGAAGAAGAGATACAAGTGAAGAGACGATAAAGATTGAAAACTAGGACATACCAAGAAGTGATAACTTGAGGTATTTGAGCTCAATTATTAGTCAAGAGAGAGAAATAATAATGCCAACCATAAAATTAAAATGGGTTGGGTTCAAACTTTTGGAATATTATAGGACCAATGCATTCGTTTTAAGTTTCATAGTAAATTTTATATGACTTCAATTAGGTTGGTCATGCTTTACAAAATAGAATCTTGGGCAATAAAGAAACAATGAATTAATAAATTTAGTGTAACGATAATGAGAATGTTAAGATGGATATGTAGTAAAAACAGATAAAGTTAATTCTAAACATATTTGGGAAATGATGTTAAGTCAGCAACACTTCCAAATGCCAGTAAGGAGGGTAAAATGGGGAGCACGAGTGAGAATAACATGAATGCAAACCAGTGTGTTAGATAACTGAGCCACCACTCTTCGGGTCATTGAGGGGGACAAATCCTTACCCTAGCTTCAAAGGAGCATTGGTCTTTCTTGATGAGGTGTATAGCATGAAAAACCTTTTGATACAAGGGAGGGTTGTACACATGAAAGAAGAGGAGAAATCCTTTGGGACTTCTTCACTTGTCAGTCGGACAGGGCACTTCTTGTTTAATTTTCTTGATCCCCTTGTATGATAGTCTCGAGTTTGGGGGTTGGGGGGGCATTCTTCACATGAGATGGGGCCAAGCCCAAAATGTATGGGTGATAGATTGGCCATAGGAATACTTCAGGAAGGCACAACGCATGCTGTGAACAGTCATTTGACCTTTCGTATTTGTTTTCAAAATCATAGTTCCTCCTTCTTAAGCAACCGCCATCACAATCAAAGCTCAATTCCTCCTTCTTGCAATCAGAATTTGACTGGGAACCGTAAATCTCAATTGGAACACCATAAGACTTGGGAGAGGTAGTGACTCTTCCAGCTACTGTCCTCACAATAGAGTAGCCTAGATTGGGGATTAAATAAGAGAGAAGCAATTAAGGTGATTTGGGAAGAGTGACTCATTGAGAATTAATAGTAATAATAGAGGAAGGGGAAGACCCCAAATAGCATGGATAGAGATAATTTAGAAAGATATAGCTACTCATAGTATAACTATAAATTATGCCCTTGATAGTGGAGTGGAGGAAGCACCCAGGGCCAAGATAATGGGGAAAAACTTTGTTATGTTGAGTTGAATGGGGAACTAATTGTATAATCAGCTTTAGAGGCCGTAAAATGTGTTTGAAAAGTGGATAGCAATTGTTTTTAAAGGATGCTAGTAAGAAAATGAATTATCTATGGACAAAGAGGGGCCTCGTTTATGCAATGATAATGAGAAATCCCTCTTGAGCATTCAAATTCACTCTTTAGTGGTAGTGTTCAATCTAGGAAATGGTATTTTAAGGTCCACATTTGCATCAAGCTCAGTCTGGTCAGCCTTGGTTAGATTTGGCATATATAGTACTGTGTAGAAAAGCTCAAGCACGATCCAGCTTTGTATCTTTCCTGATTTGCTGTGTCTATTATTACCTGGTTTGCTATAAGTTTTGATAGTCTGGGCCTCTAGATTTTTGTTGTATCTAAGGAGATTTTTATTGATTGATAAGTACAACCTGATTGCAGCCAATTAGGCAATAGATTGTAGACAAAGTTGATGTTCTTGGGCCCAGGTGTTCAGGTTAACTTTTCTTTGTTTCGGTGTGTTATGGGTCTGATTTGGATCATGGTTAATGGCATAGGTTGCTGTGTCAGACATGATTTTGTCTTTTATTAATCTAAATATTTGACATCAAGCTGACTTTTACTTGGTTTCAAAATTAAGCACTCATAGGTCTGTGGGTTGGGCTTAAGAAGCCCATGGGGTTGGGACCAACCCAAGGTGTTATTCCCTTAATTCTTTATTCAATTTTGTACTGTTTTCTTCATTAATTATTTATCTATGGATTCCAACTGAAAGGTATTTGAGTTTTGAGGCTTCTTATTATGGTTGGTGAAATGGGCATAACCACAAAAAGCTCATTTTTCCACAATGGCTTTTGACAAAATACTTTTCTTCAAAATAATAATAATAATAATAAAAATAAACGAATGGTCCTTACATATGAAACATAAAAAATAAAAATAAAAGTAAAAAAAAATCCAATATGAGCAATGGTATGATGGTTAATTAGGATCAACTCTAACCTTGGAAGACCTCTGTTCAAGTCTCACCACCCACACCAAGGAGAAGGCCTAATGCTAAGCATGGGATTTGTATGGCCACCCGCTCAAGCAATCAAAAAAATAAAAGTGAATTAAAGAATGATTATTGCTCCAATTGATCTTCTATTGTAGAAGGTCGACTGAAGCAATTATCAAGTAGAGTTGTTTCTACTGACTTGTATACAGATAGGTGTTGTTTTGCCTTTTTTTTTTCTTTAATTATTTCTATATATATATATATATATTTGTTTCCATTAAATAAATAAAACCAGTTGAGTGCTTGGATAAATGATTTAGGCTTAGCTTGATCTTGTGGTCACGTCATGCTTTGATATGCTTTTTTTTTTTTTTTTTTTTTTTTTAAGGTTATTGGTTAGTTTATTCTTAAATTGTTGCCTTCCGTTTCTATTTCAGGAACTGACTAGGCTGAGAATTACTGATATTCAAGGAATAGAGAAGCCAGAAAAGGCTGCTATAGCTGCTTAGGAGCAGCCTTCATTATTTGCAAAAGCATCATTGAACATCTCCACCCTTATTCTGTCCTTGTTTGCTTCTGGCAACAAGATCACAAGTTAATGACCATCACCTGCTACCACCACTAATCTGTCTTCCCACCTGGGGAAAGAGTTTTAGGGCTTCACTACCCAATTAGCAAGGTACGTGCTGCTGTGTTGGATGAGTTGGAGCTTGTGGATTGTATTGTGGTTCTCCAGTGGTCCAATTCACAAGAGAAATGCTATTTTTTATTTTCAGCATATGAACCTTAAAATGTTTTAAGAACATCCATTCATTTCTTTTATTTGGGTTGGGTAGCTCAGTTTAAATGTCAAATCCAGGGAAGTTTCGCTCATAAATATCATTGTGAAGCTGATTATGCTACCAAAGGGTGGAAATTGAGTGGTTTTCTCAATACAAGGCTGGAGAATAAATTATGTTCTTGCCTGTGTGATGCTGAACTGTCATGTGAATGACATAATGTGAAATTATGTTTTTGATCTTTAGAATGATCAATTTATCCCCATCTTATGAACTGAAATAAAGGTCTATAAATGACGATGATAAAACAGGGTTGAGTCAAACATCCCATGTATCGTGCATGCAGTATGAACAACTATCATTCATTCAAAGTACTAATTCTTTTTTAATTAGTATTGCCAGACATGCTTTTTGCATCATATCTTTGCTGTTGTTTCAATCAAGTTAGCTATCATTTGTGAGAAAACTAAAGTGTATTTATGAAAGTCAGGGAGTCTTCCAATAAAGTGGATAATCATTGGTCAGTAACTTGATCTTTGCAGTTCACATACATTTTAAGACCTTTTTTCGAACTTCAAGGCTTCTCATTACAATCAATTCGGATTGTATGACTTTCTTCTTAGGAAATATACCAGTTGCGACCCATCAGATAATGAGTATGCCCCCTCTGTAGTATTTGCAGTTTCCTTTTGTGCAGATCTAATTTTGATAGATTGCAGTTGCCTACACTGGTCCTTGGTTTACTCAGAGTTCATGTTATGCCTTATTGATGCATGTTAATTTACCCAAGATGCTTGGAAAAGCCTTGAATGGAGACTTACTACTGGCATCTCTTGCATATGTGCTGCAATTACTCAATATGTCATATTGCTTTTCAGGAACTAGACTAACTAGAACAACTCTACACAACAAAGTACTGGAGGACTTGGACTTTTGGTTATCCTACAGATTACACTGTTTACATGGGCAAATTAGGTGCTGTTGAGATGTGCATCAAAACAACCCAAGCTTGCCCAAATTGGAATATATAAGAAAATTATTTTATGGAAAGCAAATGAACTCTTTGTGCATGAACTTAAATTTTTCCCATTTGGTTTATGTGGTGTAAATGTGAAGGTTTAGAAAACTGGTTCAATTATCCTGCTTAACATATTTAAGATGATAATCCTTAGTGCATTGTGTTTGTTAATGATACCATGCTAATTGATGAAACTAAATCAAGAGTTAAATGTTAAATTTAAATTTAAGAGAGAAGTTTTAGAATCCAGAAGGTTTATAGATATAAACAAGTGGAGAGACATTTGTGATTGAAAGTTCAAAGATATCAATGAATGAAAATTTTCATTTTTATGTTGGATTATTAGTAGTAAAAAGAAATAGGAGATGACATCAATCATATAACAGAGGATGTTGGATTAAGTGGAGAAGGGTCCTCAAGATATTATATGATTAGTATATCTTGTTGAAGCTGGAAGAAAATTTTTATAAGACCATTTTGAGACCAATAATGCTTTATAGAGTAAAATGTTTAGAATAAAGAGGTAATAGAATAATAAATTAAATATAATGAAAATGTGATGTTAAGAAAGTTGTCTAGGAAAATATTATATAAAAATAGAATTAGAAATGAAGACTTCTACATATTGTAAGAGTATCCCTGATTTGAGATAAAATGTGAGAAAATCATTTAAAATTGTTCAAACACATGTATCAAAGACCGCTATTTGCTCTACTAAAGGAAAGTGTATTAACTAAAAACAGTAATGATAGAGGAAAATTAAAACTTAAAATAATATGAATAAATATAATTAAGAAAGATATAATTAGTTGTATAGCATAAGATTGGTTGTTGATAGAGCGGAGTGGGGGAAGTAGATTCGTTTATCTTACTTCATGTAGTAGGAAAAAACTTTGTTGAGTTGCATTAAACAGATGACCTTTATGCTGTAGTCCAGAGCTGGGTCTTGCAATGTGTTGAACAGATAATTGATTGATTATTAACATTAGGCTCTCTAAACATGCTTTTAGTTTTATCGAAGTCGACTTCCAAAACTTTAGATCTTTGTTCCTATGTTGCAATAGAACAGGTGGCCTATGTGAGGTCAACAACTAGTATAGAACAATACAGTAATTGTTATCCTAGTTTGAATATGTGATATGGATCAGATATTTAATCTGATTGGAACTTAATCAAATTAGGGTTCCAATATTCTTATATTTTCTCATTCCATCTTGTGGACTTTTTTGTATATACAGTAGAAAAGCCTTATAAGATGGAATGAGAAAATATAAGAATATTGGAACCCTAATTCGATCAAGTTCCAATCAGATTAAATATCTGATCCATATCACATATTCAAATCCAATTATATTATTTGACTTTGAATATGCAAATAGTTATGTTATCTCTTTATATTGTATATAGTGTAAAATATTTGGTATATTTATATAGTTTCTTTAACCATTATCATACTTATATTTATATTTATCTGATTTCAGATCTTGTTATTAGTAGTTATATGTTAACATATCTTCAAATTTAATCCAAATTGAATATTCAAACTTAGATAAAACTCTTATCTGAAAGGGCTTTGTTGGAATGGTCATTCTTTCATTGGTTCAAATCTGCATCTTTGCCTCACTGGATATGCTTAACTTTTAGCAGACTTAGGATAGTCAAGACCATAAGAAGAGGTTCTAACACTTGTCATTCCAAATGTAGAGATTTTTTGTTATTAATTTGAAGATCTTGTTAGCTGATAAGATATGATGAATGGATTTTTCTCTTGCTATACAAGAACTGTAGGCATGCCACTAAGAGGAACATTCTCCATAACCATCCAAGTAATGACTTCCACACACATGGATGGAGACTTCTCAAACTGTCTTCTCCAATCCTCCCATCTTTTACACTACAGTCAGTCACCAGTTTTTTGCAGCACTTCTGATGGTGAAAGAATTGCCATTTGTCACTAACAACATCCCCACTCTGAGAAAGTAGGTTGAAAACTTTGGCTTGCTGAGTCAATTAGCTTAGGATGGCCAGCTTTTTAAATGTGACATGTGCTCTATTCTTTTCAACCTTGAGGGAGGGTCCCCAGTTATTATCAATCAAAGTCATTCATGCATGTCTCATAGTATCTCTCTGATCAGTGTGTGCCATTAGTCTATTTTCACTCTCCTTGCTTTCATATGAGAAGAAAAATATTGACTCTTATTACTGATTTTCTTTTGTTTTTGTTTGTTTTGTTGTGTTTTTTGTGATAACCATGGGTTTTGTGTTGGAATTTGACTCAGTAAAATTAGTCTCATAGACTAGTATGTTCTGGTAGGGTGGGGGTTTGATCTCATGCTTTCCTTCAATGTGAACTGAACACATCATCCAATACTTGCAGTTTTTCTAATTAGATTTGTTAATTTGTATTTTATACATAGTTTTGACTAGTGTGAGGTTACATAGATTGGGTTTTTTTTTTTTTTTTTTTTTTGGAATTACTCAAGTTTCCCAAACGTCGGTTAAAAAGGACGGGAGGAGGACCCATGTTTTCTTTGGTTGAAATATTAAGAAAATCTTTTCTTGCCTTTGATAGGAATAGAGATTTTACATTGGCAGAGCCTTTTTACTGATTTCTTTTAGTCCAATGATTTTTTCCTAGTTGTTTTATTGTTTAAATCCATTGTAACTGCAGGCTGCAGCAAAGAAATATTTTGTTTTGTTCTGTCGATAAAGAAAGGTCCCATTGACTTTGACTTGGAGTTGGTTTAGATGTGGCATCTCAGGTCTAAACTATGTACTAACCAATCCTACCTGATCCCGACCCGAATACTAGATAAAGGCTATAACCAGTGTACTCCTTTGTGTCTCCAGCTCAAAACCCTACTGAACTACAATTACCATATAAAATATTCAGTAATGGAATGATGATGCTATCAGACACTTGTCACTTTGTTTCTTCGGTCTCCTTATTCTTCTTTTTATTATTATTTTTCTTCTTCTAAACTCAAGGATGAGTTTTAAAGAGTTAAATTGTGGGCCCCTTTTTTTGTATTTTCAATATGATTTTTTGTCTTATTTTATTTCATATTTTTGAGTTCTTGCTCTTCCTACCATGAGCACTTGAGGCATTGAAAAATTTCAGTTGGAGAATGCATATCGACTGAAAGTGCTTGTTGTTGCCTTTACTTTCTGTGCCACCTAAGGCCCTCCTTACTTAAAGTAGCATTTGCTATTGCTGTGCAAGTGCTCCCACTTTGGATTTAAATATGTTTATGCTAATGGAAATCAGAGTCACAATAATTTCCCACTTGACCTGATGTTGAGTCCATCCACATGTAGCTCTCCATTTCTACACAATGAAATATTAATTGTTTCTTTTTAGCTTAGGAATTATCATCTTGACAACTTTGAAAACCCCAAATTGTCCTTAATTAACTCAAATAATCCTTTGAAATAATGATAGTTGTATATAATTTCAAGGAAGATCTTGGAAAAGAGCTGGTTTGAATATAAGCTGTGCAGTGATCCAATGTCAACTAAATCATGTAGTATTAGTGTATTACTCATAAGTGTCACAAGTACCCTCTTCTGTATTCAATAATTTAGGATTTTTACCTAGTTTATGGAAGGGACTAAATTTCTTTTCTCCTTAATGTATCTTAAGAAAGCTCTTCTACTTTTGCTGCAGGCCAACTTAGAAAATAATAGAACTGTCTTTTTTTAATGAATAATTTGTAACAAGAAGTATTAGAGTTGGATATTTGAGATTTATTCCGACTCCATTCTTCTAATTACATTGTGCTCCTCATATGTTCCTCTTCTCAAAGCTTTGGTCCCCTTTCCACTATCCTTAGTAAAAAATGAGGCATTTGCCCATCACACAAGGAGTATGTATCTGTATGTATGTATATATGTATATATGTAATACACATTGACCCAACTAAGGGTGTGAGTTATATTTCCTAGTTCCTCATAATTTCTTGGTATATGATGTGATAGAGCTGCACCATCCAGCTTCTAATAAATGTAAATGTGTTTGGAATTACTCCAAACAATGGCATCAATTCTTTGTTTAGCTTGATGCATGATGTAATATTTTGGACCTTATAATCAGTTGATGTGATTATTAATTCTGAGACCTTTAGGCCAAGTTGATCATCATGTGTAATGTAGATTCTGAACTTTTTTTTTTTTTGGTTCTCCCAAATTTTAGCTTTTAGTTCATCTTCTTTATTAATATGCACAGCACAAATATGAATTGCTTCTAGTTCTGTATAATTTAAATATGAAATGTTATGAAGTTTTCAGAATAGCTCAGGAAATGTTGCCCATTAAAGTGCTCTGTCAAATATGTTTGAGATGTATATCAATCAAACCAGGAAATTTTAATTTGACTTTTTATAATCTGATAAAAATAGAAAGTACATATTGAACAGAACCCAAGAAGATCATTGTCACATTCCAAAACAATTTTCTAGTGAATACCCAAGATTGTAAAATCTCAACCAATGAACTTGGGTTTCACTTTAGAAGATCTCTGACTCAGAATATCTTTCTATTGTAGATTTGAGTGTCATCTTTTAAAAAAAATTGAAAAAGATCTCTAAACTTATCTTTAGAAAGAAAAAAAAAAAGGGTGACAATAGAAGTTCCACTGTTCATTTTGTATGCCTTTTGTCATGCACTCTCTAATCCTTGTTAGGTTAATTATGTGTCACTACAGGAGATATATCATATTATATTCAATAATGGTAGAGCCTTTTTTGCCCTAGAAAAAAAGGAATTTTCCCATGTGTGCTCCTCTGTGGAACATGTTTCCTTATTTCTGATTTGATGATTTCCCACTTTCTATTCACTTTTCACTGTTTTGTCCACTTTCAATGGTCCCTCAACTGCCAAAGTCTAAGTATACTCTATAGTTTGGTATGTTCAAGGATTTAGACCATGAAAAATTTTAGTTGCAAGCAATTAATATTATTGTTATTGTTAGTGGAACAACTATGCAAGTGAAATTGCACATTACCACAACAGGAAGAAGGGGAGAAGGGAAGATCTAAGGTATTTGACCTTCATGCATGGATTAAAATAATGTCATCAAATAAAATAATATGCAATTGCATTGTAGAAATTTTTGTTTTCTTGTGTGAAAATATTTTGTTTAAGAAAGTGATTTCTGACCTTCATGCATGGATTAAAATAATGTCATCAAATAAAATAATATGCAATTGCATTGTAGAAATTTTTGTTTTCTTGTGTGAAAATATTTTGTTTAAGAAAGTGATTTGGTTTTTGGGTTGGTGTAAGTTAACACTAAAATGTTTTTATTGAATGAAGAGAATGTCTCCCTAAACACTAGAGGGTTAGACATTGAATTGCCACTTTTAAGAGTCATATTATCAAAAGTAGAATCATATTATGATGTCAGTTTAGCTTTTAATACTAATATTGAATACTCAATTAAAATTACTGTTTTGATATTTCTATAGAATTTAAAATGAATGTTGCCCATACTAACTTATTAATATTTTTTGTCTTGTGGATCATTAAATATTCTTGCTTGCCCTTTGAATAAAAATTTGAATTGGTAATCTACTAGCTTAGACTACATTGAAAATAATAAGATTGACAATAAAACACTTGAAAAATAATTTTTTATCGTTTTCTGGAAATGATTGTCACTAAGATAATGAGCACACAATAATCTAATCAATAGGATATAACAAACTTGCTTAAAAAACCATGTATGTCAGCTACTAAATCTTGCTGATCAATTAAGACTTGTAAGAACATGTTAATGAAGTTAAAAATAATGAAGCAACATGTGTTTAAATATTTTGAGATAGCAATACATTATAGTTATTAAATAAAGTTTTTCCTAATTGCTGATTAAGTCATATATTATAGTTATTAAATAAAGATTTTATTCACTAAAAGCTCTTTTAGAATATAATTTGCTTAGTTGCCATACAAAAGAAAATGTTTTCTAAAATAGTAAAAATGTTCTAAGATCCAACTTCCATGGTTGGAGATATCCTTTTATTCTAGTTTCATGAATTAATCTTATGGCATCATATGATGGTGACTTGAGTTTCAGCTCACCCATACAAGAAACCTAGTTATTAAAGTTCACTTCTTTCTGTCATTTTCTACAGCTTGAAACAAGTATCAAAATTAAAAGATTTACAAAAAGCAGAATTATTCTAAGAACATTCCGAGCCAACTCATTTTGCCCTCGCATCACCCTTAAAGTTCAATGACTATTTTTTGAGTTTTTAGTCCATCAATGGTATTTTAATATATTCATCATCCCATTGAATATTGAATACTATTAAACTTAAAAATCCTATTATGAACTTAAAAAAAGGGTTTAGGTAATCAGGTAGACATAACCTAAGTTTTGTGATTGTTATTTCAATAATTAGACAAAAAAAAAAAAAGAAAAGAAAAATAGTAGCCACTATAGGTGAGTGTAGTTGGTTCAATGACCGTAACATTTTGGCAAAGGTCAAAGTTCGAGTTGTGCTGTGTGTTGATGGTCTTTAATGAGGTAAACATCTCATGTACGTCTAGATTTGGATCATTCCCTCTTTATGTCTGTCTCGGTAACCCGTGACAAAAAAAAAAAAAATAGTGTCAAATTAAAAATAATTTAAGTTAATTGAAGTTTATATATCAATTTAAAAATTTGAATTGTTAGATTTGATTCCATGGAACCTACAAGCCTTTTGAGAGATGGAATGGGGCAAGCTGAATAATTTAGACAAAGTGGATGAAAGCATTACTTTGAATGATTAAAGTGGAAAAGATGGTTAGGATTAGGTCACCATCAATGTCATACTTTCACTATTGAACTAATTTTTCTTTTCATCAAGGTTCTTGTTAATTAACTAATTAACTTACTTGTGAATTTACACCTAGTAGAGAATATACAAAGGCATCTTCTTTTCTTCTTTTTTTTTTTTGTTTTTTTGTTTTTTGTTTTTTTCATGACTTGCCTTTAAATAGTTTATTATCAGAATTATAAAGCTACCCAACTTTTGCTTTCAATATAAATAACGAAGCCAATGTAAGACAATTAGTGATAGCATGTTGTGTAATTTGAATTTCGCCATTTCAAATTAATGGGAATCGTTGGACTATTTGGTCCAAAACACCCATACAAATTAAACCTGAATAGTTTCATTAATTTATACTCAAACAAATGAATGCCATTAATTAATTATTATTTTTGAAAATGATCAATAAGGTGATAGTTCAGTTGGTTGAAAAATCAAATATAAGTGAGGTTGAAGTCTAGGCCTTGAGTTTGAACCTGAGCGTGTTCCCATATATCTGGGTCAACTCAAAAACTTCTGTAATGTTCAAGTTTGGAAGGATTATTAAAAAGGATGATACATCCCAAGTACCAAAAAATCGATAATTAAAAAAAATAAAATAAAAGTGAAAATGGCATAGAGTTAAATTCGATTTTTTGTTATATCTAAGACACTATTTTATTACAAATATTTAGAGAACTAAAGTCATTTTTCCAAAGCTTTCAACATTATATTTTTTTATACATCAACCTAACTTTTTTTGTTAAATTCTTTTTTAAATTATTGGAGACTAATATATATATATATTTAAATTTTTAAAAAACATTATTTTTTTCCCTTTAACTACCTCACTATATTTTCCTTAACTATCTTTATTATATGTGAGGTATATTTACTACTATTTGTACCTTATATGTAATTTTTAAACAAGTTTGAAGTATAGTTATAGATTTTAAATCCTATCACAGAGACCATATAGCATAAAATATTTTAATAGCAAAACTCAATCTTAAACTGGCGGAGCTGGCACAACAGTAGATAGAAATCACGTTGAAGCAGAATAACAAGAGACACATAAAATTTGGATTAGAATTCCTCACAAGCATAAACAATGTCATTAATTTTTGTATAATTGAGTTTTTAATATTAAACCAACATCTAAATCAAAATTTTTATAGTTGGAACTTGAAAAATAGATGTTGAGTGGAATTTAGTTTACATTATTAACATTATACATTTTTTTTCCTACTGTAATTGAAAATAACTAATATCTTTGCACAATGTTACAAATAATTTATTCTTTTAAATTCCACTTTAATTCCTACATCCTACTTTGGTTAATTAATTAAATTTATTAATAATTGTATGGCAATGCATGCATTATTGTCTTAAAAAAAAATTATATTATAAATCATAAAAATATCTTAAAAAATATATTGAAAAAATGTGCACACAAAAACATAACCACCACACACCAATCCATTATTCAATATTTAATCATAACAATTATTTTTTAAAGTACAAGTTTAGCTTATATTATAAATTTTATACACTTGTCCTACCGTAATGCATCGACAGCCAATAACATGTTGACACGATAGTACCCCACTCCAGTAATGGCATTCTCACAAGTCGAAAATGCCCTTGTCATCTTATAATATATTGGAATTATTAAATAAAGGAAACCCCCGTGACGTTTTTTGTGGGAAATTGCAACTACCAACTGTTTCCAATATAGCAATTGCTCTAGTCTTCCAAATAACTCTCTCTCTCTCTCTCTCTCTCTACAATGCACCAGTTTTGAAGCAGAAGAAGAAGAAGACGATTTGAGAAACTCTGATATGATTTGGAGATTTGATAATGGCGTGAACGATGAAAATTTGTTATGTAGATTTCATCACCTTTGTTTCGTTTTTTCTCTGAGAAGCTGTTAAGCTCTCTCCTCCCATCGATCTCTCTCTGATGATGATGGTGTTGTTGTTATACTTCTGGTTTGAAAGACCTAAAGGACGGTTCAAGACCATCAATTATTTCGATTCTTTGATTCGGAAGTGAGGATTCAGGACGATTCGTGGTGGTGGTGGCTCTGGCGGTTCTCGGGTTGTAATCGATTGGTTCTTCTGATTGGTAGTCGTTTTAAAGGTGAGTTTTCTTTTTTTTTTTGGGTTTGTGGTTGTGGATTTCTGCAAGTTAAGTTTTGGGTTTTGTTTTTTTTGATTCGTTTATGTTTGTTTCTGTTTCTTTTTCTTTCGTTGTTTGGCTACGAGCCATGTGGAAGGAATTCTGGTGTGGTTCTTTACTGCTCTTGTTTACCTAACTTTTGAATTTTACTTTCCTTTCATAAGAGTTGGTTTGAAGTTATGAACTTATTTTTTGTCATGATTTTTCACCGATTACACTATTAATTAGGTGAATTGAGTGTATTTAGAGTGTGGTTTCGGCATAAAGTTCGAATTTTGGTGCAGAAAAATGAATTAGTTGTGATAATTTTTTCTTTTTTTGGTTATATGAACTGAGGAAAAGTTCATTTTTGCTTCTATAAATGTTGTTTTGTTTGGAAAACGTTGTGTGCAGATGTTTTGAAGCATGTTTGGATTGCTAGTTTTGTACAGAGAGTATATAATTCTAAGTAATTTTAGTGTGTGCATATCATTTTTTTCAGAAGTCAGATAAAGTTTGAGTAAGTTATATTGGGATAATATGTTTGTCTATGGAGTAGATTATTTGGTTTATGTTGCATTGAAAGAAAGAAAGAAGCAACTTCATATTGGAAAAATATGATTCCCCAAATTCTGTTTTCTGCTTTGAAGTTTGAGGAAAAGTATTAACAGATTTTCTCTTGCTGATTTGACAGAAAATTTGAACTGGTAGATTGTAAAATTCTCGAGTTAGTCAAGTGTGCACACTTGTGGTGAAAGCCTATCTGAAGACATATTAAATTCTAAGTTCTGTGTAAGGTGGCTTCAGTTTGCTTGCCCGTAGATCAGCCTGGTTGAATGGAGGTTTTCTTTGGGAAAATCTAACTTTTTGGCTGTGCGTTGCATTTGAGAGAGAAATTTGGTCTTGTGTTGGGAAAATATCATTTACAACCAGTTAACTATAAAAAAAAAAAAAAAAAAAAAACTCCCACTGCTTGAGCAAATCTTATTTGGAATCGGGTACCTGGTGTGAGTGGATAGCATGATTGGAATCTGCTCTGTCAATGTGATTCTGTAAGTGAGATTCATTTGGGCTGGGTATATCTGTTCTGGCAAGTGACTGAAGTTCCTTCAGATCTCAGTAATGTTTTGTAAAATCTGCATTTTTCTTGAAAGACCTATTTTGACAATCATTCTTCCTGGGAACTTCAATCTGTTGGTTATCAGCTCGGTGGAGAGTTACAGCTAATGATTATTGTATGATGAATCGTCTTCAACAGCTAGTTTTATGGTAAATTCATTCCAGCTGTTGGGCAAATCTTCTTTGGCATGATCCACATTGTGGACAAGTACTTCTTCAAAAGTTACTCTTTTGAGGGGCAAATCTCCTTTGGCAATCGGTCTCGTGGACAATTCAACTGGCACTGAGCGTATACGTCTTGTCAGTTAGTCCTCGTAGACACTTTATCCCATTTATTGGGCAAATCTCCTTTGGCATTATTAGTCCTCTTGGACATATCACTCTAGCAGTTGGGAAGTTTTCCTCTGGAAGTAGTTCTAGTGGAAGTTCCGCTCCACCTGTTGGGCAAATCTCCTTTGGCAGTTCTATTATATATAGTTTGTTTTTTCTGTTCTAAGAGGCATCGTTTCCGCTGGGCATTTCTCCTTTGGCATCAAATCTCCAGATTGCTTTGACCTGATCTCTACATCTAGCAGTCAAGTCAATCTGAGTATTTGAAATTTCAAATCTTGAGAGAAGTAATTCAGAGATCTCATTACACTTCTGGGTCCTTGTTACTGTTTATGTGAAGATTAATCTGGGATTACAGATCGACTTTGATTTTTGGATGTTTCAGATATTTCACTGAAGGACTCTTGCGGTACTCTCTTTATCCTTTGTTTTTCTTTCCTTTCACCACTTGATCTAAGATGGGCATAACTGTAATTGGTTGGTATGTTTTCACACTATTAATGCTTTCTTTGATTCTACTTAACCAGCCTTTACTCCTCGTGTACTGCAGGTTTAACTTTTCACACTTTTTATTTATCTTAAGAAATATCTCAAGAGAAATATCTTCTTGTGCCACGGTGGCTTAGGTGAAGATTAGCTAGTTTTTAATTTTGAATGAGAAAGTGAAAAAAAGAAAAAATAAATAAAAAATTCTGAATGTTGAAGCTGCACGGTTGAGGAAACCTACTTATTGATTTTGTGGTGTTAGGCTTGTTATTGGTGTTATAGTGCTCAAAGTTACAGCCACCTATCAACAGGCTTTCTAGATATGGATCTGCTAAATAGTGAGTCAGACTCTGACAGTTTCAGTGACAGCAGTGACAGTGAATATCTTGATGACATTGATTCAATGTACAGCGGACAGGCACAGAACATTTTATCAAACTTGGATCAAAGCATTGGGAGGATTGATGATTTTCTTGCATTTGAGAGAGGGTTTGTGCATGGAGACATAGTATGCTCCGTGACCAATCCATCTGGGCAGCTGGGTCAAGTTGTGGATGTGGATATGGTTGTGGACTTGGAAACTATTTATGGTGAAGTTATAAAAGAAATAAACTGCAAGAAGCTCCAAAAGATCCGCTCCTTGGTAGTAGGGGACTATGTAATTCTTGGGCCATGGCTTGGAAGAGTAAGTAAAGTAGTCGATCGTGTCACCACCTTGTTTGATGATGGGGCCAAATGTGAGGTTACTGCAGGAAATTCTGACACTCTTGTGCCAATTTCTCCAAGTGTAATTGAAGATTCACAGTTTCCATATTATCCAGGTCAGCGTGTTCGGGTGAGGCTTGCAAGCACGTTTAAGCCAGAGAGATGGTTGTGTGGGGCATGGAAGGAAAATCGAGATGAAGCCACAGTTTGTCATGTGGAAGCAGGACTCGTATATGTTGATTGGGTTGCCTCTGTCATGGTTGGTTGTGATATTGATGCTCCTTCCCCTCCTCATTGGCAGGAATTTAAAAATTTGACATTGTTATCTTGTTTTTCACATGCTCACTGGCAGCTTGGTGACTGGTGCATGCTTTCAGCTGGAGAGCAGATGATTGCTCAGGAGCAAGTTCTTAATGGTGCTACAAAAGGGAGTCTAAGTGGACAGAATAAAATAGTAAGAGAAAGTAGAAAAAGGAGCCCCAGTTCCTGCTACAAAGAGATTTATGTTATTGTGAAGAGAAGAACTAATGTTGATATCCTATGGCAGGATGGCACCCATTCAGTTGGTTTGGATTCACAGTTTTTGGTCCCTGTAAATATTGTTGGCGATCATGAGTTTTGGCCTGAACAGTTTGTGTTAGAGAAGGGAACTGGTGATGACACAAATGTTATTAGTGGCCAAAGGTATGGAATTGTGAAAAGTATGGATGCAAAAGAGCGGACTGTGAAGTTGAAATGGAAGATTTCAGCAGTAAATCAAACAAATGATTCAAATGGGGAGTACAGTGAGGAAATTGTGAGTGCCTATGAGCTGATTGATCACCACAGTTTTTGCTATTGTCTCGGTGATATTGTTTTTAGGCTACTGAAAAATCTTCAGTCTAATGGACTGACGGAATGTGAAGACCATCTAGTTAAAGATATGGGCAAAGATTTCCCTGAGCAATTCGGTGGGGGTTCTGCTAGCAGCAAGCTTATCAGTGATGAAGGTTACCTTTCCTGTATTGGAAATGTTGTTGGCTTTAAAGATGAGAGCATTGAAGTGAAATGGGCTAGTGGTCTTATGTCAAAGGTATGCATACTTATCCTTGTTCTCATCTTTTTAAATTCTGATATGTTACAATTCTTTTGCACTGTATTAAAGGTCATTAGTCTATTTTGTCCCAGACAGTAAGGTCATTCGTGAGGTCCAGACTGGACACCGTTGTAACCTTTACATATTTTGCAAATTGGCCATTCCTCAAGACTTGAACCTGATGTCTTATGGTTCTTGAACTTGTGACATTGCACCAAAGCAATTACTGATGGGTAATAGACAACCTCAGTTTTTCAAACTTAGGTCGAATTTGGGCTCTTAAATAAGTTTTCCGATAAAATTCTGCACAGAAACCACTGATATAACTGTATGCAATGGTGGATAGGAAACTGCTTCTTTTACCTTTTTTTTTCTTTTTATTTTCATTTCATTAGAAGAGTTGTTGCTGCTGCTATGTATAATTCCTTTGCTTCTCCTTGAATATGACTCTTGCAATATTAGTTTATTCCATTTTAAAATTTTTCCATTTAGTCAATTTCCTTGTGCTGATGTGCCAAATCAGCATTCACTTCCTTGTTTTGTTTTTATGATCCAAGTTCTATACCAGTCAAGTGATCCTATCGTTGCGTGAAATTTGTATTGCTATGATAGTCCTATATCTCGCTTATAATAGGAGATCTAAATTAGTTAATGAGGATGGTTGCCTTAGTTCAAACAGTTGATGTTGATATGTATGTGTAAAAGTGGACTTCACCAAAAGCTCATGCAGGGGCATGACATGCCAGCTGAATCAGAAATTTCTTATGTTGTCTAGGGCCAGAACACTATATGCTGTTAGAACTGACCTCACTTGGAGTGCCCTACCTAAGGGACTCAATTGTAATAGTTTCGCATCACCCACAATTGGAGATCTAGGCTACTTAATGAGTACAATTGTCATAATTTGAAGCAGGTAGTATTTTGAGGGGTGCAATATGAGTACATAGCCTAGAGCAAAACCATGAGGGGTACGAGGTGCCCACCAAAGCAGGCAATATCTGATGTTGGGTATGGCAAGAATGTTGCTGTCCCATTTTTTTCTTTGAGCCCTTCCAAATAGAAATCCTTTTGAACCTCATTTACCTTTTTGCCTAATGGTCTTTTCATAATCTACTTGTTCAGTAGTTCTTTTCATGCTTGTCACGGTAGTTGAAAACATCTACCACATTGAAAAATAGAGAAGGTCAACCGCTAAGAAGTTTATTCATTCCCTTTACCCTTACTTTTCTAACATCATCAGACTCAGAGTGGCGATGGCCATCTTCTCCATTTTTGGGAAGATACTTGGTGTGGCACAACCAGTTTCTGTGAGCTTTTTCCCAATTTGTCTAGATTGTCTTCTAAACAACACCATTCCATATCTGATTTTTTTATCCACAATGGTAGCATTGAGGGGGGCAGACCTTCTTGGTACCTTCACCTTAGAAGGAACCCTTCAAATTGTGAAGAAGTTTCCTCTCTTCTTGATATTCTTGCGGGTGTCTCTCTATCTAAGGTCAGAGATAGAGTGTCTTGGCCTATTGATTCTACTGGGGATTTCTCTTTCAAATCTTTCCTTCACTCTCTTTGTTCTTCTCTTGACTCTGGTTCCCCCAATGGCCCTTTCCCCCACGAATTTATTTGGAAAGCCCGTGTTTCATCTAAAGCAAAATTTTTGGGGTGGACCATTGCTCATGGAAGGCTGAATTGCGCAGACATTCTTCAGAAAAGGTTTAAGAGTTGAGCTCTCTCTCCCAAATGGTGCTGTTTATGCAAAAATGAGGGGAAACTAGTCAACATATCTTTGTTGACTGTGATTTTACTAAGAAGCTGTGGGAATGATGGAAATCTTTTTTGCAGTGGGAGGGAATACCAAATGGATCTTCTTTGTGGGCTTTACCTGATGACAATCATCTTCCTAGGCAATGGAGAGACTATTGGAGGGTGGTTGTCTTTGTGGTGGTTTGGTTGGTTTAGGGGGAAAGAAATTTGCGTATTTTTGAGGGTCAAGATAATGATGTGGGGGTTGTTTGGGATAACTCTCTCTTTTGCACTTCCCTTTGGGTTAGTGCTAGCAAGCTTACCAGAGGTTTTTCTTTAGGGGATTGGTTGAGGGGATGGCCTCCAATATTGGATAGTCTTTGATCTTCTTCTTCTGGACCACGTTTCCATTGTATTTTGTTGTACATATTTTATAGAATCAGTACAATACATATACTTGTTTCTTGTCAAAAAAAGCAGTGCAAATCAGTAAACAGGTTGCTTATTTTTCAGTGAATCCCTGGGGTCCAGTGTTTTTTTCCAACCTCAACTTGTTAGGGAGTAAATCTATTTTCTGTGGTATGCCATTAGAGATGACCTTGTTTCTTCAATCACCAAATAAACTAGTCTCTATCAAAGATTTTCATGCTCCATAACCTATTCCGTCAACTCTTTCGGTCTGTCTTCTCACTGTGTTTCACGTTTCACAAACAAGCGTCCATGTTTCATTCGTTCACTCTGTTTTGCATTCATTGACATTTGACATCAAAAGCAGAGACAGATTGTTGAAATTCTTGGACAGGCAAGACAAAAACATTTACTTATGTAGCTACAGAAGGATGAACTAGATGATAATAATTGTATGTTAATGATTTTTTGGCCCTAGTTGTAGCCTACCTGGAGGAAGAAAAGACTACATAAAATATTTGAAAAATGAGGAGGTTATTTCGGTCAACTCTTTCGGTCTGTCTTCTCACTGTGTTTCACATTTCACAAAGAAGCGTCCATGTTTCATTCATTCACTCTGTTTGGCTTTCAGTGACATTTGACATCAAAAGCAGAGAGAGATTGTTGAAATTCTTGGACTGGCAAGACAAAAACATTTACTTACGTAGCTACAGAAGGATGAACTAGATGATAATAATTGTATGTTAATGATTTATGGCCCTAGTTGTAGCCTACCTGGAGGAAGAAAAGACTACATAAAATATTTGAAAAATGAGGAGGTTATTTGGATCAATCCTTCTCAACATGTGTACCATATATTGAACAAAATGGAAATTAGCCACATTTAGTTGGGTGAATTTTTTTTCTTGGGGAAGATTGAAGTTTTATTTTCTTGTCCCGATTAGATGGAGGATGATTATTGCTATCTTAATTTGTTCATTTCTCGCTCTTTCTGCAAAAGTGAGTTGCATCAGATATATATTTTCTTTGATAAATCATAAAAGTATTCAGGATAATGAAAAGTCCATGTTTATAGTATGCTTTTTATAGTGGTACAAGATCTTTTGCTTAAATAATGATGA
Source organism: Paratinospora sagittata (assembly GCA_035771175.1). NCBI lineage: Eukaryota > Viridiplantae > Streptophyta > Magnoliopsida > Ranunculales > Menispermaceae > Paratinospora > Paratinospora sagittata. The sequence continues at coordinate 37,279,727 of CM069610.1, forward strand.
AACACGATACAGAATTATTTATAATGTCAAAGACCTTTAGGTGATACCATGACAGGGATTGCTGCCTTGGATCTAAAACCCATTTAATTGTTGACTATACTTTTTTTTTTTTTTTTTTTTGGTTCTATGTTGTACTGTTTTTTTCATTGTATATACAAGAATAACTAACATTACAAATCTTTTCCAGGTTGGACCTAATGACATTTTGGGGATTGCTAAATATGAAGATTTAGCTGCAGCATCCTTACTTCATGAAGAAGACATTTTTGAAAATCTGACTCAAGAGATATCTGAGAATGAGAAACAGCTTTCTCCTCAAAATGACAAAGTAAAATAGCTCTCTCTCTCTCTCTCTCTCTCTCTCTCTCTCTCTCTCTTCCTCGTTAATAGTAGCTTGTTATGCACTGTTGGGCTTCCACCCATCAGCTATAGCTTTTAGGTCAAGCGGTTACTAACATGGTGCCATAGTGGTTCCCCTTTATCAATATTTGTATTTGTCTCTTGTGCTCTCTCTACTATCTCTACACGTGCAAAATGGGGCTGGGCGTAAGGGAGAGTGTTTATAGTAGCTTGATATGCATTGTTCCACCCCACTCCCCCCATCAACTATAGCTTTTAGGTCAAGCAATTGCCAACACTCCCAAGCCACACTCATACAGACAATTAGAAATGTGAATTCACTTATTATAATGTGACTTTTCCTATAGTCACCTACCTATACCTAAGTTTCTAAATTGCTTGGTTTTGAATGAGGATTTATTTTCATCTAATGTTATCCTTACAAAATCAGTCCATTTATAGTGTCTGACCGACCATAGTGAAATGTGGTGCCAAAATTAAACGTCTCAAAAATTTTGATCACTAATTTAATTTGGTTAGACTGTTAGAAATGGGAGATTTTAGATAATTATGATTGTTGATTTTATTGGTGAATGACTGTGTTTGTGTGGAAGTAAGTGTTATTATTTTGGGGGAGAACTGCCTAGGCTGTTTGCTAGGCAACTAGAGGGGGGTCTAAGAAATTTTCGAAGAGTTGAAGGTGTTCATGGATGAAGATAAAACTATAAGGGCTTATCTGTAAATATGTTATTATTTAATATAAAAGGATTTGAATGGGAAACCCTCGAGCCCTAACCCATTGTTGTGTTGTCCGACCGTTCTCTGACGATTCTATATATGTATGTATGTATGTACGTATATATGTATGTATGTATGCATGCATGTATATGTATATATGCATGTATATGTGTGTATATAGAAAGTGGGAGGGACTTATAAATAAGTAAATAAATTTTCTAGGGGCCTCTAAATAAATATTTTATATGTGACCTGGGCGCCGCCTAGCCTAAATAGGGTATATCGCCTATCATTGCCTTGCCGCCTTGACAACACTAGAAATAAGCTTATTCTTGAACTTCATATAAAATCAAATGTTCGGGAGTCTAGTACACTTATTTATTAAATTTCAGTATTGATCCTGAATTGCATAACTATGGTTACATATAATTGAACTAACCTGTATGCGAAGCATTCAATGAACTATCTTATTTATGCTCAGGATGTGTTGGATGATGCTGATAACAGTTTTGGTAAAGATAGCAAGAAAGGCTCAGGGGAGAGTAGCCCGCTTTCCCTACCTCGAGAAGCTATTGGTTTTTTGGCAAAGGTTGCTTGGAGCTTATTTGGTTCTGGTAGTTCCACTTCACTGTTGGGCTCAACAGAAAGCAGAGATTTGGGTGGGTGCAGCAAAAATTGCACCGTCAGTTTTAATGGATCATCTTCGAAAGATGCAAATAAATTTGGATCTTTCCACAAGAAAGAGGTAATAGAATGTAACAATCTGGCAAATGAAAAGCCTGCAACAGCTGTGGATTATTTACAGATAGATGTTGAAAAGCAAATAGAATCGACTCAGGAGAATAGAGGACTCTCATTTTCGTCCATCACAGAGAAACCAGGAAAATTTAAGCAGTTTGACATGGTTGATGACTATTCAGACCACCATTTTGCCAGCGGTGTCGGGAAAGGTTCAAGCTTACCACAGGTATATGAATTTGAATCTCTCTCATCTTTATGCCTGTATATTGACTTAAAACTAGTTTTAACCATTTGTTGTTTTCTCTTTGCAGCTTAGAAGAGGTTGGTTGAAGAAGGTACATCAGGAATGGAGCATTCTTGAGAAAAACCTCCCAGGTTGGCATATCTCTTTACTGTTTCAATTTCTCAGTTCCTGTTATTTTAAAAAGAGCAATTCTATGGTATATTGAATAATCTTCCACCTCACTTATGGTATTACACAAAAAAATATAAAACTCAAATTGACAACAAAATAGATTTGTGTACCAGCTACAGGGCAGATATTGCAAACATTGTCATTTTATATCACCAGATTTATAATTGACTTGCAAAATTAAAAGGGGAAAAGATTCCTAGAAAAATTAACATTCTCCATTGCAAAAATTGATTGTCAATGTGTCAAAAATTGCATTACTCGGAATTGGAGTTGATGAACCAAATTAAATGTGTCATACTTTATAAAATTTTCTGTGGTTTAGTGTGTAGGGTTTGGTTCTACATGTATCAGTTAGGCATTGTTAATGATCTTTTAATACCTTCTAACTATTTAAAAATCTTCCTTATCACATTTTACCTACCGAAATGTGTAGGATCACCTAGAGAACTTAGGGTAACCTTTCCTATAGAAGAGACTTGCAAGATGTAAGCTTTATCAATTCATTTATCTAAGGGCCTACGATAGCTGAGAAACTTTTCTTGAGAAAATACAGTTTCTTAGAGAAATTATTTCTCAGGAAAATTTATTCATTGTTATTTGATTTCACATGAGAAAATATCATCGTATTATAATTGGTGATCTTTTATGGCGATCTTCAACTAAGCACAAGTGTATAGTTGAAGTTTTCCCAAGAGGAAAATGTTGTTTCCTTGAGATAATCTTCCTTTTGTCATGAAGAATTGAGTTATAATTAGAATCAACTTCAACATACGGCCTTATCCTAACTATTAGTTTCCAGATGTCGTTCGCTTTGCTCTGGCTGCCAATTTAAAGCAGTCCTCAGTCAAATATTTTGTTTTGGCATGAACTTGAAATACATATTTGTCACTTGAAGGTCCTCAGGAAGCCACAAATGATGTGGAGCAAGATTCACATGACCACTTACTCCCATAACTAATGTACTTACTTGATCTAGAACTTTTAGTGGCAATTACAATCATCTCCACTTGGTGAAGAACTTCTTTCGTTTGATAGTTGAAAAGTTGAGTTCTCGTAACATTAACAAGCAATACCAATCCATAGATTCCATTGCATTACTTTCTATTGTCATTTATTATCGAAGGGCCATATATGCATGTTCAAATGCTCTTTTTATTTTTTAAGATTTTGGACTATGACTTCCACCGTCTTTTCTATTATTTTCATAGAAACTATGTGATATCCATGTTGGCTTTAAAAAAGAAATTGCATTGCTGATCCTCATAGAAACAACTAAACAAAAGCCTTTTTTTAACCAATTGGAGTTGGCTCCATGAATTTGCTTCCTTCACTCGACCCTATCAAGGGCTATTACCAGTAGCTATCTTTCCTGATTCTCCAAGATGGACTGCAAAATTTAAAATCTAATACATCATATAACAACTTGGAAAGATACCTCTAGTTGTTGAAATCAATTATCTATTGATAAAATTATTGGATTAGTTGGGGCTTGGGGCTTAAATTCTCATTCAACTTACTGACTTGTTGGCCACTTCTTTGATTTTGACAAGGGAAATGAGTTCAAAGCATCTATTCTACATAATTTGCTGCTTGGATAAGCCTCAGTAGTGCACTTATTGAATAGAGAGAATATGGACGCAGCTCATTTGATGTGTGATCTTGCTTATTTGGCCATGAACAGACTCTTCTTGATCATCATGTCTGAGAACTTACATCCATGTCACAGCCCCATGTCATTTTGATATTAGTCTTCTGTTGTACAACTGGATTAGAACAAGGGTGAAATTTTGTGAGTTTTTTACTTGTTACTAATAAGTAATAATCCCTTTTTGAAATCTGAACAGATACAATTTTTGTTCGTGCTTATGAGGAAAGGATTGATCTCCTGAGAGCAGCCATAGCTGGAGCACCTGGAACTCCTTATCATGATGGCCTCTTCTTTTTCGATTTTTTCCTTCCTCCAGATTATCCTAATGAACCACCTGTAAGTTTGTTGGATCTAGCTCGCTCTTAAATGACATTACTGATACAAAATCCTTTATATATTCATATATGCGTATGTATTCAATTAAAATCATGTTTATTTACCTGACTTTAGTGATGTGCTCTTATTTCTTTTATGTATCTATTGTGATTATATCTACATTTGTCTCTAACATAGAAAAGCATGCTTGGCCTCTTTGTATCTGAAGTTGCATTTCTTTTTTGTGTGAAGTATGGAAAAATATGGTATAAATTCTGGCTGATAAATGAGTGCATTACAAAATGTTAATTTGTAAATTTCTCATGCAGTTGGTGCATTACGATTCTGGTGGCCTTCGTGTCAATCCAAACTTATACGAGTCAGGAAGGGTCTGTCTCAGCCTCCTGAATACATGGACAGGCACTGGCAGTGAAGCATGGAACCCAGGAAGCTCCACCATTCTTCAAGTTCTTGTCTCTCTCCAGGCACTCGTGCTCAATGAAAAACCCTATTTTAATGAAGCAGGTTATGATAATCAGATGGGAAGAGCCGATGGAGAAAAGAACTCTATGACCTATAATGAGAATGCCTTCATTCTTTCCTGTCAGACCATGCTATACTATCTACGCAAGCCACCCAAGGTATGTTAAGCATTTTTTTTTTTTCGACGTCCTTCTTGGACTTGAGCATTTAAAAAGAAAAGGGTAAGCCATTGCACGAAACTCCCACTTATGTCGGGTCTGAGAGAAGGGAAGGCTCAGACAACTTCTGAATTTATTGTACACATCGTTAGTTACCCTGCATTGCAGGATCTTGGACTTTGTATTTCTTTTTGGATTAGTGATTTTCATGTGGAGTTTATATATTTTGCAGCATTTTGAGGAACTTGTTGAGGAGCACTTCCGCTATTACTCTCAGTCCATTCTACTGGCTTGCAAAACATATATGGACGGTGCTCCAGTTGGTAGAGCTTTTGATTGCAGACCATTTGATCAAGAAACTCAAAAGAATAGCTCCATGGGCTTCAAGATCACACTTTCTAAGCTATTTCCCAAGCTTGCATCAGCGTTTACTCAAAAGGGAATTGATTGCAGCCAATTTCTCGAGCTCAAGAATGAATCCGTTATAAAATAGGTAAACAACCTTAAATATAATGGATCTGGACTTAATTTGTAGAACTTATATAATTATCAGGTTCTGGGACCTCTATTATTTGTGATGTTTCTTGTCTATATGCTGAAGCAAACAATTGAATACAGCGCCTCGTGATATGTATGTTTATTAATGTCTTGTGTGTAGCTACTAAACAGTGATTGTTCAGGTGTCTTGTAAAATGCTTTTAGGATGGACAAATGTTTGGTTTCCCTTTGTTTGATTTCATGTTTTTGATGACTGTGTGTGAGCAATCGAATTCCTTGCAGACTTGCTGTAGAACTTTCTATTTTTCATATTTTGTGCGGTGCATTTTCATAATGTTGACAAAATTTTAGGGATTTTCCTTACTAATCCCATAAAACGCACACCTTCCCGCATGTTATCCATTATTTCTATAACCAAATTTCTCTCTTTTCATATTAACAGCAGCATTATTCTTCACAATATATACCATCAACATCTCTTTCACTTCTGAACAACCATGTTTTGTAGCTATAAATCAGGTGCCTATTGAGCATGATATATTCACATTAATATTTACTAGCACTAGTCAAGGGTCTGGTGGTTTCATGTGCAAGTTCAGATTCGGGACTTCTCGAGTTCGAATCTCGTAGAAACCACCAAGGGTCTTTCTCATCTCTAATGAGTTGGTGAGGGGATGAGTCGGGCTTTGTCCCAAACCCAGGGGCCCGGATACCCCTCGGGAGGGTGCAGTCGCACTCGGGGACCATTGTATCTTCTCAAAAAAATAAAAATAATAAAAATAAAATATTAACCTGGAAAACTGCTTGCTAATGCAATTTATATGCTGTTGTGAATCTTGCCAAGTATATATGATGAGGTAGGACTCTTCGTAACATGTTGATGGCAGTCACATTTTACAATGGGTTATATGTAGTTAAGTGTTGATCCAAGGGATACGAGTTGGATTTTGTTCCCATTTCACCTTGTATCCCTTGGCACTTCCGTTAATTTTTCTTATATAACCTTTAAGCTCAAGTTAATTATTTGCAAGAACAGAATACTAATGGAAAAATGTTCATAAAATAAAGATTGAAATCGAATGGTTAAGATGAGTATATTTAACTTGACAAATTATTTTTTCTGACTACATGTCAACTATATGAATCTGTTTTTTTCATTTTAATTATAGAAACTTAAACCTATCAAACCTTTTATTACTACTTGAAATTGATTGTATATAAAGGTTTAAACCCATAATTAAAATGAATATAGTATCATTTTTTTATTGATTTGTAATCTTTAAAAATGCGTTTGATATTATATCTAAAAGTTATTTTTAAGATTGTAAGACAATAAAATTTATTTGGATAAGTTCATTTATAAATAAGAGATTATAAGATATGTATTTTTATGTTAAAATAAAATAAATTTAAATAATTAGTTACAAAATAAAATTTATATTATTAAAAGTAATTAATTTTGAAAAAAATAAGATAAATTAATCTTTTATCTTGAAATAACATAAGCATTGATGTGCTACATTTCTTTTTATTATTTTTTATTTACTATTTTATTATACTAATCATTACTTAGTTAATTCTTAGGGTTTCCCCTCTCATTTTGGTGCCAAAATTGCTTGCGATGGGCTCCCTACGGTTTGCATCTTCAAATCATTGAAGCCGTAGAGGAAAGAAAATCTGAAATTTTGTAATGAAACGATCTATTTGAGCTCGATTCTAACCCTAGCGACTCGTCGTTTGACATTTATCGAAGCCGAGTCCAGTCGCCGAAGTTGCGGAACGAGAGAGTCCCGTCTGCTACGACCTGTGACGACGACGACGACAGTGGATCCTTACTTTGGAGAAAGAGAGTCTTTACGATCGAACGAGGTGAGTTTACTCTCGTTCTGCTCGCACTTTCTTCACAGAGGAGCTGAAATCGTTATTTGGGAAGACTATAATAGTCACCTCATGTTAAAATCGCAGAAGCTGAGTGGAGAAGCTGGCCCTAGGTAGCATCTCCAAATCGCGAAAAATTTGCGATTCCGAGCAGATAGCCATCCTCCCAAACGGCTCCAAATCTCCGATTTTGTAACAAAAACAGTTGAGAAGTTGTTGTATCGCGGTGCCAAACAGGGCCATTCTCCTCTTTAGCGTCGAACGCGAGCAAAAACAAAGAATAAAAAACGCCTCATTTCTAACGCGGTAAGCCCTAAAATAGCATTTTTCATTTGTATTTTTTGTGTTTCGTCGAATGCATTATTGGAATGAAACTGTGAAAACGATTTCGATGTTTTGTCTGAAGAATTGGCGAATTTTGCCGTTTAATTCAGTTGCTGTGGTTTTTTCTTGTTGCATATCCACGAAAATATGATTGCTTTGAAATGAATTGGGTCAATCGACTCAAATGGATTTTGAATCGAATGAAGCATACAGATAATGGTGAATGTAAGTTATGGTGAAGTAGGTGGGATTTCTGTTGTCTACTATGAAAGAAAGAGATGTACCTTGAGAGGTTGAAGAAATTGGAATAGAAACGACTTAATTTGGTATGGGAAATAGGAAAGTAAATGAGACTGATTTCTTTAACAAAACATGAACATATGGGTGTAGTTGTGTTGTTAAAGGAAAAAAAAGAAAAAAAAAGAAAAGATAGTGAATGTTTGTAGCTGTTTGAAGTCTTGGAGATCTAAAGAGAGAAATTTCAAGGTTCAGAAATGCTCTTGATTTTTTATTCATTAAACATGTTAGAAACCACTTGAATTAAAAAAAAGAGAAGCATCCAAATTTAGAAATTAGAATCAATTCAGAAAACAAATAATCAATTAAATCCTGTAAGATAACAATGAACACATTGTATCACTATCATTTTTGAAATCCCTCTTGAAGTCAGCTAGTTGATAAGAATTTGTTGTAAAATCTTAATACAAGACACTTATTACTCAAATTTGAACCATCAAAAGCTTCCTTGAGGAAACAGTGCTCCTTGTCCATGTATTGGTGATATAAAAGATACTATGATTTTTTATCAAACAAAGCAACAATTTATAAAAAAATTGATACTTTGCATGAAATGCATCTTGTTGGCCAAAACTCAACCACTTTTTCATTGTTAAATTGAGAAGCTCATGAAGCATGACTACTGCCTGTTTCAGAGCTCTTGGGTTTGCAAAATCAAACCTGTTGTTGTATTTATGGTAGGAAAAATTGAAACAATTCGCTTTTATTTTGCGAATTTTTTTTGATGTCAAACATGTCGAATTAAAAAGTTTGGGTAATTTAAAAAATGCAAAAAATTGACAGAAAATTTGATAGATGCTTAATTTTTTCTATTAGAAATGCAAGGAATTGACCCAAAATTTGATAAAACTCAATAAAATTTGATGAAATTCGTTAGAGAAGTGAATATGCCTTATTTCATCAAACACAAAAGAATTACCAATACCTATACACCATTATTTAATTCATCAACCAACATAACAACATAAAGAAAACAATAATTCTAACAAGCTAACAAATTATGCAATCTTATGGGATATGCTTTATTGAAGAAAGAAGAAAAGAAACAAGAAAAACAAAAGTAAAGAAAAGAACAAAGATAAAGAGACAAAAACTTTAAAATACACTAAAAGAGTTTGCAAAGCCAACCATTTATTTTAAATCTCATACGACAAGATGGAAAAGCAACATATTTTAATAATAAACTAATAATTTAAAGAAGTACTAGAAAATTATATGGTTTAGGAGTAAGCTACCACAAAATTGAAAATCAAAACATTAAAAAAGAGATCAAGACCCAAAGCCACTATTTCAAATTTCATAAATCCACTTAAGATGATTAATTTGTTAGCTCATTTATGGATATTTAATGTATTGAAAGCGTTTATTATATTAGTTTTTAGCATATGTTTACAATAAATCTTGATATATAGCATCTATGAAAAATTCTTTAGACTTCTCTAATATAGCAAATTTACAAAAATTCTTCGCATCGAATTAAACTTCTCCAAATTATTTTTTATTTTCAAGCGATCAAAGTCTATAGCAAAGTTGGATTTTCGATCCTTGGTTGGATTGACTTGTGTTTATTCTTCAATGCGTTCACCTTTTTTGATTTGTTCTTGTTTAGCTTTATGAGTTAGTGATTTCTGGATGTTCTTTTTTCTTGGAAACTCTAGAGCTCTCGTTTGTCAATCCAATTGCAGGCTTTGCGATTGTTTGATCTTGTGTTCCAAAGAAAGAAAGTTCTCATCTCTGCATGTTTCAAAGAGATATGAACAACTTCTTTCAATCTCTGCAATCTTCTCTCAGAAAGAGACCATTCAATTGGGTGGTCTTTGCTTCAATTCGGCATCTAAGATACCATCTTTGCATTCAGATTATGCATAAATATTCTGGGGGAAGACCCAAGAAGAAAATCTATCATAGAGTTCATGATCTCGATAGAGTAATGGATCTTCAAAAGAAGCCCGCTTTGATTTTACAACTTAAAGACATTATTCTGAGCCAGAAAACCCACTCAATCCTCCTTAGAGACCTTGAGAAGGAAGTCGGGTTTGTTAAGAAATGGGATTTCATGGCTTTGATTGAAAAATATCCTTCTATCTTTCGAGCTGATGGTGGAGCCAGAGTACCCATTACAGTTAAACTCACTGAAAAAGCGCATAAAGTTGCAACAGAGGAAGCACTTGCTAGAGAACTTATGGAACCCATTTTGGTGACAAACCTTCGGAAGCTCTTGATGATGTCGATGGATTGTCGAATTCCACTGGAGAAGATTGAGTTCATCGAATCGGAATTGGGATTGCCTAGAAACTTTAAGAAGTCCTTGATTCCAAAGTACCCAGAATTCTTCTCAGTGAAAGATGTTAATGGGAGAGATTATCTCAACTTGGAAAGTTGGGATTCTTCCTTAGCAATCACATCCCGTGAAGCAAAGCTAAATGCCCAAGTAATAGCTTGTGAAGGTGATAAAAAAAATGCAAAGATCTCAAGAGATAGTAATTGTTCTGGTCCTTTTGCTTTTAAGGTGAATTTTCCAGTTGGTTTCAGACCCAACAAGAAATATCTCGAAGAAGTGCAGAGATGGCAAAAAATGTCCTTCCCTTCGCCTTATTTAAATGCACGGAGGTTTGATTTCGCAGATCCAAAAGCTCGTAAGCGGGCAATAGCCGTTCTTCATGAGCTTCTTAGTTTAACAATGGAGAAGAGGTTGAGTTCTTCCCAAATGGATGCATTTCATGCAGAGTATCAGTTACCTTGTAAGTTGTTGCTTTGTTTGGTGAAGAATCATGGGATCTTTTACATCACCAATAAAGGGGCAAGGAGCACCGTTTTCCTCAAGGAAGCTTATAATGGTTCAAATTTAATTGACAAGTGTCCTTTGTTGAGATTTTATGACAAGTTCATATCCATTGGCTTCAAGAGGGATTTCAAACTTGACAATGATAGAATCCTTTCATAACTGATCTTACAATGATTGATTATTTGTTTTCTTAGTTGATTCTAAATTCTAAACTTGGCATTTCAATCTCGAATCGTTTGTAGACAAACCAGTGACTTCTAGAACCTAAAGGTATCAGTCCATTTTATTTGTATAATCTATGTAAGTTATTGCTTGAACATATTCATGTGCTTTTTATGTTTAATCTTTTGCATTTCTCAAGAGGAAAAAGGGGGTGGGAGATAGGATGCAAATTTAGTTTCTTTATCAGTCATAGCACTTAAAAGTCAAAGTTGACATGATAGATCGACAACTTTCCTGTGGCATGAGAAATCATTCTATGTAGAGGAAATTTTTGCGGAATCTTCAAAAGACTGTTGGTCTCAAATTTCAATCACTTGAGATAGTTTTGTGCTCCATAATGTTGTTTTGATAAATTTAGGCATAAGACCTGTGCATTGTACATCTACTTCTAGCTAACAATACAACTCAAGCCATCCCTGGATAATTACTTGGCCATATTGTAACTTTGAGATAAAGTAGAATGGTAAAGTAGAATTTATATAGGTAATCATCAACTTATGATAAATTATGAAAAAGGAAGTTAATTTGGAGGGTGGGTGGTACATGGTAAATAAAAGAGTGGAAGAGACGTGGGACAATGTACGATAAGAAACATGTGACCAATGTGTGATAGCAATGCGGGAGCATGCTACATGGAGTTTGAGAATCCCCATGTTTTAAAACTTTAGATCAACAATAATTTAAAATTAATAGAGTAATATCAACATAAATTCTTTTCTAATCACAAAATACTCTACAAAATTCTATTTTTGTTAGAGTAACAATCAATAACTTCATCTTTATTATTCAATTGAGTTTCATTAAGACATGTATCCAATTCTTTGAAGGGCCCTTGTCGTGATGGTAAGAGTTGTTGTTGTGTGACCATGTGATTATGGGTTTGAGTCGTGGAAACAACATGTTGCGAAGCAAGGTAAGGTTGCATACAATAGACCCAAATGTGGTCCGACCCTTCCCTAGGACCCCACAAAACAAGGAGCTTCATGCACCAGGCTGCCTTTTTTTGTGTATCCAATTAAAGCTCCATTGTATTGAGGGAGAAGTCTTTAAATACTTCGCAATTAGTTATATATATATATTTTGAATTATCTCTATCTATGTTATTTTAGGGCTTCCACTTCCATGATGATTATTGTTAATTGTTAAATAAGTTACTTATTTTAGTTGGAGCATCTAATTGTATTGGTTTTATGTGTTCAAACCATCTTAATAAATTTTTTCTCATTTTAATCTCCATTTGAAGATAGTCCTACAATTTCTTGATTCAGCTCATTTTAATTTTAATTTTTAATGTTTTAGTACATATTCATTTAAACAGTCACATTTTTATTACATTTAATTTAAGTGCCTTATATCTGTAACATTAAAAATAGTTGACCTAACAGCAGTATTGTAGAATTTTTCCTTGGGATTTCCCAACTGAGATCAGTTGTGTTTTTGGATCTTATAGTGCCACACTGGACAAATCATCAACCTCTTGGAACAAAACCAAGCTTATTGTGGACAGTTTTCTATCTGGATACCAAGTTTATATGAATTGAGAGGAATGAAAGGATTTCGCATTGCTGATGCTTCACGTCGGCTCTTAATGAGTGCCCATCATAGTCATCACGGTAAGCTTTTCTGTACTGGAAACAGCAAAAATAGCACAAATAAGGCTAATGGAGTGGTGCCTCCAGTAAGAGACTTAGATGTGTATCAACAACTAGAGAAGCTTGATTTCATGACTGCAGCTAAGATTCTCTTCACCAATCCTCCCAAGAAGAAGAAATTTGGGTAATGCGAAATATACTCTCACTTCTTGTTTCTTCATTCAGAGTTTGGGATTTACTTTTATGTTATATTTTATTTTTTTACATGGTGTTACATAAACAGCAATATAAAGCTATCTCCAGCTAATTGGACATAATACAAAAAATCCCTTGAATGTAATAAAGAGGAAGAGCGAAATAAAATGATTATCCAACTGGACTTTTGATTTCTTTCCAAACTTATATTTATGGTAAGGGCTGAGCTGGTAATTATGCATCAAAACTGGTTGTGAACTTCCTTGAATCAAACTATCTTCTGTGTGACTAAGTCATGAAGATTTAAGTATTTAAGCAACCTGTAATTGGGTGTTGGGATCCTCATTGGACTGTTTTTTGCATTTGGGAAGAGGCTAAGTAGTTTGCTTGTAATTGGGTTGCTTGCTCCAAGCTGAGCGGTGGGTTTTCTATCTTGGAGTGGAGTAGGAATTGGGCAAGTTGTATGTAGGGTGTGGTGTAGGTTTTGTGGTTGGGGGATCACTTTCTGCTGTATTTGGCGTCTACTTGGTAGGATATAAATTGGGCAACCTGTCTGTTCTTGTTTGGCTTGGCTTTGTTCATACACTCCTGATGTTCTGGTTCCCGTGATGTTTCAGTTCCTGTAATTTTGGCTCTATTTACCTTAATATAAGTTCTTTGTTTCCTCTCAAAAAAAAAAAAAAAAAGATGTAAGTATTTAGGCAACATTTGTAAATCAAATGAAGATTGCAAACAGAAAACAAGAAAAGGCAGTCTTACTTCTACTTTTTATTTTCCATTTTTGTACCTCAACTCTCAGTATATGTGAACTTTGTTTATTTCTCAGTATCTGGAGTAACAAAACTGTTTGGTCAGGAGAAGAAACAGGGGCAAAATTCATGATGATTAAAGGAAATTTGTCTTTCTGTAATATAACCATAAATATGTATGTTGTTTTTGTGTTTTTGATGTGTTAATTCGAATAGTTCTTAAAAAAAAATAAAAATAAAAAAAATTTCTACAAAATCCTCACGTTTCTAGTTATTACATAGTTCTCCACTTAAATTTGTCTATGCAGCAGTACATGATCAGAAATGAGTTGGTAGGTTGAAAATAAAAATTAAAATGTTAGCTATGTTGCTGCATTATACCACTCTAATAATTTATGTCCTTTGGGTTTATCTTTCCGAGGTGCAGTTTTGAGAAATGTCTTACTAGTCTTTTTTGCTTCTTCAGGATTGATTTTCATCTGGTACAACTCTTCTTTGCTTGCATACCTTCATTAGGTATCTGAACTAACTTTAAACACATTTAAACATGGATGATTTTAGAATTTTGACTCTCTTATCTCAGAAGCTTAGTTTCTAATACAGCGGTATATTTGGTGGCTCAATATGCTCGGTATGAAATCAGAAGGATGGAGGCGGTAATGTTACTTCCTCTTTCTGGTAACTATTTCCTAATCAGTCAACTTAGAAATTGTGATAAATAGTATGTCAAACAATAATACTGTTGTTACAAGTTCAATTTACTAAGGAATATCTTTTATTTCTTGGGTTGATATTTCCATCTAGATTTCCTTGATTTCTTTCGAATTAGCACCATGTTTCCCATCACCATCACTGATTTTAGAGGGACTGAACAGTTAGTTGAGACCTCAAAACTTTGGTGAATATCTTTTGTAACTGGTGAAATTTGTTGAGGCTTAACTTTATTTCAATCATGTCTCTCATCCTTTTATGGCTTTTTTCATCACATTATCATTTGGTCTACTTGATTATTCAAAGTTATGTTCCCCTTCAACCTTGAGCATGGTTGGCTTATGCTGCTAAACATGCTCTAACAGGTAGAAGAGCTGAAAAAGAAGCAAGCAGAAGAAGAGGAGAAAGCCAAAGAGATTGAAGCAAACACCTCGGAAGAAATACCGGAATTGGGGTCTGATCCAGAACTATCGAACGTAAAAGTTAGACTGGACGCTTTGGAGGAGACGGTGAAACAGATCGCTTTTGAAACAAAGAAAATATCCAGTGGCAGCTTATCAGCGGCCCAAGAAAGCAACAAGAGAGAAGAGTCTGTTAGTCCCAACTCTGCAAGTAAACTGTTGGCAAGTATAGACAAAAGTGGCTCAAATTTAGCATCCCAGGCAGTAAAATCCAATGGCAGCCATGAAACTGTAAGTGGCTCAGCTCCCGGTCCTGACACCGCAAAGTCGGAACAGGGTAAGGTGGGACCATAAAAGATGAGAATGGAAAGGCTAATCAAAGCATGAAGAAGCGAAATCCGTTCCGCTTGCAGATTGACAAGAGTAGTTTTGGCCATCTATAATTGGTTACATCGCACAAAAATTTGCTCCAGTTAAGAGTGAATGAGTGGAAAGAGATACCTCTTTCTGAGTAG
Source organism: Paratinospora sagittata (assembly GCA_035771175.1). Classification (NCBI taxonomy): domain Eukaryota; kingdom Viridiplantae; phylum Streptophyta; class Magnoliopsida; order Ranunculales; family Menispermaceae; genus Paratinospora; species Paratinospora sagittata. Next base: position 37,294,731 of record CM069610.1, read on the forward strand.
GAGCCCATGTATTATTAGAGTCTTGGTAGGATAGGGTAATAATTTATTTTTATTAGGTTTATATTGATTAGTTCACATAATTAACACTTACAACTTTTATTGTCTTGTAGGAAAAATTTTAACTTGATTTCAAAATTGTAATGGATATGGTTGTTACTTTTTTAGTTGAAGAAGCTTTTTTAAAAAGTTGCAATTGTCTAGGTTGAATATTATTTATGTTGTCATGTGTATTATATATATATATATAATTTACAGTCTAGATCTTTTAGTCTTGGAAGGGGGAAAAGAAAATATAATATAGTAATGCAAGTAAGAAACTGTTAATAAGATTTATATAATGGATTCATCTACAAAAATTTGTTTAGGAATTTGGTGCATAATCTTTACCCAGTCTCCCATGTTGAATCTAAATTTATTGATTTTACTTCAGATATCACTGGCTACCAGTCCTTAAAACTGATGCTAGTTCTTAGACACCGTAAGATGGAAAATAAACATCTATTGCAGTAGTGCATGAGTACTGTTTTCTGTTTTTGTCTGCAAGTTTTATTGAGTTGCATGATATGATATCAGAGCTACTTCTGCACCATTATTAATGTAGCTATATAGAACTGTTAGTTTCAAAGGGGTAAGGGTTGTTAAGTTTGGTCTAATAATGTCAAATGTGCACAAGCACAAGGCTTAATTTATGGTCTCAAAACTAAGGGATTATCTATCAGTTTCTTCCATTGCCTCTTCTATTTATCTACTTTTTGAGATCTAGGAGTTACATGAAACTGTTCTGTTTACTGGAAGAAAGAAAGTGATTGTTTTTCTCTTCTTTATATAATGAATCATTGAACTTACGTATGATTAAAATTAAATCACTTTTACATCAAGAATGTAATGGTTATGGTGTTGAAACTTGGGGCAGATTTTTGCCCAGTTGCCAATCAAAGGCATGACTTTTCTATGATTACATTAATTTTATGCTTGAATTAGTAAAAACAATTGATTGATTTATTTTTGTATTCTATGTTTTGACATGATAAAATAAATCAATGGAATTGATTTGGATATGAGGATATATCTTATAGGTTGGATGTTCAGTAGACATATATTTTACAGGTTTTTAAAAACCTTTTTGCTGAAAATACAAAGGAGACTATCATTTTTTTTTGCTAAAAGCCTAGAGATTAATTCATTGATAAAAATATTTATTTGTCTTATTATTTGTGTTATTGATTAATTTGGTGTGATTTGTACTAATAAATTGTGCATTTTTTAGAAAAAAATCAGCAACTAATTCAAGAAATTAATCAAAGAGGGAATTGATGCAAACCAATGGGTCAGTTTCTATGCCCAACCACCATTTGCGCCAACACGATAATATCTTCTCGTCGGTTGAAGGAATTGAAATGTTTAAGAAGATGCATTGCGATTCAAAATAACATTAGCTAAATACAGAGGTCGAAAATACTTATGTAAGTCTTTAAATGAGTTTTTAGATTGATTAATTTTATTTTTTAAATTTGTATCTTATATTTATTTATTTATTTGCAGTTAGAAATGGTAGATATAAGATTTAAAAATTAATGTCTCCAACTGAAGATAAAGTAAACATGTCATATATCACATACTTTCAGATTATAGAACGCGTTCTTGGTTATCACTCCGGTTATCAAAAGGGATAAGCCTTTTGGCTTATCAAAAGAGATGTCACGAGCTTCCTCAAGAACACATGGATCTTCAGGTGGTGGTCAAAACAACACAGAAATAGAGAGTTTAGTGGCAAAACTAATAGATAGGGTCACAAATATTGAGGATGACGTTCGTCAAATCAAAGAGACTATCTTGCCACCATCATCATCTACTTCTACGGAGACCACATCTTAGTTATCTTTCGTTTGCATGATAGTCATGTTTCTATATTTTGTTACTTTTGTAAATTTTGCTTTGTGCAAATGTTACTTTTTGTATACATACTACTTCAAAACTTTATGGTTGTAGAAATTATATATTTGATAAATAAAAAATTTTATTCCTTCTAGTGTTAAATTTTATTATTTGTAAAAATTAAAATTTTAAAAATATTACAGAAAAATGTTTTTATTAGCTATTTTGTTATTTTATAGCTTTGTATAACATTTAGTAACGAATTTATTACATCTAATTACGAATTTCATTATAAGTAAAATGTTAGATTTGTTGCAATTTCTATGAACTTTTAGTCATGAAATAAACATTTTAAACATTTTACTTTTAGATATTTTGTTTATTTATTTACATTTATCAAGTTGGTATGTGTATTAACTCATATTTATAAATAAGTACATGTATAAGATTGGTATGTATCTAGATTGAGTGATTCATATAAACTTATCTACTCCTGCCATTTCTTATTTTTTTAGCTTCATATTTTTATTGAAAGAATTTTTCTGTGCAACTAAAAAATAAACCCGCACACACTTCCAAAAAAGCGTTCGTTAACGTTTCTCCGCGTCGTGACTCGACGTAGGCACGTTTGACCTTTGACGTCAATGGGGTCTTTTCGTAATTAATGTCTTCTTTTAAGGGCAATTAAATAAAATCATTAAATATTTTGTTTTCCCGAAAGTAACTTCCTTTATAAAGCGCAAAAAAGATACTTTCGATTAAGAGTCTTATTAATAAACAATTCTGTGTTAAGTTTCTCTGTTCCCAGTTCTTCTCGCGCTCAACTTCCTTACCTTCAACCCTCACCGGAATTCGCTCGCCTCCGTTCATGCTCCGGCAACCATTCTCCGATGATGGACACTATTTCCGATCATCAGACCCAAGCTACAAAACCCACTGTAAGTAAGAAGTGAGCTTTGTTTTTCTTTAATTTCGTTTTAGTTTTTGAAGTATTTCTGTGTTTTTTTTTTTTTTTTTTTTGGTATTGATTTTGATTGATAGGGTTAAAGGGCCATCTTACTTAGTTTTGGATTCTTGGAAGATGGGTATGTTAGTTTTGATGAATGATCATGTGGGTCTTTCTTTAATTTCTGTTTTGGAGGAAATTTCTTTGTTAATTTGAGTTAATCTTGAGATGGTTCAATGTTACAGAGTCTCTGCTCTTTTTTACTTCTTTCCAGGGAGAGAGGCTTCTTCTAAACCCCCAGAAGCTAACAATCTTGGAAGTGTTATTTTGGGGGGCTTTGTGTTTTTCCGGGGAGATATTTTATGATCATGGGTAGATTCTTAGCTTGCAAGGCATGATTGGTTATATGGGTTGGTCTATGTTTATATGTATTTACTCTCAGAATCTCTAAACCTGTTTCTGGGATCAAGTTGCCCCTTTGTAGCTAAGTTGAGCTATTGAGATTTGAGAAGACAGAGGCCTTTACTATTAATCTTTAGTAATTGGGTACAAGAAAGGGGGAGCATATTGTTCTTCAAGTATGAATTATCATATTCTGCAACTGGGTACAAACTACAAAGTATCTCATTAATAGTAGTGGTATCTCGGTGATCCAATTTTTTTAGTAGTTTCCATTCCTAATTGTTTGTTTATTGTTCTCTTTTATGGATCTTTATGGAATTGTCTACCCATCACATAGCACTAATGGACATGTCGCTGTAATAGACTTGCTAGCTGCCTTTTTCTGAATGTCTTTATTTGTTTGCATTATCTCTTGATACTTTCTCTGGGCCTTGATTGCATTCTGTAGTAATTTCATAAAATGGTTACTCATTTTGTAAGAGTTTTATCCTTGAAATTTGGGTTTCAACCATTTGACATTGACAATAGAAAATTTGAGATTGAGCTAGTTGCTTCACTATAGGATAGGATCAGTAATTATCAATTTTCTCAGGGACTAGTTGGAAAAAAAAGGATCTCTCTTTTTTTGCTAATACTTTGGAACACTTTCTTTGCCCCTTGCGAGAATCACTCCTCATTTTCAGTTATCTATTTCACACTTTAGTCACCTTTCGTTTGATTTTTTTTGTCATTTTGGCTTCATTACAGCGCCCAATGGCCTTAATTGAATTCAACTAATCAGTTGAGGGTCTTGTGGTAAGATCTTAGCTCACTATTCCCCTTCCATATAGTGTGTAAGGTTTTAGTATGTCAAGGTATTTTCAAGGCGTCGTCTAGGCGACACCTAGGGAGAAAACGCCAAGGCACAATGCTAGGCACGCGATGGGAGTTTGTGCAAATATTTAAAAAGTTTAGGTGGGGTCTCTCTAATTTAAAAAAACAAAAGCTTTAAAAATAGAAACCCCCCCTCTTTATACAGTAAGCTCTCGAACCTCTCTCTCCCTAAGCCCATTCTTTTCATTTGCTCCGACCAAGAAACACCGTCAAAATCTCCTACAACCATCGACGACCCTCTGACAACAAATATTTGCTGCCCAACAATTTGTGGACATGATTTTAATTAATATGAAGTGTTTTTTTTATCATTTTATGAAAAGTTAACATTCATTATAGAATATAGTTAGATATATATAATTTTGTATATGAACTGTCTAGGGACCCGTAAATAAATAAATAATTATCTAAGGACCTAAAAATAAATATTTTTCCATTGCCTAGGCCACATCTAGGCTTCGTCTCGCTTAGACAAGGAAAATCTCTTAGACATCGTCTTGGCGCCTTGAAAACACTGCACCTTTTCATTTCTTCATCAATTTTGAGTATATCAGAGCATGTGATATCTTAGTCCTTATGAGCTCTTTCTTAGGCTTGCTTAGCAAGTGGATCACTATGGCTTCTAGCTGGATTAGGGGACTTATCCATTTTTGTTCTTATGGGATCTTTCTCTTTGGACGTATGCATTTTTATTGTGTCTCAATCTTTTTGACATTCTAAGTTTCATGAAAAAAAATCTCCTTTGTTAGTTATGCATAGTGAAGTAAAATATATAATATCTCTGCATGTATGTATGTCTCTGAGTGTGTGTGTGATTGCGTACATTGTTTAACATTAAGCTCTTTCTTTCTTGTTTAAGTTTCTTAGTAAACTGAGCATCTAGTGTCCTTTAATATGTCTTTTTCGTGTCCAGTGTGCTTACTAGATTCTTTTCCTAAAAAAAAAACTTATATATATATATATATATATATATCAATTTAAATTAAGCTCTTCCTTTCTTGTTTAAGTTTCTTAGTAAACTGCGCATCTAATCTTGCAAGATTTTCACATTCTGAAGTTTTTTTTCTTTTTTAACATGTATTTAAATTGATATTTTTTCTTGCACACAGTTACTTTTGATAAACGCAATGGCCTGACTTCTAATTACATTAATTCTTCCAGGGTTCTTTGGCCAATGATCTCACGCTTATTCCTAGTGCTCCAGATCTAGAATTGATGGATGATGCTCCTCGGAATTCTCTGGAGGGCTCTGAGTCCTATTCCCCGAATTCAGACGAACTGAATGATTACAATTCTGACTCCTCATTTTATTATGATGATGGACTGTATAATGATGTGACATTAGATTTGCAAACCCAACTTGATGCTGTGGACCTCCCTCCTGGAGTTGAAGCATCTATTCCCTTGTTGGAGCAGCCTATCCAAAGTCCACATCTGGCTGTCTCTAACAGTCCAACAAACTTCAGCCAGTTTAATTCTCAAGCTGAAATGAAAATGAAAGAAAAAGCTGAAGTCTGGTCGCAGCAGCCTTCTGGAAACCAGTTTAAGGTGCCTGCTATGAAGTTTGAAGGAGTTGAAGCATCCGTTCCCTGGTTAGATCAGCCGGTCCAAAGTGTGCATCAAGCTGCAACAAACAACACAACAATCCCCAGCCAACTGAGTTCTCTTGGTGGTAAGAAAATGAAAGGCAAAGCTAACATTTGGTGGCAGCAACAACCTTTCACAGGTCAGTTTAAGAAGCCCACCACTGCAAATTTTAGTGGAGTTGATGCATCCATTCCCTGGATACAGCCACCTGTTCAAGGCTTGTATCCAGCTGCAGCAAACAGTTCAATGATCTCCACCCAGTTTGGTTCTCACAATGAAAAAGAAATCAAAGGGTGGAAGCAACCCTTCGGTCGTCAATTTAAGGTGTCTGCTTCTGAACTTGGAGGAGTTGAACCACCCATTCCCCTGTTGGAACAGCCTGTCCAAATGGTGCAACAAGTTGCCCCAAACTATTCAACAATGCCCAACCAGTTTAATTTTCAGGGTGAAAAGGGATTGAAAGGCAACGCTGGAGTTTGGTGGCAGCAGCCTTTTGGAAATCAGTTTTCAGCACCTGCTGCTGCACAGTTTGGGGGAGTTGAAGCAACAAACCTCTCGGTGGAACAGGCTATGGAAAATATGTATTCGGCTCTCAATAGTTCAACAATATCCAGCAAGTCGAGTTCTCATGGTGAAAAGGAAATGAAAGGCAATGCTGGAGTTTGGTGGCAGCAGCCTTTTGGAAGTCAATTTGCAGCACCTGCTGCTGCACAGTTTGGGGGACTTGAAGCAACAAATCTCTCAGTGGAACAGGCTACGGAAAATGTTTATTCAGCTGCCTTTAACAGTTCAATAATATCCAGCATTTCGAGTGCTCATGGTGAAAAGGAAATGCAAGGCAATGCTGGAGTTTGGTGGCAGCTGCCTTTTGGAAGTCAGTTTGCAGCACCTGCTGCTGCGCATTTTGGGGGAGTTGAAGCAGCAAACTTCTCGGTGGAACAGTTTATGGAAAATGCGTATTCAGCGTTCTTTAACGGTTCAACAATATCCAGCAAGTCAAGTTCTCATGGTGAAAAGGAAATGATAGGCAAAGCCGAAGCTTGGTGGAAGCCTACTCTTGGAGGTCAGTTTAAGGTGCCTATTACAGAGTTTGGTGGAGTTGATGCAAGCATTCCCTGGTTGGAACAGCCTGCCCAATATGTGCATCAAGCTGCCCCAAACAGTTCAACAATGTTTGGCCAATTGAGTTCTCAGAGTGGAAAGAAAATGAAAGGAAAAGCTCAAATTTGGCAGCAGCAGCAGCCTTTCGGAAGTCAAGTTAAGGTGCCCACTCCAAATTTTGGTAGTGTTGAAGCATCCATTCCCTGGTTGGAACAATCTGTTCAATCTCAGCATCTAGCCATCCCAAAAAGCTCAAAAGGCACAAGCCAGGCGAGTTTTCAAGGGGAGAAGAAAATGAAAGGAAAAGCTGAAGTTTTGAGGCAGCAGCCGTTTGAGTCTCACACGGAAGAGAAGAAAGACGTTTTGCAGCAAAATGCTGAAAGCCAAAAGGAAGTAGCTACTACAGACAGTTTAACAGTTGCCGGTCAATCAGTTTCTAGTGGCAGAAACAAAGAAGTTGAAAATGATTTTGTAGAAAAATTTAGACTGTTTAAGCAATTTGATATTGTTCAAGATCATTCAGACCATCACTATACGCATTGGACATCAAAATCAATGCAGGTGACTTTTTTTCTGAAATGTTGGGCTTCCTTTTTCCATGTTATTTATTTTCTTATAACAATTATCTGTGTTAGCATCACAGGCACAGCGAAATTGGACAAAGACAATTCAGCAAGAGTGGAATTCCTTGGAGAAGGATTTGCCTGGTAAGTTTTGCTGTTTACTTGAAAGGAGATGGACCATTAAATTAATTATTGATTTCACGAGTCTATGCATGCTGAAGGCATGAGATCAGTGTTGGCATAGCATATATCCAATTATTTTGATCGCCTTCTGTCAGACAATCAGTTTGTTTTCTCTTGGTGGAAAGCTACCTTAGTTCAAGTTTTTCTCAAATTACGATGCAAAACTACTTGTGCTAATACTCGCTAATATACTTCATCTGCTATTTTCATTGTTATGTCTATGATAGGTGGAATATTTGTTAGGGTTTATGAAGAGAGAATGGATCTTCTTAGAGCTGTTATTGTGGGTCCAGAAGGCACTCCATACCAATCTGGTCTCTTCTTCTTTGATGTTTTCTTTCCATCCGACTATCCAAACACACCACCGGTAAGAGTTTTTTGTTCGTCACAGTTTTTTTTTTTTTTATCGTTTATCATAAATAATGTAACTAATGCTTTTAGCACTTTTTTTTTATCCCTTTTTTTTAACAGCTAGTATTCTACTATTCGGGTGGCCTTCGATTAAACCCAAACTTGTATAACTGTGGCAAGGTCTGCCTCAGCCTTCTTAACACATGGCAGGGAGACAAGGATGAGCGATGGATCCCGGGGAAATCCTCCATGCTACAGCTTCTTCTATCTATCCAAGCTTTGGTGCTGAATGAGAAGCCCTTCTATAATGAGCCTGGATATGAGGCGTATGCTGGTTATCCAGAAGTTGAAATCGAGTCTGACTCTTATAGTGAAAATGCATTCATCCTATCCTGCAAGACTATGGTGTACATCTTGAGGAGGCCACCTAAGGTAATGCTATGTTTTCTTCATCAATTGGGTGATTCATATAATAATATATAACACATGCTACCTTCTCAAAATTTTCCCGCTGCATGCTGTTTGTGATTCAAAAACAAGGTTACATCTGAAAACGAAAATTCAGAAACGACCCTTCATTCTTTTCTGAAAACAGGTTGTTTTCTGAGAAAAATCTTTAAAATTTGTTTCGAATTCAACAAACCAAATACATTTTTCATGTTTTCGGATTTTCAAATATGGAAAACTATATCTGAAACACGAACCGAATGCGGCCTAAAGTCTTTCTCATATTCAGAGCTAAGTGCTCAAACCTCCATTTGTGGGGGGGTTGCAGATCCTTCTGCAAATCACATTGGTAGCTCCCTACCCCGAAAACAAAAATGTAGTTTTGAATGCTGAAGTTGAGCTCTAGAAGTGTTGCTATGAACTGCAATTTGTTGTGCTTTCCTCCATTATTGGAATATGACATGTATTGCAGTAAATCATTTATTTGAAGGCATTATTTTAGGTGGTTGAGCATATATCTCTCCATCTTCATCTATAAACATACAAAAAGAGGGAAGAAAAGGAAGAAATGGCAGATGAAAATGGATAACATGATTATACAGCAACTTATCAAATCCTTTTGATTTCTATCTGCAGCATTTTGAGGTGTTTGTGGCTGGGCATTTCTGCGAGAAAGCACACGCTATTTTGCTGGATTTTAAAGCATGCATGAAGGGTAGTTATCCGAGTAGTAAAAAACACATTGAAAGTGCTGCCAATGGCGGGTTGCCTCTGAGGGCGGATTATTTCCCGATCCTCCAAATGCTTGTACAGGAGCTCACGAGCAATGGAGCCAAGGATTGCGAGCAATTCCTCCTCCCCGAAAACTGGTAAAAAGAAACAGAAATATTTAGAGAGAATAAAGGTTTTTGGATCTCTCTTTTTCATTCTGTTTATAATTGATGCTCTTAGTAGTTAGTAGAATGTTTATCATTAGAGGAATTTGTGCAGAACCTTTAGTTAACTAAGGGGACTTAGAGACCTAGAAAGCTTCTTTTAAGCTGCTCTTACTTATTATATGTACAGGAGCTCATTTGTTACATCTTCCACCAAAAACTTCAAAAGAGAAAAACTTCAATTGAGCTTTGTTTCTTTCTTTTATTATTTATTTAATTTTTCTCATTTAGTTTTACCATCTCATTGTTCATATATTTATGTTGATGGAAATAGAGTTGAAGCTATGACAAGTAATATTGCATAGCTGGGGATTTCATCAAGGACAGGAATTAAGAACTTCCATTTTATTTTTTATTTTTTGGATTTAATAAATAATAGGTCTCTTTTAAAGCACCCAACTAATTTCTGAGGTGTGTTGGAGCTTCTCAAACTTCATAAACGAGAAACTCTATTATAAGAACAATACTAAGACTCCTACTTCTTGGGTTTCATTAAAAGATAATATAAGCCTTAATGTATATCCCTAAACTCTTCTTCTTTACCAATCTTTAAGGCATAATAGTATGATTTGTAGAATTAGTTAAAATAAATAAAAAGTTAGTTTTGCGTTGGGTTCGTGATCTGAAAAATAGAGTACAACTCAAAAAGTAAAAATTTAAAAATAATATTTTGTTATTTTTTGTAAATAATATGTTTTTTTTTGTAAATTTTGATAAATTATTTTCGGATTTCAATTGCCTAAATATATTTTTGGAGTTTTTAAATTTTAAGATACAGAAAATTGTATCTAAATCATAAATTAAATGCAATTTTTGTATCAAATTTTTGACTCATAAACTAGACAAAGACTTAATAATTTTTAAAAATTATGAATTAAAATTTGATTGAGTTAAGTTATTTGAGTTACTTCCATAAATTGGTGGATCAAGTGTTTTTAAGTATACAAATATAGCCTTGGCAAAAAAAAAGAATTAAGTATAGTCGAATCGAATATTCAGAAATATAAAGAAATTAAGTGAACATGGAGACTTGGAAGTCAATAAGGGTAGTTTCTGTAAATAATGGCCTACACATGGGTAATTTTCTTAATTCGTTAATATAATCTCGCTAATTACGCGCCGGAGTTTCCACTTCTTCTTCTTCTTCTTCTTCTGCTCTCTAACGCCACTGTAAACAACTAACGGAACGACTGTTTGAAATCGAGCCACCGTTAACGGAACCGCGCTCGGCTCCGTGCCCTACCCAAGCCGTTCCCTCTCTTCTCTCATCTTCTTTTCCAGAGTGGAAATGGAGCCGGCGGCTTTAGCCGGAAACGCCACGCTGGAGCCAAAGTACGTTCTCTTTCACACACACTCTCTCTCTCTCTCTCTCTCTCTATTTCCATAGTTGTTTGTGATTTCCGTCTGTTTTAACGGCGCCGTTACAGGTTCCGTTTCAGCTCCGGCGACGCTTCTATGGACGATCCCGAAGTCGTGGAAATCCCGGAGATTGGTTTCGCGAGTTCCAACTCCAACAAGAGGAAACGCGCGAAGGTACTAATTATTAATTAATAAGATGAAATGTTAAGGGTTTTGTGATTTTTATTTTTCGAGTTCAATTTTGATGATTTTTTAGTTTAGTTTTATTTGAATTCGTTGAAGATGAATGAATAGTTACGCTGATTTTTTATTTTTGGTGGGTCGTGTTGATTTTTGAGTTAGATTAATGGGTTGTTTCTAATGAGTGCAAATGATAATAATACTAGATGTTTGAGACATTAACCATTGTTAAGTTCTACAGTGATAACTACTTTAATGCGACACTTTTTTGTGTGTTTGTTTGTCTTCACATCTCTCAATTAGTCATTCCTTGTTAATTGAATGGAATAATCATTATGAGGAATATCCTTGATGAGTGACTACTGACTAATGCATTTGTGAAAAAAAAAAAGCTGTTTATTTTAGTTTTTCTCTTATTATCTTGCTTAATGGGTATTCCTCAGTTTTCTGTTTAGTTTTATTTTTTTGATTATTCTAAAGGCCCTTCTTGACTGAAACTGCATCCTTTGGAAAATTTTTAGAAATTGACAAATATTGTATGTAGATTTTTGTGAATACGCGAATCATACGTATCCATTGTAAGTTCTCCAACAAAAAAAAATGGAACCTTTTCTACTTGGACTGACTGGGAGCTTGTACTTTGATATTGTTGTTTTATAGCTTTTCATAGTTTCTCTTGGTATGTTGCCTCTTGCCTATTTATATTATCCTTTTCGCTTCGTGAAATGTTCACTTATCAAGATGTTAAAATCTTGAAGTCTTTATTTTTTTTCCCTTTCTACCTGTCTTATTTGATAAACATCTAATCTTCTTCATCACGCATGATGCTGTATTCTGAAGAAGCAATCTCTCTGGCATAGGTTGTTCCTGTTGACATAATTGATGTTGATGAAGATGAACAGCCTCATGGAGTTTTTCTCTTTGGTAAGAAAATCAACATATATAATGAGGAGAAGGCAACATCAGGTGGTTATGAGAAGAATCGAGGAAGTAAGGTACAGTACAAAATCAACATTATGTGTGTGCATAATCATGATTGAAGTAAGAGCTAATGAGCTATCACTAACATATTCTGGAAACTGTTTTTGCATTCTTTTAGCAAATACTATAAGGAAAGTGATGAAGATCAAATAATAGATATTAGTATTTATATTTCAGGTTAATTATTTATTTTATTAAGTTTCTAATTATTTTATTTAAGTAGGATTTAGTTACTTATTTTAGTAGAATTCTAGTTGTTTTATTTTAGTAGGATTTTAGTTTCTAAATTTTAGTAGGATATAGATTAGGTATTTTAGATTTCTATAAATAATAGGTTTGTAATTAAAATTGGGAGATTGATTGAATGAAAAAATATTGATTATTGATTATGAAAAAATATTGATTATTTCTATTTCTTCTTCTCATCTATTTTTTTATATTTCTTCCTTTTCTCTTCGCGATATTGCATCAATTTGGTATCAGAGCTTGTGATTCTTCCTCGCTTCTATTCGACTCCATTTCTTCTCCGAATTGCATTTGTCATCACTACTGCTTCGATTCATTGTTGCTTTTCATCAACGAAGATCATTGAAGAAGACAAAACCGGCGAAGGCACTTCTCTTCTTGTTCTTGAAGGTTCATCCATGGGTTTTTTATATGCTAGCAAATAACGAGTGCAACTCCTCACATTAATATATTATGGCATTGTGAGTTGTATCTGATCATGTTTTAATGGCTTCTGTTGCGGGTCAATTTCAACAATACTTGATTGCATGGAAGGACTATTTTCCTATATTTTTGTGCAATTCAACTCATCGGAGTCGAGTTCTTCAAGCTGGGGAGAATGATGAAGATCAAATAATAGATATTATTATTTATATTTCAAGTTAATTATTTATTTTAGGAAGTTTCTAATTATTTTATTTAAGTAGGATTTAGTTACTTATTTTAGTAGAATTCTAGTTGTTTTATTTTAGTAGGATTTTAGTTTCTAAATTGTAGTAGGATATAGATTAGGTATTTTAGATTTCTATAAATAATAAGTTTGTAATTAAAATTGGGAGATTGATTGAATGAAAAAATATTGATTATTGATTTCTCCTTCTTTTTGTTCTCTTCTTCTTTTTCTTCCTCTTCTTCTCTCTTCTTCTTCCCTTTCTTCTATTTCTATTTCTTCTTCTCATCTATTTCTTTCTATTTCTTCCTTTTTTCCTCGCGGTACTGCATCAGAAAGACAAGAACATGTGGCATAGAAACTCTGGTGATAAGTTAGATATCCCAATGGTAAGAGTTGTGCTATTATACTATTCATTAGAAGTCTCAAATGTCTTCAGATGTCGGTGTCTATGGTTAATTAATTATTTGATTTGTGGCCCTAGTTAATGGTTTTGTATTTTCCTCTTAAGGAACTCTTGCTGTTATTTATTTCAAAAGTGTGAGGTAGCAAATTTCCTAATCTAAAATACCATTTTGTTAGAGTGAAGAGTTGAGTTGATAAGGGTAATATCAGAAAATACTATACTATATGAGAACTATTAGAAACCACCGAATCCAAAAGCTATTACAATATTACTGATAGGTGGAGGCCCAATAATGCATGTCAAGCTATTATTATCTCTCTCTTCACGTCCAACCCTATCATGCACATGGAGAATTGGAGAGACAGAGAAGAAGAAACAAATACATTATACTGCAAATAGGGAAGATCCAAATGCAAAAAATGGGACTTGAACCCAAGACCTCTAACAAAACCAACTCTTTGATACCAATACCATGTTAGAAACTGTTGAACCCAAAAGCTATGGCTGATAAGTGGAGGCCCAACAATGGATATCAAACTACTATTAACAAGAACTTCGCATTTAAACAAAAGAAAAAAAAAGAAAAAAAAACTGTAAGTATCTTGGAAACATTGTCTAATGGTACTATTTTCGTTGTGTTTGGAAACTTTATCAAGATTTCAGTTATATATATAAGTTTAGCAATAGATGTAAACATAGTGGAGGTGTGTAACATTTCCAATGCATGAAATATATCCATGGGGCAGGCTCGCAGCGAAATATTTCAAAAAAAGAACACCACCTGTATTGACTGATAAAAAGTTACAAAATGTGAAATATCACACGTATGTTATGGGATCATTGTTAGTTACTAGATGATTATACTTTCGATCATTGACCATGTTATCTTTTTTAGTCAATCCTGCAAAGGGACTAACTAGACCAATAAAATGAAAAGGGGGAGACTAAATTTTAGTTTTAGAAATTCTGATAGCGATAAGGACCCTATGCATAAAAGTTCCTCTAATGTTTCTTGTTTAATCCCTATGCACTTCTCTTTTTGTTTTTATTTTGACTTTTTCAGTTATCCGGAAGGAAAATGGAAAAGAATACTCCTTAAAATTGTCTTATGCAAAAAATCTCTTGGAGCAAATTTGTGACTGCTGATCAAGTTTTCTCTTGCTTACACACCACTATGGGCAGCGTGCTGAAAGTTCAAAGGCGACAGCTTCGACAAGCAGCTCAGCCAACTTTGGCAAGCCAAGTTCTAAAAGGGAAATTGCCATAGAAAATGATGAAGTTATGAAGAATTATAGACTGTTTAAGCAATTCGATTTCATCCAAGACTACTCAGATCATCATTATATCCATGAGAAATCTAAAACTATGCAGGTGCTAAGATATCCTAGGATGTGATGATCTTCTTTTCTATCTTTGTTTCCAATAGTCATGTAACTGGTCTGGTTTTCTTGCTAATGGCAGCCATCACAAAATTGGATAAAGAAAATTCAGCATGAGTGGAAAATTCTCGAGAAAGATTTGCCAGGTATCTTGGCATATTTTTTCTTCTGTTTACACTATTGACATTTAGATTAATATCTGAATACTTCCTACTGAATCATCAGATTTTTAAGAAGTTTTCATATTTTCATTTGCATTGAGAAATAGGAAACTGAATTTTGAGCACATGCTATAAACTTGGCAAAAGACTGGAGAAAAGTTTAAAAACTTTGGAGATGCAACAGAAGAAGCTAAAAACATGGATAGCAATGCTAAACTTAAAACATATGATGATTCATAGACAAAGCTAGGTACAAAGGAAGGCAAAAGGAATATATAGAAAATGGTAAAACTAATGGAAAAAAAAAAACAAGAGATCTTAACCATATTAAATGCTATAAAGGGTCTTAGTAAAAGAAGAGATCAAAGAAAGGTGGAAAACATATCTTGAAAAGTTATTGAACGAAAATCATTAGAAAAATTTGGTTATAGAAGGAAAATAGTAAATTAGGGTTAACTAATGAAACAATTTCTTGCATAGATTTTGTTTCCTTGAAGTTAAAAAAATCTTTTTTGAAGAATGTGAAAAATACAAAGGTTTTAGAATCGGATAATATTTCCATTGAAGTTTAGAAGTATCTAAGGGAAGCTAGAGTTCTGTAATTAATCAAATTGTATGATAAAATTGTATCAATGGAAAGAATGCCTGATGATTGGAGGAAAAACATCTTAATACCTATATATAAAAAAGAAAGAGGATATTCAAAATTGTACAAATTGTAGAGGTTGACTATTGATGAGCCATATGGTGAAATCATGGAAGAGAGTAATTAAGAATCGAGATAAGAGCTGAAATTTTGGTGTCAAAAATTCAATTTAGATTTATGTTTCAGCCATGGAAGCTATTTACTTACTAAGGAGATTGATGAAGAGGTGTATGAAGAAGAATAAAGACCTTCACATAGTTTTGTTGGTCTACAGAAAGTGTATGATTGATGAAGAGGTGTATGAAGAAGAATAAAGACCTTCACATAGTTTTGTTGGTCTAGAGAAAGTGTATGGTACAATTCCTAGAGATTACTGTGGTGGGTTTCAAAGAAAAAGAAGTTATAAAAAGGTACATTAACTTGATCAAGGATATGTATGATGGAGTGATAACCATGTAAAAACAATAGTAGGACTGTGGGTGTAAGTTTACACTAAGGGTCAGCCTGAAGTCCTTATCTTTTTGCATTGCTTATAGATTAATTAGTAAAACATATTCAAGTAGATAGTCCATGGTATATGCTATTTGCTATTGATTTAATACTAATTGATAAAAGTAAAACTAGAACAAGAGTAAATGCTAAAATTAGATGTTGTCAAACATCAAATTATAAGATTGAAAAGTAGACATATTTGAAAAATGATAGGAGTAGCTCCAATTGGAGTTAAAATGAGAGGTAATAAATTAAGATAAAGTGGACACATACAATGAAGAGTATTAGATGCAATAGTTAGGAAGAGTGAGCTATTGACAATTAATGATAATAATATGGGTAAGAGGGGAAAACCTAAAATAATATGGATAGAAATAATTAAGAAAAATAACAGTATTTGTTATATGATTATCAACTTAGCCCTCGATGAAGTTGAGTGGAGGAAGCGAATTCATGTAGTTGCTTTTTTTGAGTTCTTATCTTTCGATGGATAAGTTGAGAATAAATGCATTACCTGATGGTAGATATAGAAGTGAGGACACTATCCATTGTTATGGCGTGTGCCTGTTTTATTCCTGTTGGAATAGCTGCTGTTAGTTTCAATTAAGTTTTGATCCGTTAAATTTTTGACTTATCTTTAACTTTTCTATTTGATAGATTCTATATTTGTCAGAGTTTATGAAGAGAGGACGGATCTTCTTAGAGCTGTGATTATAGGTGCAGCAGGCACTCCTTACCATGATGGCCTCTTCTTCTTCGATTTTCACTTTCGCCCTACCTATCCTAATGTACCACCTGTATGTGCTTGTTGTGTTTGGTGCCAATTACTTCATTCTCTAATCCTTAGTAAAAAAATTGGAACTGAATGGTTCAGGAATTTCTGCTTTCAGCAAGTGCACTACCATTCAGGTGGCCTTCGGTTGAACCCAAACTTGTACAACTGTGGGAAGGTCTGTCTCAGCCTTTTGAACACTTGGACTGGGAAAAAGGAGGAGAGGTGGACACCAGGGAAGTCCACTGTTCTGCAAGTTCTGCTGTCCATCCAAGCTTTGGTGCTAAATGCAAAACCCTTCTTTAACGAGCCTGGATTTATTGGACTGGCTGGCAAAGAGGATGGTGAAAAGAGGTCTCATGATTATAATGAAAATACGTACATTCTCTCGTGCAAAACTATGCTCTACACGCTGAAAACGCCACCGAAGGTAAGGTTGGTTTGAGTATCCATAATTATCATATCCTTTACATTTCCTTGGTAAGAAGGTTTCAAGAAATGAATAAAAGATCCTGTTTCTTTTTTTTTTCTTTTTTTCTACATGAATTATTTGGAAGTCTTCCTTATCTTTGAGGAAACTCGACGCAAAATATGTGTTCTTTTTTCATACCTGCTATGAGTGGGGTTTTCTTTGCTTTCTTCCCTTCTTCTTCTTCTTTGAAAAAACTGAAACTTATTTGCTAATTATAGACAACTCTGTATCTTGCTCACCATTGTTGAGAGTGAGGTGTCATGTGAAATTGGTTTTTATAGACGCACGCCAAGCCATAATGAAAATTGACCCAACTTCCACAATTCCCACTTTTTTAGCCCTGACATCCTTAACATTTTGATTTCATCTACAGGGCTTCAAGGACTTAGTTGCAGGGCACTTCCGTGAGCGTGCCCATTCCATTCTACTATCTTGCAAGGCCTACAAGGAAGGTGCTCAGGTCGGGTGTCTTGTGGGAGGAGGAGTGCAGGATTTGGATGAAGGTGATAAAAGTGGCTCCGAGAATTTCAAGACACAGGTGGGAATGATGGTTGAGATCCTTGTTAAAGCATTTGCCCAAAATGGAGCCAAGGACTGTAAGCAATTTCTCCCCCAAACAGGCAACAGAAATGTAACTGATAATACTATCTGAGACAAAAGTTATACAACGGTGACAAATGGGGTTGGATGGGTGTTGGTACCTTTGTTTCATTGATAAATTATCTTTTTTTGATTTAGTATTGACATTGTAAATAATGGCGTACATATTGCATAGACTGTATTTTTGTACATGAGTTTCTATGCATTACAACAGGGTGATTTAGGATCTCAGGATTCATTTTAGAAGATGGGCAGAGTTCTCACTCTGAGCTGATGTGTTTAGGCTTGTTAATATGGAGGTTTTGAAAGCATTGCACAGGCCTTATTAGATTGTATAGAAAAACTCACATTTTAAACTTGATTTATGCTCAAGGTTATAAAACTCAACTTTGCATTTTTTTTCTTGTTTCTTTCTACTTAGGATCTTTTCTTTCCCTTCTTGATTTGAAAGTTCAAAAAGAAGAAGCCAAATTTAATAGTAGGGTTGATCCTAAATAATCTTGGGTTTCCTTTCTTTTACTAGACTGAAAAAAAGTTATTAATCCAAGAAGTGCATTACTGCCATTAGAGCATGGCTTTGCAATCACAGACATTTGCACAATACATGTTAGTAGAAATGTAATCCCTATTGATGAGTGTCAATGGAGCATTTCTCCGTTGACACTTGTATTCTTAATAAACTTCTAATACTTAATAACTCTAGATTTTCTTTTGTGAAAAAGGGGCATTAGTTAAAATGTTTGATTAACATTTTTAATATATTTAAAGTATTAGTTAAAAGGTAAAGTTGTGTAAATCATATTTATCTTTAGACCAGGCTCGATAGTGGTACGATTGGGTATGCCTTCAATTTCATGTTGGGGAGATGATGTTTTTAGATTCAATAACTTTTAACAAAGTGGTTTGGGGCTCTTTTTTCAAGAAATAAGGTTATAAGTTCAACTCTTTACTAACATGATTACTAAAGGTGTCTCGTAATTTAGCAATAAGAGACTTAAGGTATTAGTCAGGTGAATCCCGAATACCTTCGATTATTTATAAATAAATAAAAGGATTTGATAACTTTAATGTTGGGAGATAATTAGGAAATAGCAAATATTTCTTTACTTTTTTTTTTATTTGTAAATTTGAAATTATCATTAGCATCTACTAGGAAAAATCATCCCAATTCTCGCTGTTGACCTTTTTTGTCATTTTCCTCTTTAATTTTGGCATCCCGCATATGCCCCCATTTCCTCATCATAATTACAAATATTTTTTATCCTAAATCAAACCAGGACCCAACTTGATGGTCCCACCAATATTGCCATCTGGCAACAAAATGGACCCAGAAACAGTTCAGCTTAGGAGCTCTCAAGACACTCGATACTTCTCTCCAGTTCCTTTGACAATCCCCTCGATTTCACCAATCACAAGCCGGTAAAGACTCCTCTCTCTCTCTCTCTCTAGCATTTATACGAAGTCTTCCAGAGAGAGCAACGAAGCTGTAAAAACCAATCGCCGATCAAATGCAGAGAAAATTGTAGTTTAATTACACAGCAGCAATGGAAGAAGCTCTTCTTCAGCTCCAAAAACCTAGGGTTAAAGTTTTTCATTCCACTTCGATTCTTCTCTCACTCTTCTTCCTCTTCCTCTTCAACAACATCTCAATCGCATCTTCATCAGCTTCTCCGCCTTCCTACTCCGATCACTGCAACTCAATCGTCCCGGAATCCACTCCCGCCGGCGCCGGAATCTTCTCCTCCGACTTCCTCCAGCTCCGAAACTCCTACTTCATTGGCGGCAACAAAATTCTCGATGACCACACCTCGCAATCTCCTTACTTCCCGAGATCTCTCGTCTTCCGAACCCGGCGATTCCAAGAGACCGATAAAGACGGCGTTTTTCTGGTGGAAGGCATGCTCGTCTTCCGCGGCGCCGGATTGTTCCCGGGTTATCGGAATTTTACTGTGCCGGAATCGCGGCGTAGCCGGTTCCGGACTCGCCGGCCGCGGTTTCCACTCCGGCGAGGTCGACTGAGTTTCGATTTGAGAGGGTTCTGGTCGGAGTCTTCTGGGAAGGTCTGTATGGTTGGGTCTGGTAATGGGTACTCGAGAGAAGGTAATTTACTTGATCTTTCTGCTGTGTTTAAGATCAATAATTATCCGAAGAATTCGACGATATTTAGTAGTTTGGTTAGTGGGACTTTGGAGAGTTTGGATGCTGCTGATAGTTCGAGTTATTTCGATCTGATATCCTTGCTAGCATTTTCGCAGAGGAATTATGATTATAGTTTGGTTTCGGATGGGAATGTGAGTGGTGGTTGTTCTAGTGTGGGTGGTGGTGATGAGGAGAGTTTGAATCATGGTGAGGATCTCTGCTCGGCGATAGTTGGTTCAGGTAATGGGTTTGAGTTAATGTATAGTAGTCAATGTGATTCGGCTAAGAATTGTAGTCCTCTTGGTGGGAGCAATGGGTTTTTGCCAGCGTTCATGTCCTTCAATGGCATTCAGTGTTCACCGAACAAAAAGTTGAGGTTATTGATGGGGTTTTCGAATAGAAGTAATGATGGGTATTACCAAGCCCTAGTTCCCAAAACGACGTTGATCGGTGAGGGAGTTTGGGTTGGGGAGAATAATCAGCTTTGTGTTGTTGCTTGCCATATCTTGAATTCTACTGAATCTTTGGTAAATGCCTCTATTGGGGATTGCTCGGTCAGGATGAGCTTGAGTTTCCCTGCAATTGTAACGATCAAAAGCAGGAGTAACGTTGTGGGACAAATATGGAGTAACAAAACCGTGAATGACTCGGATCATTTTGATAAAATTATGTTTCGGAGTTCTGCAGATAGGATGTTTGGGATTCCAGGTTTAAAATACAAGTATACGAAGATTGACAGAGTAAGGAAGTTATGTGCTGTGAAGAAGGCTGCTGGAAACAAGGGCAAGATATATCCTAGTGGGTATTCATATGACATGAGATTTGATATGAAAATTAAAAATAGTCAAGGGAAAGAAGCATGGGGTTATTCAGCTCCAGTGTCTGTGGCTGATCAATTCTATGAGCGGTCATATGCTGTTGTGCAAGATGCAATTGCACCTGAATCTCCAGTTCAAAAGAATCAAAGCTATAGCAGGCTTCTGAATGTCAGCTATGCAATAAGCTTTACACCACCAGTTGATTTTGAATTGGGTGGTCGGCTTTCTTCAACCTATACATCATCAAATCTAAGTGCACCAGTCAGGATTTTGGCTGAAGGTGTCTATGACACAGAAAGTGGAAGCCTCTGTATGGTGGGCTGTAGATATTTGGTACCTAACCATCAGAGACCAATGATGAATGATTCTTTGGACTGTGAGATTCTCATAAATGTCCAGTTTCCTCCATTGAATAGAAAGAAGGTGACTAATGTCAAGGGAACAATAGCGAGTACACGAATGAAATCATCAGACCCTCTTTACTTTGAGCGTTTAGAGTTATATTCAATTGGCATGTATACAACAGAAGCTGTAGAATCTGTCTGGAGGATGGATCTGGAGATAACCATGGTTCTGATCTCTAACACGTTTATTTGTATCTTTGTGGTTTTACAGCTCTTCTATGTGAAGAAGCACCCTGATGTGCTTCCCTCCATGTCGCTTGTGATGCTTGTTATTCTTACTCTTGGATATATGATCCCGTTAGTGCTGAACTTTGAGGCCTTGTTTCTCAGAAGCCGTAGCCGACAAAATATTTTGACTGGTAGTGGGGGATGGCTCGAGGTGAACGAGGTGATAGTAAGGGTAATCACAATGGTAGCTTTTCTGTTGCTGTGCCGTCTTCTACAATTGACATGGTCCTCAAGATTGGGTGATGAAAATCATAAGGGCTTATGGACTGCTGAGAAGAAAGCTCTCTATGCGCTGTTACCATTGTATCTCCTGGGTGGCTTAATTGCTTTGATTGTGGTCTGGTGGGACCATTATTATGAGGCTTCTCTTCTCAGTGGAATTTATGTGGCCGTTAACCAGAGCCATTCCCTCTTGGGGAACCTCAGAGCTTATGCCGGCTTGCTTCTTGATGGTTTTCTTCTACCTCAGATACTGCTCAACATGTTCTCAAGCTCAAAAGACAAGGCCCTTTCTTCTGCAATTTATGTTGGAATCACGGCTGTCCGCTTGCTCCCACATGCATATGATCTGTATAGGGCTCATAGTTACTCACCATATTATGGTGCTTCATATATCTATGCTAGTCCAGGTGGCGACTTCTTCTCCACTGCTTGGGATGTCATTATCCCCTGTGGAGGGCTTCTATTTGCCGTTCTCATTTATGTACAGCAGCGGTTTGGTGGTCATTGCATCCTTCCTCGTTCTCTTAGAGAGTCTTCTGTGTATGAGAAAGTACCTGTAACTACTGGCGAGTGATTGCAAAGGGAACCTCTTGTCTTATCCTCTGAATTTCTCTATATACCAGTGAGCAACCTAAGCAGTTTTGGGTGCTGCTTTTTCTTATGGGAGGTATGGGCTGTTTCTTTGATGTTTTACACAACTTTCTGCATTTGTCTTCATAATATTTCCCATGCTTCAAAATGCATTAAATGTCGTATGATTATTAGGTTAGTCATTTACTTTTTCTTCTCTCTTAACATTAGTCTTCTCTTTTTTATTTTTCGATAGGACTAAAATTTACAGTAGATGAAGGCCCATACAAAATTCAAAATGCATGCAGAACTTATTTTATTTATTTATTTATTTATTTATTAGATTTTACGTGCTTGTTTATTTTGTTTCAATATATTGATCGAAAAATTGAGGAGTAATAATACTGTGATGTTTCTGTGAATAGATGCATTGTTGTTCTTAGCTTGACAAATGTTGCCATGTCAAACTCCTCAGTCATATCTGTCACCGAAACAAGCGTTAATTTCATTGCCAAAGAGATTTTTTTGAGAATTTAGGGTAGCGTGCATGGATAAATTTTCTTGAAGTAGTTTCTTTTAAAAGTTCTATTCGAATAGTCTTAACTATCATGTATTTTCCCTTAGAGCTTATTATGTTTGCCCTGAAGCTTGGTTTTCTCATCATCCTGTCATCAACTGAAGGTAATAATCTTCCCTGCTAGGACCCCCCCAGCCATTAACCTACTTATGCTAAGAAATAACAAGTGAAATAATCATGATGATGTTGCGTATAAATAGACAACTGAGCTGAATCTCTTTTATCTCAGCAGTGCAGGTACCTCATATCTGCCTTAGTCATACATGTCAATAGTCATGGAAGAAGCAACAAATCGTTTGTCAGTCGGTTATATTTGTGTTTACAAGTGTTCTTATCCAGAAGTTCTTGTTACTTGTTTGAGCTTACTTTCCAATCAAGATAAAGAGAAAGTTGATTGGTAATAAGTTATTAGGTAATTTTGATCTACGATCTTGTGTATAATTGGTTTGGCAAATCAGATTCTAATACCTGAGACTATCTTGTAGAAACAAATTGACTGCTTTTCTGCTGCTTGAACATCAATTTTTTCTTATACTGGACGTCGGTAAGTATAACAGTTGAGGTTTGCACCATCTGACCTAGAGTTTACGCATTCAAATCTGAAAACATTCTCTCCGAAGTTGAAGCTAAAAGGTTATGTGCATCATCCCTTTTCTAGGCCCTACAATTACGCGAGTCTTATGCATTGGGTACACCTTTTACGTTGGAAAGTACATAACGAGAACATGTGAGCTTCTATGTACATAAGTATATGAGAACAAGCATGAGCTTCTTATCATGAATCACATGTTATGAATTACATCAGAACAAAGACCAGAGTATGTATGAACCTAGGAAGTAGGAAGCAGGTGAAACGCAAGTTCTAAGAAAGCATGTAAGTATAAGCGAAGACCAAAGCACACTTAACCTACTCAAGAAGCGCAGGGATAGCTAGAAATTTTATTTAGGGTGGGCTAAAAATATCTCTTAAGACAAACTTCGACGGTATAAAGAAAATTTATTAATTAAGATATGTAAATCACTAACATTCAAAGAATAAGCATGTATAGTATATATATAGTTGTAATTTTTACAGTTAGATTATTATTTTTCTTTTAGTAAGAAAAATATTAATCTAATTGTAAAAATTTGTAACTATGTATGTAATTATGCATGTGTATTTATTGGATCATTTATTGCATACTTTAAGATATGTTAATTTTTAATATCTAAACATTATTACAAAAAAAAGGTTCAGTTAAACTTTTTAAAAATTATTTGACAGCCTTATCTTTAACGTTGTAAATCGACGCTCGAGTGAAAATTTCAGAAGAGTGTTTTCAAGTGTTTATATGTAAATTTTTTATTTGATTGCGATTATAATTTATTTAATATTATATTTTGATAAATTAATATTTTTAATAAATTTTTTTTCACCACTAGTTAGTTAGGGGTATGGATGTATTACTAACACTAACATGGATACAAAGATTATTTCTTCTAAAAAATTATTAATTATACTTTATATTTAATAATTATGTATGTCATATATATATATATATATGTACGGGGGGTGGGGCTGCCGTTACCTTAGGCTCCAGCCCAAGGTAGCGTGTATTGTGGCTCCGCCCCTGCTTCTAACCCATTGCACATAATTGAGACTACATGAGCTTTTAGAGAATAAAAATACATTTACGATTCAAATATTATACTCAAAATTATAATTAGAATGTTTGTAAGCTCCTTAGGAATCACATTTCTAATGTCAAGTAAGCTTTTAGGGATGGACGTGACATGTGAGGACGAGCATATTAGAACTAATGACTCGTTTGATGCGTATGATATGATATGATTATTTTTATGAGATGAGATTGAATTAAATAATTATAAAAAAATGTAAAAAATAATATTTTCTTTTTGGTTATCACTATTTTATTGTATTACAATAGGATAAAAATACAGATGTGATTATTTTTTATCTCAAACAGTCAAACATAGGCGTGAAACTAAAAAAAAAGTCTTATTCTATCCAATTTTGCACACTAAATGAGCCCTAAACTTATTAGAGACTAATTGGAGATAATTTAGCACCATATTTAAGATTGGCATAAGGTAGTTTCATTAGATACTAATAATTATTAGGAAGATAGAATAAGGAAAAAAAAAAAAAAAAGTGATTGCTAGCCAGTGGACCTTTTGTCCGCGGTCTCCATATAGCTATTAAAACTATATAAACATAAAAAATATATAGCTTGATTTTTCCATTTTTAATTTATATTTCCAAATATGTTCTAAATGACTAACCTAATACCCCGAAATATTTTCTAGTCATTTTTTTCATATAGTCTATTTTCTCAGAATAAACCAAACTCCAGACTTCCAGTAGCGTCTGACAATCAGATCACCAAGTAAACACGTGTCAGCGTCATCATGTTCTTCTTCTCTCCACTATATAAACCCCTCTTAAACCCTTCTGCTTCCTCTTACACAAAACCTCAACATTTCGGCGTATAAAAACGATGTTGCGATCATCTGCGATGATGATGGCGGCGAGAGCGATGAGGCTCGTCGGAGTAGCTTCATCTCGGCCGTGGTTTCTCCCCCGGCGTCCTATCGCCGGCGCCGCTGCTGCTCAGATCAATCCTACCGGTCTTGCTCAGTCGCTCGACGCGACGATGCCTTGGCTAGTAGGAGAGATTCAAACTCGCAGTTACGCGCGTGGCCGTGCTGCATCCAAGCACGATGAGGAAATTGAAGACGACGACTTCGTTGAAGATGTTGATGACGACGACGAAGACGACGACGACGACGACGACAAAGGTGGAGATAACTTTAGAGTCTCTATTAACGAAAAATTTAACTTTAGAAACGATGACTATAATTGCAGAAAAATCATGAGGGGCTACAACTCAGACGATAGTTATTTTAAAAAATATATCTCGAGTGATTCCGACTGAATGAAGAACTGGAGTTCGCGATTCTGTACTAGTTTTGTTCTCGATCTGGTAGAGTCTAGTAGTTTTTTGTTTTTTATTTTTCCTAAGATAAAAAGAAATGTTCGCAATCTCAATTTGTACGTGTGTGTGTTATATCTTATCTGATAATTGAAAATAGTTGATGGATTGTGTCGTTTATTGTATGTTCATCATCATCTTGATTTTCCATGTTTCACAGTTCTAAGCTAAACTGGGATTAGTTTGGATAGTTGGTGAGAAATTGATCTATAGTTAAATTCAGCAAGCTGAAACTGTGGATGAGCGATTAATTCTTCCTGAATTTCGCAAATGGCAGTGATCCTGATTTCTTGTGGACACATCAAATATTAAAAATCCTTCTAATAGTGATCATGAGTCTCAGAAATTTCTGGAGAATATTAGAGATAGCAACTTAATCAAGAGTGATAGTACAACAATCATACTGCATTTAAACAAACAAAAAAAAATCATCACATACAAGCTAGAGCACACAAAGATTGTAAGGAGGTTGCGATTGGTTTATGTTTCGGATACAGTTTTCTGCATCTGAACAAACACTCGAGGACACCACTCTTACTTACTGAGGCGAGTTTATGACCAACCCCAAGTTGCTGATAGCAGCATGTCATGTATAGAGTATCTAAAAATTTATTCCACAAAATAATCCCTTTAATCTACAAGACCCTTTTAAGTTTGTTGCTAGAACAGGGAGATCAAGCTGTTGTACTCTTAACAATGATCTGGCCCACAACACACAAAAATTAACAAACCATAAAGCAGCAGCAGCACTCGCAAGTAGGGTTGATCAATACTGTGGAAGCTTGAACTTGTCGAAGCATTTGAGGAAGCCAAGAGCGACATCCCTCGCTTTATCAGGGGGAGGCGTGGCGGGTGAAACAGGCTCGAACTCTGCTTTCCATTCAGCAACACACTTGTCTTTTTCTTCGTCTTCTCTTTCTTTTCCAGCTGCAGTTACAGGGTGGAACGTGAAGGTGACTATGTAAGGACGATACATATTGCTCAGCTCGCCTCCAATCACACTGTATGTTACTGATCTTCCCACCTCCACCTTCTCTATCTTCTCTGTTGATTCTCTCACATACCCTTTCACAGCTATATGTAGATATATTTATAAGAAGAAGAAACATTCCATTGATCATCAGTAGTAATCACTTCTAAGAGTGTACTTTGAATTTCCTTTTCAAACACTTCAACATCAAGATCTAGGACTATGATTCGGACCCATGTCTCACGAATTGATTTAGAGTCTGAAAGGCAATCAGATAATAGCTAGAGCAAGGTTCTAGTAATCAATGGATATATATATGATGTTGTGACAAGAACTTTATGTTGTTGTTGGGTACTCCACAGATTCTAAATTAAGATCAAAGATCCATGTTTGAAATCTCATATAAAGTGGATCTTAGTAGTTTCATATGGTCAAGGGAAAAGATCAACATGTTGGCTTTACAAAGTTAATAATAATAGTATTATTGAGAAAAAAAAAAAAAAAGTGAAAAATTATTTGAAAAGACAAAGATATATGTTCATCTCTTTGTGCAGATATGTTAGTAAGGATACTGATAGATGACTGTTGCCATGCATGATTGAAGATAAAGAGTAGCTTGTGAGATTCAATAGCTTGCGTACATAGATGCAAAGAACTATTAGGAGATAATAGTATGTATATAACGTGATAACAACGTCGTCAAGGCATCTTATCTAATTTTATTTTGACCATATGATCATATGCCCAACAGAGAAAAACTGAGATCTAGAGAAAGAGAGAAAGAGAGGAACAAACCAGGGCCAAGCTTGAAGCGCCTGAGGCTACCAGGGCTGCCATCTCCGTGTATGTATTTGGCTACTGCCAGCATATCTGGGTTTATTTTGCTGATTATGTTATCATCTCTGTACATTTCCCATGCTCTCTTAGCACCTATGTTCAGCACAACTTCCCCTCTCATGCTCTTCATCATCCTCCCTACTATCTCAGTACCCTTGAGGCAAATCTATATTTTCTAGGATTGTATGTTGGCCTTTAAATAACGATCTAAATTATTAATCACACCAAAGAGATGCCATCTTTCTCTCTCTCTAGATAGTGCTATTCCTACTTAATAAACAATTAAAAGCCTATGCAAAAAGGGCAATTCTATAGCTAAGATGAGTCTTTGTAGGTAAGTAAGTAGATTAGGAAGAACCCTCCTTCTCCAACCAAACACAAGGGGGTTATTCTTTCCACAAAAAACCCTAAAATAAGCAAGATGCTTTGCTTCTCCCACATAAGTCAGTAGAGGCACCTGATCAGATGATACTCTCTTTTAATGGGTTTTATGTCCTTTAGCTACATATAACAAAGAGCAAGTGAAACTACTCTTTTATTCTCTTCTTTCAATATTAACTACATATGGACGATGATGCCACATCTCCTTCTCCTCTGTGGTGGCACGCACTTATATTATGAATCTTAGTCAGCAAACCATTTATTAGCTAACAGACACTTATGTAGAAGTATATTTCTTAGCCACATTGACCATTCAGAAAGGGTTCAGATGCCCAGATCATATTCAATTGTGGTATGGCTTGCAGAGGAAATCAATACATAAAATATAAAACTGGAAGATGTGACTCTGCATTATACTACTCTGACAGCCTCAACTTGTCACTATATCAGTCTTCTGGTTTTGTTTGAGAGATTCAAAGTTCAGCGCCCTTGAAGCTAATATTGGCTCGGATTTCAAGGTTCATATTCAATCATATAATTCCACTTATTAGAAGGCTTGTTGAGTAAAGTTAATCATGACTTTGGAAGGTTGGGCACTTCGTATCTAAAATTTTAATGTTAGTAATCCTAAACCAATTTTTCCCAATTCTCAACTCGTGCTCCTATTTACATACATGAATCATAAAAAAAAAAAATTAAAATGGTCAGAAGTAGCTACGTCACATTTTGTTACGTAATACAATGTTAGAAAAAGTGTTGTGAATTACGACTTTTCAGTATTATTCTTACAATTTTCATAAATTTTGTAGAAGTTCATAAATTTTAGAAGGAAATAGGACATGTACGTATCTATGAAGTTGTTTAACCACTGATGCTCACGTATTTAGAACTGAACAATTGTATTTATATTAGCACAGATTATGGATAAAATAATATAAAAAAAGAACCAATACTTTTTTTATATATATAATTAATCATATATACTTGCTTTAGGCATGATGATTAGAAGATTTTTCAAAGTAACATTGAAATAATATTAATATGTAAATGAGATGGTTAATGTGTTAGATAACACAAGGAGTAAAAGGAAAAATAATATACCAACATTTAATTGGTTCAGATGACTTAACATCCATTCTCCTTAAACAAAGTCATGAGTTCAAAATCTTTTTCGCATATAAAATTACTATTTACTGAAAGATCTTTACTTTTTTGTAGGTCAATCCGAATTGAATTCAAGTGGATTAATTTCGCCGTAAAACAGAAGAGGACACCACCTTGGTGCGGTTTAGTGATACAACCAAAAAAATAAGAAGAAGAAGAAAAAATAATATTAAGTATTTGTGGTGTATGACTCATTGTGTATTACTTTTGGTGGCTCCAATAAAATATTTAAATACCAGCAAGTTGAGTTGCATTTAATAGCAACAACTATTACTATTATAACCAAACACGCGAAATTGAAGGTTGAGATATTCAAGAGAGAGGTAAATAATTTGAGTCTTGAATTGGAAGTTTTGTGGAACATCGTACCCAAAGATTCTGCAACAAAGCTTATGAGTCAGAGATGTAAAATTTAAGAAATGATAAAGGAAAGAAGACTTATAAATCAGTTAATGCAACTTTAATTTCTTTAAAGAGCTAAATAAAGGATTCAAGATTCTAAATTTCATTACAAACTAGAACTGCAAACAGCAAGTCTGGTTGAACAAATCTGAAATCTAGAATTACTCATATGATATATTTTTGATATAAAGTTTCTAAACCATTTTATTTTTTAAAAGTTTCCCTTGCTGATGTAACTAAAATGGGCTGGGTTGAGGTGGGTTGATGGAGCACATTATACAAGTCACATGATATACATCTAAATCCAGAAATAGACATAGCTGTTAAGAAAAGAAAAGTATGATTTGAAGTAATCATATATCAAATTATACATCCTAAAGAGTGACTGAATATACATCATGTTTGCTGCATTTCCCAACAAGTGGAATTAATGATATGCATTTTAAGGCCAAGTATATACCCTTCAAAACCTTACAAATGATACTTCAAAAATGAAATAGTAGGTCTCGGCCCCAATCAGACTGTAAGTGCTCATGCTGAATGGGTATAGACTAAAAAGAATAATTTCACAACAAAATTAATAAAATCCATCACATGAGATATAAATCTGAGTTTCCCCCCTTATTACTTATTAGTACCAAAGTCTTTCGAAGTAAAACCCTAAGCCTAGGCCCTGCAAGTGGTTAAGTGATAACAATGTCGATATTAGTTTACTATAAGATCTTACAGCTTTGCTTTTTAATTAAGCTATCAAAGGGGTCTTCCCAATGCTTTTCCTTTTGTTTTCTAACTTCAAATTGATTGCTTCAGTATACCAAAGAAACTACATCTACCCCAATATTCAAGAGCTACCATGGAAATTAACAACAATCGCATGCATTATGGATACCATTACAATCAAGCTTTATTAATAATCTGACTTCATTATTTAATATTTGATGTTATTCATGTGATTAAAGAACATGTGAGACGCATGTGCACTGCTCCAGTATTATATATATGTTTTCATCATTTTTATCAACATACATAACACCTCATTCCATGACATAAAGCCCAAGGAGTTGTTGATGAAAATGATTAACACATTGCTACACTACAATACATAAATTCCTAAAGTTGTATAGGAGAAAAAAAAAAAAAACCAATGGAAAACAGCAGTTCATTCGTACACCCTAAACGAAAACTGATCTGATAGCACAAAAAGTTCAAAGCAACAGTTAGCACCAAAACAATTGCCTTCAACTTTGAACTCTGAAAGTAGACACGTTAATACAATTCCTCGTATATCACACATGCATAGAAGTAGAAGTAAAAATTGCTGTAAAACATGTTTAAACGTAACGAACCAAGCAAACAAGGATAACAGGGTTAAGACTACTGCAGAGGAGCATGAATAATAATTTACCTAATGCAAAACTACATATGTTTAGGGTAGCATTATGATGACGAAATAGAAAAGAATACAGGATATTCTATTAATGGATCTTGTCAAAATAATAGCTAACAAAATACCAACCTAGACTACTCTCAGCATGAAATCAAGGAAAATACAGCCATACCTTGCTCACTATCAGGATGATGAGCAAAGCCAACCGAAGAAGCCCACTACTAGTGATAATTAATTACAATGTGCTAAGAACAATAACCTCAAACAAATGGGAAATATGAAAATCAATTAATTACAACATTAAAGGGACGATCGATCTGAGGATGATGATGATGAAACAGTAGAGATACTTATCCTCCAGTTGAAGTGGCAAACAAACAAAAACCGTAGCCACCATCACAAGATATACAGGGACATTCATCAAGAGAAAACAGGATAATGGTGGTCTCCAGCAACAACTTGCTCACCTACACACCTGTGGAACATAATGTTAGTAGTTACAATGATAAAGACAAAAAAGATAGTTCAACACCAGAATTTGTACATTGGCAAAATATTATTCAGTTGTAATTGGATCAAACAGAGTCTAGGACCTCTAGGTTATGTCCACAAGCCTCGAGAGATGTTGTATGAGATTCATTGACACAATTTCCAACTCTCTTTAGGTAAAGGTAATGAACTTAGACGTGTTGCCAACTTAAGTAACTAGTTAATGGATTCAATAATTCAATGTTGTCAAGGTGCCAATACGATGCCTAGGCCATTGATCTACAAAGGCGAGGTAGCGTCTAGGCAATGCATACGGAAGGCCTAGGCAATAAGAATATTATTATTTATAGGTCCAAATAATTCAATAATAACTAAAAATACACAAATGCATAGGGAATAATAGACATTGATATCATAGACAAACTGAAAAATAATTGAAGTAGCACTTGACATGAAACAAATGAACTTGATGACTCTTTGACCCCATTACTCTACAGTCTATGGTGCAAATGCAATCACATATTTTATACTATACAAAGATAAGTCATATTATTATTTAATTACTTGCCCAATCAAGCATCAAATACACATATTAGTACTAATACAATGAATAAAATGACTTGAGAAAAAAAGGAAAAAAAAAACTATAATTGCAAATGTTGAAACTCTCTAAATCTCTAATTCTTCCAAATTAGTTTTGTTTTGTAGTGACAATTGAGGTTCCTAGATTTATGTTTGATAAGCATAGAGAAACTATTGCATGAACATGACTAGAAAGCTTTTCCTCATTGCCATTAGCAAAGTTAAAGCCGACCACATGTATCAGTTCCCACTGTCCAAGGTATTCTAGTTCAAGCAAGGTCATGGGCTCAATCGAAGCCTCTTCTCTTTCATCAGTCTCCTCCATTCGAGCCAGTAATCAACTAACTCTAGAATTTAAGAAAGTTCCACAGAAAGACTTATGGGTATCGAACCCTAAGCGAAAGGTTAGTACGAACAACTTCTTTACCAAGGAAATAATAGGTATAACCTATTTTATAAGTATAGTGTATTATATTCCTAAGTAGCAATGGTTCAATTAGCTAGAAAGCAACTTGCTCAGTGGAGATGATTCGCTATGAGAAACCTAAACAAGGATGCCATCCAAAAGAAGAAAAGTTACTTAGTTTTAGTAGAATTTTAATTATTTGATTGAAGAGATTTTTCTTTTGTAAAGATTCCAGTTGTTTTGTTTGAGTAGGATTTTACTGCCTATTTGTTTAACTCTACTTAACGTCTACTTCTACCGCTATTTGTAGTAGAGGTTTAAGGTCTACTAAAATAAGCCAATTTTATTTTCTTATTAATTAGAGGGTAGATAAAATAAAAATATGAAAATAATTTTTTTAATATCTTCTACTTTTTTAGAGGTTGCAAGTTGAGTAAACAAACACCACCTTAGTTTTAATATTCTAGTTATATTTAGATGTCAAAAGATAGAAGGGTGTAATAGTATTTAAGGAATTGGCATAATGAAATGAATTATTTTTGTGTTATTCTTCCTCTTCCTTCCTTCTATTCTTTTCTCTTATGGTTTACATCAATCCCTTCTCAAGTTGAGCCCAAATGACCCTTGGTAGAAATGATCTTCTCATGGATACCATCCCAACATTTTCTTACTTAGCATTCAAAGGTCAAGCATCGCACAGGCATTTCCACCTCAAATTCCCAATGACATATCTAAGCAAGTAGTAGAGGCCTAGAGGCTTCTTTATAATTTTTTAAATTTTAAGAATTTCAAAATAATTTGCTAAAAAAAAAAAAGAACATTTTAAAGCAAGAAAGACTTGTTAAACTTCAAATCAAACATATACAAGTTTCCAAGAGTTACACATTCAACCTAGTAAGGAATTAGACATCTTCTGAAATAGAAGCATTATTCTTTATGGTTTTAATTACCAAAAAATATCCATTCTAAGATTTTAAAAACTTTTCTTAACGTACACATAAGTTGCTCAAGTTCAAATCCTCAAATAGATAAGTATTATACGCAAAAATATTATATATATACATAATGCAATTCATTTAGTTATTACCTAGCCTTAACTAAGCAATGTTCAGGCACTACCACTCCTAAGCTAGGAAAATCACCTAGGAACCACCTTGACAACATTGATTCTAATTTACTTTAATCTAAAGCATTTCATAAGTCATTTGCTATCTCATAAACATGACATGCCGTCATCAGTTGCTAATTAGAATCTATAACCCACATTTGAACACTCTCTCTTCCTCAAAATGCTTAAGATCACCAATTTTTGTTGCTTTTATATCTAAAATAGCCTAACTATTACTAATGGTCAAATTTGGCATATTTAACACATAAAAAAAGATAAATTTACACTCTATATGAGTGGAAGTAGAACCGATATAGAAGAGAGATGGGGAGAAGTAAAATGGAAATTGACAGCATACTCCTTGGATCCCAATGGTCAACTATAATATAGGCTTTACAACTGAAATATCTTTGCAAAGTTTTCTGATTTCATTGAAATCATAATTCCCTATATGATTCTCAATGTATGTGGTTAAATCTTATGTAAACTTCAAACCTATAAAAAATGGAATATATTTAAGGAAATAAGTCTAAACTTAATACCAAATCAACTCAAATTGTTCTTTCCTTATTAACTCAAATCGAAATAAAAATATAATCACTTGTCATTTAACAGAAAATTTGGCCCATGATAGAGTGGACCAAGTTAATAAACTTAGTTGACCCCCATTATTTGAGAAAGGGCTTAGATGAGTTAAGTTGAGTTGCTTCAAACAAATTAGAATCCCAGAAATTAGTCTTCAAAGCAAGAAAAGAATGGAGAAAGAATAGGACATGAATAAATCCACAATTATCCTCACCAAACATGCATGATGCTTCAAACCAACTAGTCCTTGCTTTCAAGTATAATTATACTTTAGTTACTAGAACTTTTCATTGTCACAATAAACAAATTTTGGTCATCTCGATAAATTCAAATATAGCTATGAAGACAAATATTTTTTTCAACTCTACATAGTCACATGCTCTGATTAACTACTACAGATATACTTTACACCAAAAGTAAGAAAAAGATATAAATGATCTAAATGTGATCATTAAATCTTTCATTATATGATGTACTGCATTGCATCAAACTTCATTCCAGTTTTTTGTCAACATAAACATCAACTTAGATTCCAACCATTTAAGAGTTAGCTGCACATCTTCTTTGACTTTCTCTAGAGCATTTTTTACTCTTCAATCATATTTGGTATGTTGATGGCACCCATGTCTCCGTTTTCTTATTTTTACTACTTCAACCTAAGTTAATTTTGACCTTACTCCAGCTCTTTAACACCTTCAACTTGCGTCATAATTCTCATCAATGCAATCAATGGTCTTAGTTTCACATAGCCAAACCACTTCAACAAAATTCCCTCATCTATCCTAAATGATCTCCTAGGCCCTTATGAATGATTTCAATTTCTATTCTGCCCTTTTCAATTTTGTGTATCTATATCAACATCCTCAACTCAGCCACATTCATGCCATTTATTTATTTCTTTAGCCAAACATAATTATCACCTAGAAAGTATGACTTGCCTTAATGGTTTTTGTCAAAATTCATCTAGCATTACAACCCCATATGCACCCTGCTACTTCATTCATCCAGCTCTAGATTTATACGCATAGATCTTCTTTAATTTCTTCTTCCTTGTGTATATTGATAACAAGTGCTCTATTAGTCACTTATTTCATACCAGTACCAAAGACAGGTTTTCATGGTAACTTGTGCTGCAAACCTAGATGCTTTTATAGAAAGAGACTGTATGGACTTGCATTATAGACCATTAGCCAGAGTAGAGGTGATCAAGATACCTCATCACCCACCATAGCTGACCAATCCCACCAAAACCAATAGAACTTAACCACGGGTTCAAATGGGTCCAATTCTTGAAATTGAAACTTATTGGATCAGGCCCTAATTTTTGTTTGCTAACTGGGTCAGTGATAATGATGCAATGCGATAAAAGTTGGGGTTTGAAGAAATCTCAAATAAGTATTTTTTCTATTTTAGGATATTTATTAATTTTAGTAAATTTACTATTTTGGGTAATTTACTATTTTTAGTAAATTTACCATTTTTGGTCATTTACTATTTTTGGTAACTTACTATTTTTTAGTAAATTTATTATTTTTGGTAATTTGCTATTTTTAGTAAATTAACTGTTTTTGGTAACTTATTATTTTTAGGTTTTATTGAATTAGGAAGCTAGTATTTTTCTTAAATTAGAAAATTAGTATTCAAGTCTATTTAGAAGCCTAATTATTACTATATTTGTATTTGAGGGTTTTGCCTATTTAAAGGCCACACTGTAAGTCGTATTGAGATATAAATTAAATAATATTGATTTATTTAGAATTTGCAAATTCTTTCTTCACCTCGTTTCTCGGTATTCTGAAGAATCAACGAGTTAGAGAAAGTGTATTTATTGTCTTCCCTATCACGCCCTGCATCAGTTGGTATCAGAGTCGTGTTCGTTCTTCTGCCATGCCTACAAGAAGACGACAGCAGAAAGCCCAACTCGAGGAAGTGAATAGATGTGACGATTTCGCATGGCTTGAGCGACAAATCACTCTACTGACGCAACAGGTTGCTGCATTCTTCCAAGTTGTACGTGGTGGCAATAGACGATGGGATTTGGGGATGAAGGTTAATATCCCAAAGGATCCGATCTTCTCAGGACTAATTTAGATGAAGTAATTGAAAATTCTTTAGAGGACTTTCATAACCCTTTTGATGAATATGCTAATGAAACTGAAGAAGATGATGATGATATTGTAACAACAGAAGATGAAGAACATGAGAATAATAGTGGGAGTTATTTAATTGATGCAGAGAAATCCCATCTTCCACTCAACTTGCACTATTGGTGGTAAAAACTACGAGATCGTGACTAATGTTGTTTCCAACGAAGCAGTACTAAAAAAGTTTGGATTAGTGAAAGAAAAACATTCAAAGCCCTCTAAGCTAGTGTGGTTGAAAAGGAGCACAAGAACTCAAGATCGTTTGGTGAGGGATATTCAAAAGTATAATGATGTTACTAATTCGAAACATCGAAAGAGTCGTCGAAAGCGTAGTCGCAAACGTCGCCTGAAGTTATCGAGTCAAGACTTTGTTCCATGGTCCTACCTCAAGCGACAATTCAACAAATTCGAGGGCGAATTTTTTCCAACATGGGAAGAATGATGCAATGCGATAAAAGTTAGTCTGAGAAAATCTCAAATTAGTATTTTTCCTATTTTAGGATATTTTACTAATTTTAATAAATTTACTATTTTCGGTAATTTACTATGTTTAGTAAATTTACCATTCTCGGTAATTTACTATTTTGGTAACTTACTATTTTTAGTAAATTTACTATTTTCGATAATTTACTATTTTTAGTAAATTTACTATTTTTGGTAATTTATTATTTTTAGGTTTTATTAAATTAGGAAACTAGTATTTTTCTTAAATTAGGAAATTAGTATTCGAGTCTATTTAGAAGCCTAATTATTACTATATTTGTATTTGAGTCTATTTAGGAGTTTTTATGGATTTTGCCTATTTAAAGGCCACTGTAAGTGGTATTGAGATATAAATTGAACAATATTAATTTTTTTTAAATTTGCGAATTATTTCTTCACCTCTTTTCTCGGTATTCTAAAGAATCAACGAGTTAGAGAAAGTGTGTTTATTGTCTTCCCTATCACTCCCCGCATCAGTCAGCTCATGCAAATTATCATTAGACTATAGTTTTGGGGATTGGATGTACAATTGGAAATCTATTTTGGAAACATTGTAACCATGTACTGTCCAAATGAGACATCTCCTCCCTTTGGTTTTGTTTTTATATATGTAATATATCATGTTTCTTGTCGAAGAAAAAAAAAAAAACTTATTGGATCAGGCCTCAAATACTATTTCTGCTTACATGCAAGCCAGAGAACTCAAACTAACCAAAGGCCTATTTGTTGGCATGTACATGGAAAGTGTACCTTACCCTCATTTCCATAAAGACTGTATTGGGTTTGTAGTTGGTAAATGTGGAACTAAACTCTTTGAAGGATGCAAGTCTTTCTTCTTATAATTTAGTCCCAGGCAGACGGAATGTAAAAGAAAAGGTGAGGAGAGAGATATTTAAACAAAAAGAGAAGGAAGAGGGAAAGAGTCGTTGGACAATGGGCTTAAGTGTCCTAGAAGCCAACATGAGAGAGATTGATGGGCTTAGCTGTAGCTAAAGCTGGCAGCAGGTAGCAGGCATTCTAGATAGGGTTAGCTGTGGCCTATTTGCCTAAGAATTAAAGCAACCAGATTCAATCCAACCAGATCAATCAGATCTGTCAGTTTATATTTAGAATGAAAGTTGCATTTATTCAGATGGAGCTTTCTTCAACTCAAAATGGTCAAGGCGCACAGGACTTTCATCCTAGCCCACCAAAACCTTACCCGTTCTCAGCCCTAAGCCAAAGGACTTTATGAAAAATTGCCTACTGGCCAAATGGACAATTGCTCAAAAGTTGATTGAAACTATTTTTATATATTACAGAAAAAACAATCAAACAAACAATTACAATACGTTCTTTCTTCTCAGATCCAATTTTTGGTCAAAGCAAGAAAATGAATTATACTATAAAGATATAAATCATAAATCAGAAAGATAAGAGAATGCAAAGCCATGATAAACGAAAATAAGTAGGAATATTCATGTTGGACAAATAGATAATGAAAAGAATATAGTCTATAAGAAAATACAAGCAAATAGAAAGAGCTAGTGCCATAATGGTTCAAAACTATTTAACATGGTCATAGACATAGATCTCATTGTTAAAAGTAGGGAAAATGTCATATGAAACATTATAACAGCACCCCATTAAGATGCCAAAAATCCCAATAGCATCTGAGTTATTTTAATCAAGTTTTAAAGCAAAATGCATTGAGAAGTAATAGAAAAAAAATGGTATACGGCTATGTCCATTTCAAATCTAAAATAACATTAGACCCGTAAGAACAAAAGTAGTAAAGAATATGTAGTTAATAGTCCTCTTCAAACCATTTTCAATATTAGTAATTACAATATTCAAAAGTTGATACATTTCCATGCTCCTGAAAGTGATGTGTTAGGTTCAAACTCCAAAGCATATTCATGAACTCCAGCTAAAGGCTCAAAATGTGGACTGAAAAGAAAAGCAAGGGTAGCGATAATAAATAAAATCACATCAGGAAACATGAGTTGTGGCTCAATTGAAAAATGTTCCATGTGAAACCACATGTCAAAGTGTAGATTAATTACAATGCATGATTCAGAAGCAGAATGACAGCCCTAACCAAAACTACTATTTTGCATTGTTAAACATTCAAATGAGCACAAAAATTAGACATTATAAATAAGGCGTTCCAAAAAGGTATGATTGAGTAGTTACCTGAAATCACTACTCAAAGTTATACTTTTTGCCCGTTAATATACGTGATATCTGGAGACCCCTGCTGAATGCTTCATTGAATAGGATCCTTGTCTGCATAGACTGGAAACCAGGCAACCATGACAGCAAGGCCACAGGGGCCATAACGATCGTTCCAAACAGTATATCATACAGCCGAGCTAATGAAACAACAGTTTCCCACACCACAGTGGACTGCAGAAAGGGCTTGAGTACCTGTGCAATGCAGATTAAGCCCCAGCCTGTAGGGATGAATGCCAACTGGATGGTGAGGAGATCAATAAGTCTGAACGGCGTGAACTTCAGCAAGATAGCTATGACAAGTATTATGAGCAAAATCACAATACATTGAATTAACCGGTAGTAGATGTGTTCTTTGGCAGCATATTTGTCCCGAGCATATGCCATTACCACATAAACTGCAACAGCTACAACCACATAAATCCAAGAGAGCAAATAGACTGCAATACTGGTGCTGCCGTTAGCAATTCCTAGCTGGTATACAACTCCATACTGGAAAAAGAAAAACCGTAGGTCTAGAATTATCTCCAGCAACTTTCCCCAAAGACCCGTTGTCCTAAAATGGTCTTGTTCTTCATACCACCATGTTTCCCAACTCTGATCTGATTTTGTGAAAACCCCACCACGATACCAGACCCAATTCATAAAGTCGTCATAGTCATACACAGTCTTCAACCAATCAAATCCAGATGGGTTGAAGGCAAAAGGGGCCATGATCCAAGAAACTACCAAGAACCAACTCGAGATTGACATGGCAATGTAAACAAAAGTATCCTTGGTCATAGGGCTGTGTGAAGCATACACTATCAGTATCACTCCAAGCTCGACTGCCTTTACAAAATGGCTACGAGCATAGAGCCTATAGTTCTCAGCAAAACTCTTGTGCTGCACGACAAAACCACGGCCAGTTGCTCGGTACTTTGCACCACCATGAAGAATGGTACGACCAAAGTAATGGGTCTTTGTTCCCATTGAGAAGGTGAAGAAAACAGATGCAAGCTGGAGCTGCATTGTCAAGAAATCCCATACCGCTTGGAGGAAACCATGCTCAAGAGAGTTCTCCACAATCATCGGAAGTGCAGTAAACAGACCAAGTTGGATGATGAACTGCTGATTAAGGATTGCACCAAATGCTTTATTGTTGGCAGAACTCAGCATTGACTTCTCAAAGCCACTGAGAGCCAGATAAAGGCGGCCCCAGACAAATGTATAAACAGTAAGAACCACCATCATTGTGTTAAAATAGAATCCCACAGTTGTATAGAAGAATGAGAGCATTCGGAAGAAATCGAGCCTGTGACCTAGTCTATAGACATCCCTACTTAAAGCCTGTTCACCATTGCCACTGGCAACTTTAGCTTCAAACATGGATACCTGATTCAACCCAACATCCCTTCCCTTGCCCACCTGGATGTACTCATGATGTGTCACATTTCCTCCTCGTAACGTGCAATTGAAGCCTGCAAATATGTCTTCACTGATGTTGATCACCCTGGAAGCCTTGCTAATCCCACCACGAGCCATGAACCAGAACCTATCGAAAACATCTGGATGACCATAATGCATTCTCACCTTTAGAGGGTTAGCCAACACTCGCTGTCCTAGAGTGACAAAGCTCGTCTCCTGAGCAGACATGAACCAAGCAAGTGACGAGACTGAACCCGTGAAGACGTGCTCCCGGACCCCCAAAATCGTGGGCTTCCTGATACCATAATAGCTCTTGTATTCCTCCAATAGGTTCCGCATCTTAAGAGCCTCCTCAAAATAATTGTCTTGGTTCATGTCAATCGTCTGAACTGCATCACCACGAGTGAAGATTATGGCATGATTCTGATTTTCTGGTTTGCCTTCACCTAGCTTCAAGGGACCAGGCAACCTGACCCTATAAATCTCAACCTCCTTCTGCAACTGCTGATCAAATTTCACAAGAACGGAGTAATACTCAACATCATCCCTCCCCGTGTGAACTTCGTCAACGTAAGCAACTCGAAGAGCTTCATTGTTCTTCATTAGGTACAAGATATCATCGGCATGTGGGTCTTTCTTAGCTTTCTGTGCCCCATAGATCTGGCATGCAACCACATAGGTGTATTTCATCAAGGCAGTCCCATACTCATGGCCTTTAAAGAACAGGCTCACGCTACTACTTGCCCTGCTCAGACTTCTTCGCATAGATGGTGACCTATCAGAGCCCAGGCCATCCATGCTACCATCTCGCCGTAATGAACTGAAAGAAGCAAGTTCCAGTGATCCTTCCCGGATGTCCATCTCTGATGCAGAATCAAGGTACGCCAGCATCATGAGAGCCTTATAGTAATACATCATTCCTCTAACAGTACGAGATAGGGTCTGGCCTCGGTACGACGCCCAAAGACGGAGATCCCTCAGCTTATTCGACCAAATTTCATTTTCATCCTTCAAGCCCCCTCGCCGCATCCTCTCCATGAAGTTCTTCCATTCATCTTCGTAAATCTTTTGCAAATAAAACAAGGTAGAGATGCCATCTTCATTCTCAGTCCGCAACTGTTCTTTGCCATACAGGACTTCCTCATTGTAGTATGGGGTCAAAACACTGAAAGCCATCATTTTCTCAACTTGGGGAGCACGTGGCATGTTCATAAACAAGGAATTACTGAAGAAAGCGATACGCCGTCTCGCCTCAATGTTTGCAGGGATATTATGCATGGAGTCCCTAGAGGTGAGAATAGTGTGTAACCGCCGAACCTGTCGATAGAAGGAGGCATTCTCTTCCTCGGGCAAATCAACAGCATTCTCAAAGAGCAGTCCAGTGCTGGATGATGGCCTGACAGGTGCCAAACCTTCCTGCTTCAGCTGGTCCATGCTCTTCTTTATCCTAGGGAAATCTTTAATCAAGATCTCGTAAAGCGCCTGTAGCACATTCACCAACTTAGTCATATCTTCCTTTGGCTTGTTCAGGAGATCAAGCAGGACTATTAACTTGGCATGGATTTGTGGCAGTACAGTCATCTTGTACATCTCTGTGAACTTCTCAAAATTAATGTTATCATCGATCTCAATGAACAAGTTTTTGACAATGGAATGCTCTTCCGTGCCCTCTATGATGATCTGAAGGAGCAAATGCTTAACGCTATCGTACGCCTCAATAACAGCACAGTGCCTGTACTCATTTTTGCATATCTTTCTCCAAAGCCACTTGTCCGACGCACCACCCAACTCTTTTGCTTGGCTGAGAGCTAAGAGCAGCTCATTGCACAGTAGTAAACAAGGCCACCGGATGACCCTAATGTTCCAATAATTCTGCGGCAGTTCAAGGAGCTCCACCTCTTGGTCACTCACAATATCTTCCTCCCTGAACATTAGAATTATCTCATTCCATATCAAAGCAAACTTATTAGCTTCTACCTGATTCGATTCAAGCTTCTTGTAAGGCCGGCCAAGCCCATAGCGCAGCTTCAACCGGTTGATAGCATTATTTAACTTGTTCCTCAGTGTCCCTCTCTCCTTGAACAGCTGTTCTTCTGGCATTAGATTAAACTGCATTGCACTGGCAAAAAACTGGAACCTAAGCCTCAACTGCTGAATATTCCGAATCTCCCCCAGATGCGAGAACAACCCGACCAAAGCCCCAACAAAGGAGGAAACAATTGAGTACCAAATCTGCAAATCCATGAGGTAAATCAAAACCACTGGAAGCCACAACAACCCAACTGCAAACCTGTTGGTATTGTTAAAGAACTCATGCCACTTATGATCAAATTTGTTCAGTCTCAAAAGGACCTTGGTCGGATTAACCAGAGGCTTTATCTGCAAGAAGTAACTGAAGAAGAACTTAGCAGATAAAACCACAATCCAGAACAAAGTATACTTAATATTGTCCACAAGCCCTTCTCTAAGACCACGACCCACGAAAGTCCTGCTCTGAAACCACCATGTCAAAGCATAAAAGATCCTCCAATTCGTCTCCTCAAGGAAATTCCGAATCCAAGGAACAACAAACAGAACCAATGCCAGCACCTCCGGCAGCACAAACACGGCCGCAGCCTCAAGAAAAGTAATTATCCTTCGATTCGGTTCCCCCGGCCAGTCTCGATCAATGTTCTTCTGCTGCCAAATCCTCGCATACAACACACTAAACGCAATAATCCATCCAACAGCAACAATGCTCTTCAAAACCATTCTCACCCCAAGCCACGCAGTCTCTCTAGAAACCAAACTGTACTGCGTCCCCGCATCGAGCAAAGATTGAAGCAATCTAAGACCTGCCCACGTCAAGAACACACTCAAAACCCTAACCTGCACATCCCGAATCTCCAATGCTCGCCAAGGAGCCGATCTCCCTTCCCAAGCAACGATGATCGCGGCTTGA
The DNA here is from genome assembly GCA_035771175.1 of Paratinospora sagittata. NCBI lineage: Eukaryota > Viridiplantae > Streptophyta > Magnoliopsida > Ranunculales > Menispermaceae > Paratinospora > Paratinospora sagittata. The sequence continues at coordinate 37,337,788 of CM069610.1, forward strand.
AGAAACAGTATCAGAAGCACCCAAAGCCGATCGAAACTCCGAAACAGATTCCAAAACGACCTCTGCTCCACGAACCCTGTCTTCCCAACCCCTCTCCCCTTCCCCTTCTCAACAAAAAAGTTGCTTCCAACATCAATCGGCCATTTCAGCCTCTGAAAACACCTCCGACTCCAAAAATACTCGTTAATGTCGTCGTAATTCCGCCACGCCGAGTGCGGCGCCGTCCCATTCCGACTGCTCTCAACCTCTGTCTTAATCGTCTTGTAAATCGGCGTCACGACCTGATTCAAAAACACGTTTTCTCCACAGGTCGAAGGAAGAACCGGCCCTCCTGTGTTCTCGTCGATGTAATCTTCGAGAATCCGATTCAGCTCCAACGCCATGTGATGAAAGATATAGCAAATGCACTCGGGAACGAAGCGCAGATTCGCGGATTCGCCCCAGATTAGAAGGTAGAGAGAGGTGTAGAGAAGCTCGCGGCGCTGATCGGAGGGGGGAGGTGAGGACCGGTGATCGGAGATCCAGATGTTGGATTTCCGGCCGAGGTAGGAGCACCAGGAGGCGTAGTTGGAGAGGAGTTTTCGGCGGAATCGCCGAAGGACGGTGGGGTCGAGCGAGTCGATGTTGTCCGGCGGCGGCTGGAGCCGCATCTGAGCGTTGGCGAGGTGGAGAACCAGGTGCTCGCGCTGGTTCCGAACGTTGTCGCGTTGGAAGCCGAAGAAGATGCCGAGCCAGTCGAGGAGGTCCATGCCGTCGCGCCATACCACGTACGGCGGTTTCCGGAGGTCGCCGACGGCTCGGAGAGCGCCTGCGACGGCACGGACCTCCGGGTACCGGAGGGACGGGTGGTCGGCGAGGAGGTTATGGACGGGGACGATGTTAAACGGCTCTTCTTCCTCGGAGGATGTGGCCGCCGGCGCGGGCGACGGCATGCCGCGGACGGCCGGAGGACGTTGCCGGAGATTCATCGCATCGGCGTTAGATCCGATCTCTCGGAGACGAAAACGGCGGCTCTGCTGCCTTTTTTGTGTGTCTGTGTTTGCGTCAGTTTTGAATTGGCTTGTGTGCGTGTAAGAGACAGTGCGAAACTGAAAATCTGAAATAGCGCGCAAAGGACGAAGATGAGAAAAGATGGAACGAAATGATGGGTTGGAGACGAGCGTATGTAGAGATGAGGAGGGGTTTGTGAGCGTTCGATGGATTTAGGGAGTGGGTCCAGTGGTGATAGACGGTAAGGAAGCTGACACCCGTGTGGAAAGAGAAGTATTGGATAATTTCTCTTGGTTCGATTTTTTTTTTTGTTTTTTTTTCCAAATACTCACAACTCCCAATCCGCCTCTACACTCTCCAATCTCATCATTCGTTTTCTTGGAGGAGTGATATTTACTTAAGGGAGAAGTGATGGGCGCAATTGTGTGTAAACGTTGTTAGTCTTTTAATAGGAACTTCTTTTTCTAATAGTTATATATAAGGGAGATATAAAGTGCTAATTCGACTAAATTTAATAAATATATTTTAAACATTACATAGAGTAAATCAATATTGACAATTGTGACTAAAAATAAAAATAAAAAAGGAATCACCTGAGCCAAGCTCCACTTGGGTGATGGCATATAATGACAAGGGTGTAAAAAAAAGAAAAAAACAAGAGTTTGACTTGATTATATAAATATAAATATAATAATTCAGCCTTTAATTTTTTTAAAAAAAATTGTGCTAATTTAAGGTCAAAACCTTCTATTCAAATGCATTGGACATGCCATCTTAATTGTTTAAATTGCCCGTATATAAACAATAATCTAAATACTAATAAAGAATCGGTTCGTTAGTTTGAAAAGTGAACTAGACCCTCGTATATTTCTGTTGAAAAAGATATCTTATTTCTGTAAATTTTTAAATTCAAAAATATTAATCTCTCCTCAAAAAAAAAAGACAATACGCGATAAACAGTAAAGTGCCATAAAACCGATACCCAAAACAACAAAAACAATAATCCAAACACCATCTTAGATAACATTTCAAAGAAATGACCCATTCAAAGAAATGAAACAGTCCCAAAAGGATCAGTTTGCACTCTGTTTAACACGCTTAAGTTTTTGATATTTTTGGTAGAATATAATAATATATCAACAACGGCTTAAAAGTCATAAAAAGAAAAAGAAAGGCGTTATTTTCAAAATGAAAACATAGAGGGCCACGCCAATATGTTTCTGGGCCCGCCACCGCCCCCATTCTTTTCTTTTGTCTGCTAAAACCAATATCCCAAAATTCTGTTCAGATTGGCGATTCAGGATTTCAGTGTGATAGCGGTACTGACATGTGGGTCCGGAAGAGTTTCTGGCACATTTGTCAAAAGGACAACTTCCCATCCCATGAAAAACTCTCCCTAAGCCTAACTGAGATGACTACAGTAAGGCGTTGCTTAGTTCATGATGGAGATACATTTTTTATGTTTTCAAATTTTTGAATAAAAAAAATATATATATTTAAATCATAAATTAAATAATTTTATAATTATACTAAAAATCCACCAAATAAAATAAAATTATTTGCTTTTAAATTAAGAAATGTTTTTATGAAAATCATTTTTCTTTTGACAAATATTAGTAACTTTACTATTTCATCCACTAAGTTTTTAATTAGTTAATAAGCTCTTAACTTTATCTATTTTTGCAAAGTTTAAAATGTCAATTAAATAATGAGTGACATTGACAAAAAATAGAATCCTAGGCCTTATCCTCAGAAGAAGTTGATTGTTATGGATTGACTCAAAGCAACAAAAGGTAAACTTGATTGTACATGATGTCAATCAACTGCCAGTCTGCCACCAACTACCATCAACTGCCTCATTGTTGAGCAAACATTACGAGTTTCAATTGAGTTTTCTCCTTTGTTTATACCCATGCAAGATACATCTAGAATCTCTGTTTTTTTTTTTTTTTTTTTTTTCTCCCCAATTAGTACGATATTTATAATCCATACCCATATGTTTAAAATTTAAATAATTTTACAATTATATTATGTTGATACCTGTTTTTCAAGCATGGCAAAACCACTAATTTAATTGTAATTTTTTCATAAACTTATTTCATTTATATATTTACATAAGATAATTAAATAAACTATTTTTTTTATTACCAATTTTTTTGACACCGAACAAGTGTCATTTCCTTCTAATAAAATTAATCCTCCTAAACTCAAACATAACAAAAACATTTAAACTAATCCCTCTAAGCACGCCCAACTTTAAATTCAAAACTTGTACTTAACTTTATTTATATATCTTATCAAAGCTAAGTCTTTTTTAATGTTTTTTGCTTTAATTTTTCAACATCAAAGTGCGGGTGGGCATTTTGAGGAGGACTAGCAACAAGGAATACAAATTGGATATTCTAATCCCAATTCCCTTTCAGTCTTTCCAATCTAACTATTTTCTACTGTATTTCCATGTTTTTTATTGCTTCTTTATGCAGCCTTTTGACACCTTAAAAGAGTCCTCTGATGCTTCCGCTGATCAAGATTTGAACCATGAAGCATTTCAAAATTCGGAGGATGACAATAGAATACGACCAAATGCAGATGGAGTTTTAAGTACAAGGTATAAAATGAGAAAGTCGTCTGGTTCATGCATATTTGCCTAGGTTTAACAAACAGCAAAGTGATCTAACAATCATAAGAATACTAGAAAGGTGGAAAACATGAAATAGTTCCAGAAAATTAGAATCAAGGTTTTCTGAACTAATTTTCTGACATAACAATGATAAGAAGAGTGAAAGTTACCGGATTGACAGCAATCTGTATCACAAAATATATGCTATAGATATGTATCTTTCGTCGGATCAGTCCTTAAGGCCAGCTTTAAGGATACCAGACTCTACGGTTTCAACATACTAAAATGTCTTGTACAAATGAGGAAGATTTATTTTGTTCCTAGTGTTACCATGCAAGGTCAAAAGAAGAATCATCCAAGAATGACAAATGCAACAACAAATGCTTACATGGCGTTCGGTAAGTCTTGAAAATAATGTGCACAATGAGAACAATCAATTTCCACTCAATTAATGGAAGCATTTTTTGTATTAACATGAAAGCACAGTGGCATCTAAGACAGCAATTGACAAGAACTAGAGTTATGAACTGTATAGCTCACAGATGTAAGTACAATGATACTAGCACATCTTCACAAATATATAGATATGCTACTCGAAATTACCTTGAGTTATTTGACACGCAAGAAAGATAACATATGTAATGGCAGCTGCAGTCAGCAGATGACAATTTCTATCGGCCACCGACGGCCCCTGAGCCGCCTCGAATCTAATGATCACAAAGCTCTAGGTCGGACCTAGCCTGACCATGCCCTCTGTGATCCTCCAGCTGAATGCACATTCAACCTGTCAAGCACAGAATTGAAATCTATTGGCTGCCCGGTCTCCTCCATCCTGTGAACTACACTAGCAACAAAATCCCTTGGAAACCCCATGCTCACAGCTTTCTCGATCAAATCGGCGTATTGATAGCTACGAATCATTGGTGATGGGCTAGGATGACGAATTGATGGTGGATTTGGTAGAGGTGGGATATGAGTTGGTGGATAGCTACTTTGCTGGAAGTGAGAAGGCAGTGGTTGGGAAACCCGTCCCCCTTCTCCATCATACATCATGTACCCTTGTTGAGGTGCCTGTGTTGCGTGAGGCCCAGAAACCGGGTAAGAACCATCACCACGTGTTGCTCCATAAGTGTTATGAAGGGTCTGGAGTTGTGGTTGCTGCTGCACATTGTTCTGTGGAGGCTGCGGTTGAGCTGGTGGTCGATTGGTTGCGTTGTAACCATAACCCACAGGTTCTGGCCTTATTGCTCCTGACTGAGGAACTATAGAGAAAGGGGCCTGCATCTGTACACTGCTTGTCACTTGCATTGGCATGCTACCAGGAAATGTTTCAGAAGGTGGGTTTGTAGGTTGGGTTGGTAGGTACGGAGGATAAGCAGGTGGTGCTTGGGAGCTTACCGGCAATGGCTGTTGCAGTTGTGCTGGTTGAGGGAACTGCTGAGGCCACTGCTGTTGGTATTGTGGGAGTGGATGCACCGGCTGTGGCAAGCTTGCATGAGTCTGTGGTGGTTGTGGTGCTTGTTGAGGAACTTGCAGTTGAGGCCTTTGGTACTTGGTATCAGCTTGCAAGTATTGATCCTGAGGGTTAAGTTGAGACTGCAATGTTGTACTGGGTAACTGGCTTTGTTGAGGATAGTAATGCTGTGGTGGGGACTGAACATGAGCATTTTGAGGTAAGCTTTTGGAGGAAGGTGGCACTGCATGCTGCTCAATGGGTCTGGTTGGGAGTGCGGTTGGTGGACTCACTTGATGTGGTAAAGCAAGAGCTAACTGGTGGCTCTGCAATGGTGGTGAGCTTTCGTGCTCGTGCCTTTTGGAATCAGAAGACGATGTTCCCTCTTCCCTTTGCTCTGAATTGCTCACATTAGTGGATTCTTTCTGCATAAGCTGAAGTTTAGCAAGTTCTTTCTGCGCATCAGCGAGTTCTTGCTTGTCTCTCAGAATTTGTACAGATCTGTGCACCTGCAATAATCATGAAAAGATCAATGTAACTGACATTTCTCCTGTTTTTGTCAACTGAAGGATATGAATTTGCATGAGCTAAGTCAATTGTTCAAATATTGAAATGCTTTATTTCTGCATGACAAAAAGATGCTATCATTTTATGGATATTCAACCTTTAGGTTATTTTGAGTTCATCAAAACAACAGGATGAAATTATATTGCAGCTCCTCTCTTTGCTAATTTCTCAAGGAAAACGCAATCCCTCAAGTTTGTTTTTCTAAGACAAACACTATCTAATGATCTCTCACACCTTAAACCTCTCACCACTGGAGCCTTAAATTGGTATAAGTGCGAGCAGATAGAACAAAAACTCCATAAAATAATTCCTGACCCTCGACAAAGTTAAAATTACGATAACTAATTTGTTCATAAAAGGCATAACCCTTTGAAGTTGTCCCAGACTTCACCTAGCATGCCAAAGAAGGTTTCCTAACTACGTAATACAATGCAAAAAAGTTGAAATGGACTTAGTCCATTAGGTAGCACGTCTACAAAGGACATTCAAGCAGCTCAGAAGACAAAAGAAAATGCAACAACCAAAACAAACACTGAATGTGAGTGCGAACTGCATGCTAATCGCTAAAAATACGCAGCACAAAAGCTACCCTGATGATTGCTAGGTAATCATACATGCAGGTATTATTATCAAAGGTTATAATACTTGGATGATCCCACACTTATCTTAACAAAAAATAATATCAAAACAAGAAGACTGATCCCAACTCAATTTCAACAGGGCCAGTCTAGTACTAATATTTAAATTAGGGTGCTAATGAAAAACTCCAAAACTTAAGTCTCATTTTGCAAAAGGTCATATAAGTCATTCAACATTGCGTGTTTAGTAGCCAAGAAAATGAGGATTTTCTTGAGAAAATTAGTGCTATTCTTAAGAAAATCATATTTTCAAATGTTTGGTAGACAAAAGAGCTAAGGAAAAAAAAAATTCTCACCCCTCTATTTTTCTCACCATAATTTTCTTAAGTAGGGTGGTAACAAAATAAAATTCTCTCATGAGAAAATCTCTCCACAACTAAATTCAAAAAGGTTATAGCTATGCAATTAATGTCAAGTCTAATCAAACAACCATAAGAAAATTTTCTCACCTACCAAACACAAACTGTTTCAAAAGTTCTAATAGCTGGATTGTGCGATTGGAATTGGCCAAGTCAGCCAGAATAGACTGTGCCCTATGCAAGACGTATACCAGTTTTTAAAACCCAATTAACATTGAAAGCTTAGTTAACCATCTGACGAGAACCCAACCAAAGTAACAGCTGTTTCCCTAGCTCAACCTAATAAGGGTCATGCCGAGATTGGTGATCCATCCCAGGAACCCGGTTGGGCCAAGTTCAGTCTCAAATCATGCAAATTGGGTCAGATAAGACTTGAGTCAACACTAAACCCCATACAGACCACAAGTTGTAACCTTAGGCCTTGAACAAGACAATCAACATAGTCATAGTGCCAATCACAGACATATCTAAGATAAAGGTATAAAGGTATGAATTTATAATACAACTGTGCACATCCATACATAAAGAAAAACCAAATGAAAAATACACAAAGCATCCAACAACAATTACAGTGGGATAAGACAAACATGCAAGGGACAGACACGCCTGGCAGAGTCAAAATTTCAATTGCCTCAATTTCCAATTACTGTATAACAAGACTGTGAACGTAAACCATGCAATTGTAGAAACTCCACACTGATATACTAAACTATTGCTGAAAGGAAAGAAAACAGTCTCAAGACTCTCAACAAATTGCATCCTTTCCTTTCAATAAACTTGTGTTCCTATCCATTTAGATCATGACAGTTGTAATTTAATCTGAGTGCATAGAACCTTAAACATGTGCAAGTACAAGGCATAAGTGTTGATTAAGCAAACTTAAAACAGTTTTTTTCTTAATGCTACTCAAAAATGGACTTCTTTTCAAAAATGATATAAAGTTGTTTTCTAAATTCAACTTTTGAGTCACTTATACAAAATCTTGAATAACGAAACAAATGCAGGCAAACTTTCCATGCATCCACTCTGAGATTCACAAAGTGCTGCACATACTTCCACACAAACAAGTCCTCCAGTGATTTGTGTCCACAATTTTATAGAATGCTACAATGATGTAAAAGACTCCTCATTCGTAGCCACCACAGATAGATTTTTTACAAAGAGACTCCACATCAGTTAAGCAAAGTACCATCACACAAGAAAACTGCAAGTACAGAAATTACTCAGATGTTAACTCACTTCTTGAAGATGCTTCTCAAGAGACCTAAGCTTTGCATCTGCTTCACCGTTCTCACGAACTAAGTCAGATTTCATTTCTCCTACTGCTCTCTCCAGATTATAGCAATATAACTCCAACTGTGACAGACGTGCACTAATTCCCTCGAGAAAGCGCATGAGATTGTCGGCATATTTTTTCATGGTTTTTTCAACAGTAGAAATCAAATCCTGGTAGACAGATTCATCCTGCTGATTATACAAAGATACCAGTGCTGATCTCCCCATTCTGCTATCACGAAAATCCTGCCCACCGTGAAGAAAGAGACATTAAATATTATGACGCATTTAAAGCACTGAAGTTAGATAGAAACCTTTGACATGATTCAGAGTATCACAATTTTCTTTGTAAATCACTACTGTTAAAAATAGATGTGAACGAAATTGCGTCAAAAACTAATTGAATTTCACACTAGATTTACAATTTATACAACTAGAGATACAACCATTCGGTCGCCAAAAAAAAAAATCACCAATCAAATCCATTAAAACTGTCAAAACTTCATCCTCAAAGATCTTAAAACACAATTATTTCTAGCTTAATGCATCCCACTTTCCACCGTCCTCTCTTACCTACACTACCGCAAATTTGTCAACTATTCTAAAAAAATCAAAAAAAGTCCCCAGTATTTCCTTTTTTTTTTCAGTAAAAGTATCAGAAATTCAGCAGCCTAGCATCAAATCACTAGTCAAGCATAAACTCTTACAATAAAATCCAAAAAAATTACCAAACCAAACCAAAAGATTTATACCTTTCCGGAACCGCCACCGATCACAGGATCGCAGAGCTTCCCATTCGGAACATCTTGGTTCCCGAACTCGTCATACGAACACAGAACATCATCCGAACTGAAATCGAACCCTTTCGAACCACCAGAACCTGTTCTACCAGACGATCCAGAAGCCATCAAGAAGATCAAATTGAAACCAAAAAATCGATCAAAATGATATCAAAACTAGGGCTTGTAAAGCTCAAACAAGAACAAGAGAATTTTTTTTTCTCTCTTTCGTTTATCGATCGAACACAAAAACACAAACGATCACAGAAAGACGAAGAAAAAGGCGAGCGTTTGCTTGGTCGTGGGTTTAACCCAAACTCGTTATATATAAAGGCTATTAACCAGTGGTTCGAAACGAGTCGAGCTACGCGAAAAGGTGCTCCCGGTATCTACGAGATTAACCGACTCCTACTCTCTTCTGTGTCCACGTTTTACCTTACGTAAGGTTTCAGGTTTAGTTGTAACAGAAAGTCATGAGCGTGAACCACGTGGTAGTTTATCTTACTCTGGTTTCATATCTTTTCTTTTGTTCAGTCCACGTGACTTGCAAGGTTTAGGGTACGGAAATATGGTGCCTCTGATAACACTGAAATGTTCCTGTCCCACGCTATACTGTACCAGAGATGGCGGCCAAGTGAAGGACGCACAGGAGACTTTGGGAGTTGAGAGAGACAGAGGATCTGAGTTCCTGATAAGCATGAATCTGACGTTGACCCGTGCAGCTGTGAATTTTATTTGGATGTGGGAATTGGGGAAAGTTCTGTACAATCATTATTATACTGTTTTTTATTTTATGTTTATATTTTTATAAATTTATTAAAAAAATAAATACTAATAAAATAAACTAAGATGGAGAGAATAATAATTAAAAAAATTTCATTGTAAAAGGTCGCTTGAGCAAACAGTTTTAATTTCGAATATTTAGGGATGTAAAAAACTTTGTTTCAATGTCGGATAATTACCTCAAATCTAAGTGAATTAATTTTACTGTAAAAAAAAATAATTGTGAGAATCTAAATACTAAAATATATATATATATATAAAAATTGTTTAAATTCACAATTTTTAAAGATTTTACTAAAAAAAATTTATTTTTAAAAAATAATAAAAAATTATTTTCTAATTTATTTTTTAATTATATTCTTATTTTTAGTTTACAAATTAAACATAACCTAAAAAAATTAGACGACATTATTAATAAATAAGTTTGATAATACTTAATTCTAATTAACCTAAGACCTCAAAAAAAGTAATTTTTAACTTTTAAAAAAAATTTAAAAGGATTAGCTTTTTCTGAAAAAAATGCTTTTAGTAAAAGCACTTTATGAAAAAGTGCAATTAGAAAAGCTCTTAGAAACTTTTAATAAATAAAAACTTAATACAAAACAAAATTTATGAGAATTTGAACAAAAAAAAAAAAGCTCTAATCCACAACTTACAATGATACATTTTCATGTACTGATGAAATAAATGGCTTTAGGATCCTTAGAACAGCTCTGTTTGACATATTCAAGCATTCAAGACCCCCTGAGATTTCACACAAGCTCTACCTTTCATCCACACACTTCAGTGAAATTTGAGAGAAGTAGATACCAGAAATAACAATCCAAAAGTATTTTATTATATATGTTGTAAAATCACCCTCAAGATTCAGTACCTCTGCCTAGGCCTGGTAGAAAACCTTCCTTGATCTTCATTTGAGGCCATCACTGTAGTAAGAAAAGCATTTGTTTGATCAGTATTGGTAAACATGATCGCTGTACATATGAGCAGTCATGTTCAAGCATTGAAGCATGGCTTCTCCTTGCTTGTTGAAGACAATCACAGAAATTCCTCCATTATTAATATCGACTGCCCGAAACCTGCTTATTAATCAAAACTCAATCTTAGTACAACTGGAAATCCCATCGAGAGCTAAATTATTTTCCTTAACTCAATAAAGCATTTTCTCAACTATATGAGGTTGGCCACGTGCATCTGCTTCCATCACTCTGTTTGGTCAAGGGCTAAAGAAAGTTTTTTAGGCATCATGAGAATGTTGAAATGCAAAATGATGAAGATTAGATTGTTGATAACATATTACATTTCATCAAGATAAATTAACATGTTACAAGTAAAGACAACATTTAGAAGAAGGGGAGCCTTGACACAACAGTTAGAGTTGTTGTCGTGTGACCATATGTTCATTGGTTCGAGTCATGAAAACAACCTCTTAAGATCCAAGGTAGGGTTGACCCGTGCATAGATGGGAGTTTTGTGCACTGGGCTACCTCTTTTAAGACAACATTTGTAATCGTCATAGAACAGTTTAAAAATAGTATTAATGCAAGTAAAATTGATTGCACAAAAAAAAGATCTATGGCAGCAATTAAAACACAACACAATCTTTGTGGTTAACAAGTGAATAATGATCACATAGCATATGCAGGATGTAATACTGGCCATTCTTCGGTCATCGTTTCTTTTATTAAAAAGAGCAATGCCAGGGGTACTGGGGCGGAAAAACGTTAAAAAAGCAAACCACCTCTCCATTGGATAAACATCGAGCAACGAAATACACGCAGCTCGATGTTTGTCCAATAGTGTGGGGGTAGTTGCATTTTTTGCGTGTTTCTACCCTCGCGCCTCTAAAGCTTGTCTGTATAAGAAATCATGTGTCAGCATAGTAGTATGTATTTTGCTACATCCTCGGATCTTAGAATTCAATTATAGCTTAATCATGCAGACCTGTGGGCATTCGTATGCATTTTTGTCTATAAACATGCATAGTTCAACAATATATCACCTCTCAGGGCCAAGTCCAAGAGCCGTGCAGATCAATGCTCGCAAAATTGACTTGTGTGAGACGATTAAAATACTTTCTCCCTGACAAGAAAAACGGGTTACAGAATTAATGAATTTGTCGCATCTGAAATGATTTCCAATATTTATTTATTTTTTTTAAAAAGAAGGGCAAGAGAAGAGCTTACTGGTGTAGACAAGACTCCCCTCCAAGCATCTCTTGCAGTTCCCCACAGATTCCTAATAGGGTACATACCATTTACACTAAAATTAGCTGGGTCTTCTCTCCATGTAGTGTACTCCTTGGGATATATCTTTTTAGCATCCACTGCCTCCAAATTCTATTGTGATTAAGCACAAAATTGCATAGAAAACTGGAAAAAATAAAGGGAATCATTTGAATAGCACAACATATACCATTTTTCATGCCTTCTAGATAGAACAGGTGAGCCTCTTTTAACGAGTCCAGAAAAACAAGCGGTTCTTCCCTTTCTTTCCATATCAGTTCTGCTGTGGACTGCATTAAGTATACCAACTCTTTAGAACACACAAAAATTTAACACATTTGCAAAGTAAAAAACTACTACCAGCTCAAATGTAGAATCAAAACCTTGGCTCGAGAGATAGGACTGGAGAAACACTGGTCAAAACGTATTTCAGTAAGGGCTCTCCTGCATTTTTCTGCTTGCTTTGCTCCGGTATCTGTAAGGATGGACGAGTTTGTGCTTCCCTGAAGAGATTGAGATAATTCAGTTTGACTTTGAGCAGCCCAAAGGTTAGGTTCTCTTCTTTATATCAAAGGCACAAATTATAATTCATGAAAGCTACTGAATTAACTACAGTTAATAACAAGACTACATTTGGAGATATTCAGCAATTCTTGATCACTTTATGGTTTTTTGAATCTTGAATTAACCAGCGGTTCCAACATCGCATTTCATTACAATTTCCTTCTTTGTTTGTGGAGCTATAAAAACTTTGTTCATGATCTATATGAAATATTATTGATCTTTGTACATCATTAAGCTCAAGAAACTATTAACTGTTTGAGATGCTACAATAGCAATAAAACCAATATTCAAAAAATAAGATATATCATGCGCAGAAAAGATGAAAACCAAGAAATGAAAATACTTCGATTGTCAAATGAACTAAGATTTCAACTTCATGCCGTAACTTACTCACTACTGCAGAAATAGCAAACCTGGATTCTACTTTCATCATTCCATGAGCTAAGACCATGTCGTACAAGCGTCACTTTCTTTGACGAAGACAACGACCCATAAGTAAGAGAAGTTGTTGCCCCTTTGAAATCATAGGCGCCACCAGTTGTGGAAGCGTCTTTTTCAAGTTTTTCTGCAGATGGGAATTGCTAAATCAATATCTTCTTCAGCTGAAAAAATTGCTAAACTATTTGAACTAGAAAGCGAAATAATTATTAAAGGAAATGCTATCATAGGATGAGCTCAACTGCCCAAAACAACAAATAAATCGTAGTCATAAAAGGAGCAAGATGGACAATAATAAGAGAGATGTATTTCCTTGACCAAGATCTTTCAATTCCCATGTCAATGGCATAATCAACTGAATTACTCAACCAAGCCTTTTCCCAACTCATGGAGTTCCATCCTCGCTGTCCATGACACCCGCTTGAATACTCCCCCTTTTGCTTGATTATTGTCAATATAACTATAAAAAGCTAACTTTTTGGGATTTTTGACCAAGCTTACAAGAAACTCTGATTTTCGACTAACAGTCAGTTTCATGAATTTGCTTCTTCCACTCCACTTTAACATGGGTTAGGTTGGCAATTATATTACAAGTAGTTATATTTTTCTTAATTATATCTATCCATGCTATTTTAGATATTCTTCTAACTCTATCATCACCCTAGGTTGTTAATAAGTTAGTCTACTTAACTGACGTATGTAATAGTCTTCATTACATGTGTCCAAACCTACATCAATTGTATCAATTACATAAAATCAATATAATTGAAGTTAACCTATCCAAAATTGAAGTTAACCTATCCAAAATTGGTCAAATTAATTCACAAAGCTTTTTCAACATCCAAGTTTAAGAGTTTTCTGGGAAAGATGTATGACGAACACCCATTGAACAATAATAAAGAATTTGGGGTGAATTCTATCATAAACAAGGATTATTCTTATGAAAGCCTATATTACCATATTAAAGCAACAGAGTCAGACATCTGAGAGCAGGAATTGAGTTAAAGAAAGACATTAAAAAAAAAGAAATTGATAAAATATAGCAATAACAATATAGAATTTCACTGATGATCAAGGATTTTCTATTTATTGCCAATTGGTTAACTTCAATTTTAGCCAAAATACAACACCCTATAATCCAAATCTACATCTCCCACTGCCCATATCACAATGAAGCAAATTGACTCTGTTATATTTATGAATAAACCCATCTATATACCATTTGTTCCTTTCACTAAAATCTCACAATGACCCATCAAAGTGCTTTATCTAAAACTCAAGATCAAAATTCGAGATTTCTACCCATTTCTCCATATCTTATAACATTCCCAAAAAAAATAAAAAATAAAAAAATTATTAACGGGCAGAGAGCTATTTGAAACAATAACCATAAGTATAGAAATTCACCTTGCAAAAGAAAAAAAAAAGTATAGAAATTCTGAGATTACCACCGGTTAATGAGACGTCAGAATTGGAAGATAAGCATCGGATTTGAACACTGGCTGGTGAACGACGGCGAAGATAACGAGAACGGTCGGTGAGGAACGCCGGGCCGCAAGGGATGGCAGTGACAAGAACAGTGCAATTCATCCCTCAGAGAAGCTCCTTAACCTTTTGGCTGCTTTCTTAGTTTTATTTTCTCTTATTTTTTCCACCACTACCTGTATATGGTACAGGATAATGAAGCGAAAGTTGAAATGAAAATGAGGTGCTGTGATTTTCCTCCCTATTTAATTAAGTAAATTATTTCCATGCATCTCATGACACTCAAGTTCCTACCTTGACAATTGACTTTGACCACCTTGCTATAGAATGGAATGGGCCATCAATGTTTTGATAATAAATTAGAAAGACTGGTATTTTATCTTTATTTTTTTATATAAATTTAGGTAATTTAGATGGTGTCATCTCGGCTAGCTTATGAACACTAATCCATTAAGAACGAGCACCAATAAAAGAATTTAATAACATCTCACTCAATAGCATGTGAACGTCTCACACATGAACACGAGAGCATCGTTTCAAACAAATTAAAGTTAATGACCACTTAATTTGGTAGTAAAGACATCTCCCATCAATCTATAAAGTCAAGAGTTTGATTCTCCTTAAGGGGTGGGCGTTGTTGTAATCGTGGGCAATAAATTATTACCTCATGTTACGAGCTTCAATAGCTTTACATTGGGCCCTTCTATTAGGTCATTAAACTTACTTTGTTCAACCTTTCTTAGCTTCAGAGTATGACCATATATGTGTGTGCGCGCGCGCACATAGGTTTTGGTCTTCCTTGGCTTGTAGAAAAAAAAAAAACAAAGTTCAATTGATATTAAAAATGAATATTTCAAGATGGCCTAAACTTTATTTGGTTTTCACCGTATCGAGGAACTATATTAGGTTTATTGTGGGTATTTTGTAGAAGAAAAATGCTACTCCAATTATAAAAAAATGCCCTCTTCTAGTAGAGTTTTTCTATATCAGCAACTTTAACGAATCTTTTCTTTTACATATCTCATTGTGTATGATAAATGATACAATAAACATAAAGGTTTACTTGCGTATATAGTTATATTTTTTATAGTTAGAATAGCATTTTCTCTGCGGAATAGACTTATATTGATTATAAAACTTTCTAATTTCTCACTCTTAGGGGAGGAGGAGGAGGATTGTGATTTAAACAGAGCATGTAACTTGTTGTACAAACTGAAGTAGAATAGTACCCAATTATTAATATAAGTAGGCAAAGAGTCTCAAATCCTTGCTTGCCAAAAATAAAAGAATTTTCTAACTTTTAAACCCACCTTATGAGTGAATGAGATATATTTGACATCCGTCTTTAATATATATATATAAAAAAACTAGCTTTCTTCTTCCTCTCACATTAACTTGCACAGGAATGAGCTATATGTGTATAACATTCATTCCTCTGTTGTATTCAAGAACACAAATACATTCTTTATAAAAGAGAATATCTGATGAGATTAACCTCTATTTCAACAAATATTTGCAATTTTCTCCATCTAAACATCCTCCCTGTTATCTATCTCTCCTACAAAATGACTTTCATTTTCCTGCACTTCTCCTAATCAACTTGCAGAACAGCCTATATATATATAAAGTATAAGAAAATGTTCCAAAAACCCTTGAGCTTGAGACCCTTAAACAAGAACTCATACAAGCAAAGGATTAAGAACAGTATGAATGGCATTGAGGAGAAGCACAATGTAAACTATGGCACCAATGAACCCTGCAGCCAGAGCACCTGTAACTTGGTTGCAGAACTTGGGGAATTGCCCACAAATGGGAAGCCAACCTGCATGAGAATTCCCTTTCTTCCCTACATACGCGATCGCCAACGCCGCCGAAATCCCCGAAGTAAGTAGGATTGTCATAACCTTTCACACCCATAATCACAAAACCAATCAATTCCCACAAAATCGAATCCAAATTTGAAAAAAGTTATGCATCTATATCTATATTTATGTGTAGATGTTAGATCAATTACCACATCTAAAGCAACGACTAAGCGCCAAAGCGGGCTCTCATGAGGAAGGAAGACAACAAGAAGGGTGTATACACTAACAATTGCATTCACGATCATGAAGTACCTAAAAGAAGAAGAAGAAAAATGTTAATATAATTAACAAGTTTGTAAAAAAAACAGCTTTGTGTATGCTTGTTCTTTAGAACAATTCATGACATTGACAAGATGTATTATAGAAAAAAGATAATTATTGTAATTTTGTGACAAAGATAACAAATTTGAAGATAAGTATAACAATGGTGCTTGACGAGGTGGTGAAGATGAAGATGATGATTCCAAAACTTACTTGAAAGCGGGCGTATTGCTATACTTGGCGTCGAAACTTAAGGTCAACACTACTGAAGTTTCATGGCTGGTAGCCATAACTATGGCAGCAGATAAAGTTGCTCCCAAGGCAAGGAGCCTTGGAAGAATGGTGCAGAGCCTCTTGGACTTAGCCATGGATTTTGATGAGCTTCTGGAAATTGAAGAACAATATTGGGGGTTGCTTTTGAAGCTTCTTATTACTTGTGAACTTTTTAAGTTAGAAAAAAAGTAAAGAGAGAAACCATAGAGTTTTGTGTGTGTTAGGAAGGCAGATAGGGGGTGGTGTACTAGTTTGGTTAGCATATTTGGACTTTCTTGATGATCTTGCACTCCTCTAGTTTTAAATTCTAAGCCAACTCCTACCCCTCTTGCCTGCCATTTGAAAACCTTTTTTTTTTATTCTTCGTCAGCCACAATTGGTAAGGACACCATTTCACCAAAGAGTATGAATATGCATTAATTAGTGTCACATTACCCAATTAATCGTCCAATTCACCCATTTTAAAATATAATTATTATTTCTTAAATTACATTTATTACAAAAAAAAAAGGAAAAACAAATTGATGACCTGAGTAGAAATTATTAAAAACTAATGAACTACAGTTGGAATTTATTTAATGAGTAATACTAGAGTAATTCTATTGTCCAATGTTATTCTCAACTCATAATGGCGTGGCGTTATTTACATATAATATGAGAAGAAAAAAATTTAAATAGTTAGAAGTAGTTATATCATATACTATCACTTAATACATCATCAGAAAAAGTGTTGAGGATTAAGTTTTTTCAATATTTTTTTTATTTAATTCAGTTGAAAGTAACAAGGGCAAAGGGTTTATATCTAGTGGGCCCAAAAGTATATGCCTTGAGATCCATAAAGGCACAGTAGGAGTTATTTAACAAACCAGCACCATGAAGCAGGGGGACTGAAGCCATTGGTGTTTTTAGTGGAAAACTCCCCAGCCACCACCACCGTCCTGCCTAGTAGAGACCAGAGTTTGGTACCTTATTTCCCTCATTCAAAGAGAAGTAGATATTGAATTGAAGTAATTAGTTTTGGGGTCTCTTTCAGTGGTCAATATATAAATCAATTTTCATTAGAAATTGAAATAAGGGTAGTTGAAGGTTTATTTTATTTGATGGTTAATTAATTAATAATCCAAGTGATGGTTCCAAAAAATTTAAAAATAAATGGAGAATTAAGATCATCTTGCCATGTAGGTTTTCTGATTATAGAAAAATATGGGTTTGTGGGAAAAGAGGGCATTGTTTAGATCTATTAAAACAGTGGCTATAAAAATTTCTAGGAGTAGGAATTTCTTATTTGGAATAAGGGGAGAAATAATAGAAATTGAGGCATTTTGTAGGTGACAAGTCACTATATTTTCTTAAGAAAGCATTCAAGAATTTTAATGTTGTTGACATTTTGCATCTGAAATTAGGATTTTTGGGTCATAAATTGGTGATTGTTTAGGTCAATCTAACAATGTAAAATTCACATTTATTAGAAAAAAAAGGCTTGATGTTGTAAATTCTAGGAATTTAGGATACGTTTAGTTCGTGATTCAAAAAGTAGAATACAACTCAAAAAGTAAAAACTCAAAAAATAATATTTTGTTATTTTCTGAAAATAGTTTGTTTTCTTTGTAAATTTTAAAAAATTGTTTTCGAGTTTTAACGAACCAAACGCATATTTCACATTTTCAAAATTTTGGATACAAAAACTTGTATTTGAATCATAAATCAAACTCAACCTTAACAGCTTTTGAAATATCTTTTAAGGATGTATGCTAGTACATAAGTGAACTTTGTCTATAGTGAGTACATATGCAAATCTTTAAACATAATCTATTCTAAGTATAGATATGGAAGAAAGTTATATTATGTAGTTGATAATTAATATAAAACTTTATCAAATCAACTATGATATGAATCTGCTAAAAAGATTGTACGTTGCTAGAAAACGTCTCTCTTAACTCAGCCTTTAATAAAACAGAGTAAAAGAAATAAATTCATGTAATCATTTTATGTACTTAGGAGAATGAGTTGAATTGAGTAGAATATGCTAATAGGCTTGACCTTCTTTCTTAAATCATGTAGTTTGAGTTGTAGAATTATATATTACCCATCAAGTTTTCATTGATGAGTAATAATAGATTCATATTATCATTATTCTTTTTCTTTTCTTTTTTCAAATTTAAGAATAAATATATAAAAAAATTATGTCCTATCTATTAAAAAATAAAAGAAAAAGAAAAAGAAAGAAGAAGCTAAAATTAAATTTGGAAGCTTTCTATAAAAGGGCCCCTGAGTTTCGTTTCGAATTCTGCAAAGCGAGAAGCTTCATGGAGCGTTGCCACCAATCCGAGCCCTTGCGACCCGAATCGCAATCGATCCCTCCATCAAACGGTCATCTCTTCTCTCTCTCTCTCTCTTTCTCACTCTCATTCTCTGATCCGTTGAAATTTTCTCCGTAATGAAAGTCTTTTGTTTTGATTTCAATTTTTTTAGTACTTTCAGCTCTTATCAGCAATTTTTACTTTTTTTTTTTTTTTCGAGATATCAGCTTCACAATCAGTAGTAATTCTCTGTAGCTACTCTGCTTTTTTAGTTATCTTGAGAGAAAGCTCAATGTGAAGTTATGTTATTTTTCATAGTTTTGTAAGGAAAGGGGAACAAAAAAAAAGAGATCTTTTGATAGATTTTTCTTCACTAGCACTTCATTGAAATTGCCACATAGAGCTATGGCTAATTGGGCTACCTATTTTATTTTTCCATTATCAGATAATTTGGAGCTAGAAGTTTCAGGATTTATCTAAAATAGTCAATAATTTCATTGATGATATTGGGATCAATTGATCATGCCTTATTGATTTGGGAATTATGGTGTTATTAGAATGCCAGATGTTGGGTTTGAGAGAATGTGTAATTGTTAAGTTGCACATTGGAACTACTATATCAATCAGTTCCATTAATGGGTATTGGTAACAAAAGAAAGTGATTTCAAGTTGTAATTCGCTGAAGGGTATCTATATTTGCAAAGGGGCTGTTGGTTTTGGTTTCCTTTTCTTGTCGTGAGGGCATTCGAGGGAGCGAGTTATCCGCAAAAGAAGCATGGGCTAGTTATCGTTTATCATGTAGTTGACGTATATTAAAAAACCCCCAAGTTTGTCAAATGGAATAGGAATATTGTATTGTCGGATGTTTTGTTATCTCCATTCATGTGTTAATGTTAACTAATAACTAATGGCACACATTATTACAATATTGACACATTTACTTTAGATGGGATATGAATCATATGGTAAATATTCATAATGAAGTTTTCTCAATATGCAAACTGTGTTTACTGGAGGCAGAAATGGGTCAAATGGTTTGTGGAGTATGTCGCTGTTTACTTTCTTATGCAGCAGGAGCCAGACGTGTTAAGTGCCCGTCCTGTCAGACAGTTAATCTTGTACTTGAGGGTTAGCTCTCTTTGTTCCCTAACTTTTTACATTACTTATTTACTGCTTGACAACTCTCATGCCATTTAACTATCAACCCTCTGATATTGATTTCTGTTTTAGCATCTATTAAGTTTGTGCTATTTCCTAACGAGTCGGAGGTGTAACATATCTTGTTTGTTTTCTGGGAAGAGGTCATGTGACATGATATGGTCTTGAGGTCATAATTTTAATATTTCTGAAATTGGTTATATTCATAGTTATGAAGGTGTGCTTCTGTCTATGGGCAAATAATAAATTTGAGCTTCATCTAACTTAAGTTTTGAATGGAACTTCGCTCTTGAATTAGCATTTTACAATATGAACAATGATTTCTACTTAAATTTATACAAAATGAAAGTTTTAGTTATAATGGATCTGTTTGTAATATTTTACATATTGCTTGAAAATATTAATGTCTGGCATAGTTTCTTCAATATCGTCATTGCTTTCACATATCAACTCAACTCAACAACACTTTTTCCAACTACATGGGGTTCGATCACATCACTTCCCTGAAAAGTATATTTCCTTCATGTCAGATTGGAAACTGTGTTTTTTTTCGGAAGTATATGTAACAGAACAACAACTGCTTATTTTGGATCACATATACATATGCAAATGCACTGATGCTAATTTTTTCTTCATTATTTCTTTCACTTTTAACGCCAATTAATGCTATGATTGCTATCTATCATTGTGCAGCTCATCAGGTTGGGAATGTCAAATGCGAGAAGTGTTCGGTGTTGCTGATGTACCCATATGGAGCTCCAATGGTTAAATGCTCCTGCTGCCATTTCGTGACAGAAATAGGAGTAAGTTTTTCATATGGCATATTTTATTCATGCCTATCGATGAGTTACTTTCATATGGGGCTGTGTGGTTGACTGGTTGCCTGATTGAGCTTGTCTGAAATGGGTCTTAAAATATTTACCATACCAGAGGTCATTTTAATTAGATATTAATTTTGGCATCAATTGTGGACCTGCTTTATGTTGGCTTCCTTCTTTGAATATTAAAACACCATTAGTCATTCAGAAGCCGATGCATTATGTTAATGTTAGAGATGTCAATCATCCTACAAACTAGATTAAGTACTCTAATTCCTAAAACTCTAATTAACTAAAAACTTGGTTGCTTTTCTAATTAACTAAAAACTTGGTTTCATTCTAATTGCTTGGGGTTGGTTACATGTATCTTAGTCCACCATTTGACTTACTCAGGTTATATTTTCCATAAATTGAAAGCACCTATTGTCTTTCATTAATACTCTAAAGTTTGTCCCGTCTTTTTTTTTTCATTTGTTTTTGGATTTTTTGTTTTGCTCTGCTAACCTTTTCAACTTGTACTGCTATTTATTAATACAACTATTGGTATCTATCTCACATGGGCAAATCATCACAGCTGATTTTCACACCTCTTATCACCATTGATTGATTGCTTATTGGAACTTCATGTAATCGCAATTTTTATTGGGAATTTAACAATAAATGTGTATGTGCAGTAGCCTAAGTTTATTTATATCATCCTGATGAGTTCTTGTCTTCAACATGAGAGTATCTAGAAAAACTCATCTAAACTCAAAATGATCCTGTTTTTATATTTGATATATTCATATGAGAAACCATCTTCATCTACTCCTTTTATGGTCAAAATTTGCTGGCATTTGGTAAGGCAATTGATGATAAAAACAAAAGCTGTAAGAGATAACCAGGTGGAAGAAACAAAGACACTTTGAAGAGGCAATCAGGCAAATCACCTCATCTTTTGGAGACGTTTAAATTCTATATAAACCCAAGTAGCTTAAAAGAGCAGCGTATTAGCTTGAAAAAATGTCGTTCTTATACAGCTTATTACTATTAATATTTGTCGTCTTTTAACCATTTGATTTACATGTAGGAGCACAATGGACAGTCCCTGCTTTCTGTGCAACAGGGCCAGCCTCCCAGATTGCCCAACATCGTGCATTCATAATCTCTATCTCAAGCTTCAGGGCGGTCACCCGTGATATTTACTGCTTGGATATGCTCATTTCTGTTGGTTCATTTTCTTAATCTGCCTGAACAAGAAACTCAAACATATAATGGAGTATAGGGCTGCAACATCTCCTAGCAGAATTGAGTACGGTGTTCTTTAGTTATTTATATTGCTGTGAAGCAATGGCTTCACTTTCTGTGTTGTAGGGCCAGTGATGGGATTTACCAATTTTTTACAAGTCCCAGTAAGATATACTTTGTTTATTTATTAGATAGAATGTGATCTGTTCAGATGATTCTACATCCCCATATATGTAAAGTTCCTATGCTTTGTCATATTCTTTTATTTCTTCAAGGAATTGTCATGGAATGAGATTGAGAATTATTATGAAACCTGAAGAACATATACTGTTCTTATGGTCTCTCTATTCTTATGATCCATGAAATTGGGTGTATATAAGGATAATCCAATTGAAAAAAATAATTAAAAAATAAAGTATTATAGAGTGATAAATGATGATATGCATTACATAGGTAAGATGGGAATAAAATTCCTTGCATTTTTTTTTCATTATCAAGATTTTCTTTCTATGGAAGCCTTGAAGGAACAAAAAATGTTGTTTTCAAAATAAAATAAAATAAAATAAAATAAAACAAAAAGAGTTATTGTCGTGTGACCATATGGTTATAGATTCGAGTTATAAAAATAACTTTTTGCATAATAAGGTAAAGTTGTACATAATGGACCTAAATATAGTCTGACTCTTATCTGAAATTGTGTATATACGAGAGCTTCGTGCACTAGGTTGTTTTTCTCTTTTGTAATTTTCTTTTGAGAAATGCTACTATTAACTATAAAAAATTATAATTGCATGTACAACCATATTTTTATATTTATTGAATCATTTATTACACAAATTAAGACGTATAAAAATGTATAGTGTCACTTATTAAGATATGTGACATTTTCTACCTAAAGAAATTTTGATTTGTATTTTAATTTTTTCATATCTAATCCAATCTTTATGTATTAAAAATAATAACAATAATTAATTATGTTAGATTACAGTAGTGGGCTTGAACTCATTACTTAATAACCATCCTTAGTACAATTTTTAATTTTTTTAAGCTTCTTAATATTATTAACTAATGTTACTTATTTAATGGAAACATCTTATTTAAAGTATTCCCTACATCTTTGGGGTTCTATACTTACTATCTTCCCCAATTTTTGTCATAAAAAGCTCAGTTTTTGTTTGTCTCTTTGCTTTAACAATGGCAGTCTCTTGTCAACGCTTCTGCATCTCCAAAACCCTAAAAATCTCCCAACCCAAGACCACCCTCCAATCCTCCATTAATTTCCGCTTCAATTCCAAATCCCCTCTCTCCAATCTCTTCTTCAATGCCACCAAAAACCTTAATCCCCCACTAATACGCCACAACAACTTCAATTCTCATCACCAGCATTCCCAGATCCGATCTCTCTTCACCGGAATCGTCGAAGAAATGGGCGAAATCAAGCACCTGGGCTACGCCGAAACTGGCGGATTCGAGATGAAAATCTCCGCAAAAACCGTTCTTGAAGACGTCAAGCTCGGCGACAGCATCGCCGTCAACGGAACCTGTCTCACAGTCACCCAATTCGACACAAAATCTTCCGAATTCTCCGTCGGACTCTCGCCGGAGACTCTCCGGAAAACATCATTGTCGGAGCTCGTTCCGGGATCCGTCGTGAATCTCGAGAGAGCCCTTCTGCCGTCGACACGTATGGGTGGGCATTTTGTTCAGGGACATGTGGATGGGACTGGTGAGATTGTGGAAACTGAGGTTGAAGGTGATTCTTTATGGATCAAAGTGAGGACTTCACCAGAATTGTTGAAATTTATTGTTCCAAAAGGGTATATAACTGTGGATGGGACTAGTTTGACTGTGGTTAGGGTTTTTGATGAAGAGGAGTGTTTTAATTTCATGTTGGTTGCTTATACACAGCAGAAGATTGTGATTCCTTTGAAGAAAGTTGGGCAGATGGTGAATTTGGAGGTTGATATTCTTGGGAAATATGTGGAGAGGCTTCTTCAAAAGGGTGTTGTTACTGATGGCATTGTGTCCTGATGATCATTCATGTTTTTTTTTTTTTCGGTTCTGTTGTGATTTTGATCTTGCCCAGAAGTATGAATAAAAGAGAATCTATGTTTATGAATTTTAATGCAAGTGATGTTCAATGAGAAATGAAAGGTTGGAGAGATATACCAAAAAGAATTGCTTTCTTTGATCAAATGCTCTTTGTTCTTTGTTCAAGATAACACTAACCCAAGATGAATTTCCATATTGGAGATTTGAAGCCATAAGCACATAATTGAAATCCACCATTTTTTAACTTGCAAGATGGTGAGTTAAAACTTGAAGAAAATTTTACATTCTAATATTACATTTACAAGAAAATCCAGAAGAACTGGTTCAAAGAGACATGTACACATTCATAAATAATTAAGCTCGGCGCTTGCTCAATCGCCAAGAGTTTGGTTCATGGTACCTGTCATATAGCGGCTCAATTCTTTCCTGTCGCTTCCTCTTGCTCATTTTAGTAGGATCTGAAACCTTAAAGAATCTTGGTGCAAGTTCTACCAACCATTTAGGGTCAATAGCCGTTACCTCGCGCATGTACTCCTTTGTGGTCATTACGAGCTCGTTGTAGATGACCCAGTCCGGCTGGCGTTGGAAAAGCGCACTACTTGGATGAATGTATACAGGTTGGTTCTCAACCAAGGTTCTGTAACCCTCTTGCGGATCCTTTCTAGCTGAGTGGAAGAAGAATCCTGCGGTGATCGCCTTTCTTATTTTGGTGAAATTTTTTCCAGCACTTACCACATCCAATTTATACCTGAAAAGATGTAACCATTTAGAAATTAGATCAGCATCAGTAAACAAAATTGCATTTACAGTTACAGATAGGATAGCTTTATTTTTCATCTTTTTGATCAAGTAAATAAGATTTGCCAAAAGAATTTGATGGAATCAGTAACTAAGGCAAGAATCATTGAACCTTTTTCAGTTCACAAAATAAACTTTGAAGTAAAACCAAATAAAGAATCACAAAGAGAGTCTTGTGTATTGTACTACAGTGGTTCATTGAAATTGGCAGATTGATTATGTTCTTGTTTGCATCAGGTTTGTTGGGTATGTATGTGTGGTTTTTGGGCAGGCCTGTTGTGCTATGTCGGTTTGGGTTTTGGGTTGTAGCACCCCTTGTGCTTCCAGGGTTTTGTACTTGTGTTTTGTGAATACCAATCTTTGTTTCTTCTATAAAAAAAAAAAAAAAGTTATAATCATGCTGCTGTCATCTTCTCACCAATAGAATATTGGAACACCAAATTTTACATGAAGCTCACAATAAAGATAAATTGATTAAATAAATCTATTTCAAGGTATATATATAAGAAAACTACCTTACCTCTTGAGGCAAATAAAAAAATAAAAATAAATAAAAATTGGAAGACAATAAAATGATAGATATATTATATTCCCCTCCTTTCATCACCTCTCTTCTAGTCTCTTTGAGAAGCTCCTAAGGATAATTTAGCCATGAGTTGGATTATGATAAATACACCAACAAAGAAATATAAGTGAACATGCCAGGAAATCTTGGCCTTATAAACTGCTTAATTATAAATTGTTGAACATGACATCAGCTATTTATAAGGATTTTAACTCCAGAACCAAGTCTGAGATGAATGGTAAATGAGGAGAGCATAAAGATTAATCTTCATGAAGAAATGAAATAGCCTAAGAGAACTCTTCCATAAATTTAGTGCTAACAAAGAAGGGCAAGCCTTGGTGCAATGGTGAAAGTTACTCAATTGTGAGCTCCTTGAGGCCACGGTCCGAATACAAAAACAGCCTCTCCAATGGCAAGAGCCACTTGGACTGGGTATGTCCAACTTTTTTAGTAGTACTAACAAGAGAACTTCACTTGAGATGGTATAACTTGTAGTTTCTCTAGTTTCCTTAGTTAAAGATAGGATATTTCCCAGGTTGCATAGGTACGAAGTATTTTTCTCATGTTACTATGTTCATAGTTAACAACGTTGCCAAGATTTATAAAATAATAAGTAACAGATATCATGCAACATGACTATTGGTTCAGTTGAAGCATAGATATACTTTTCTTGGGGGAAAGAAACGTCCACTAAGAGCAGAATTTAAAAAATAACCAAAATGCACATGACAAAAATCATTACTTCACAAATATATTAAAAAAACACGAGGTTCTAATAACCAAGTAGATGACAAGAAAATTTGGAACTAAGAAAGACATTTATATAATCCAAGCTAGTTTATAATATAATAGTTCATGGCAAGCGAAACAAAATCATGCTCAACAATTGATAGCTGAATGTAACAGCCAAGTAAGAAGAAAAGAACAAACCTGTCCATGATGGTAAGAAGTTGTTTTCTAACATCCTGTGCCCTCCTCAAGGACCGAGATTGAACAAAGTTTTCGAAACACCAGGGGCCAGAGAAATTTTTTGCCTTCCAAGCCTCATAAACAGCAAGTAAAGTCAAATGGTCCCCTTCAGGCTGGAAAAACTTGGCCCTCTTCTGATCAGCCTGAGCTTGTTTCTCCCGTGGCCTGTAGAAGATATTCCCTGTTTGAATCATTGCAATAATGGTTAAGATTTCATCACTGCATCCAAGGTCCACACCGGCAAGGAGCGTCTTAGATAGCGGTGGATCCAATGGGAATTCAGCCATTTTCCGACCCAATTTGGTTAGAAGCCCTTCATCATCTAGAGCCCCAAGACTGTACAGCTGCTCCATGGCAGAGATAAGAGCTTGGGGAGAAGGGGAGTCCATAAAATCAAAAGAAAGAAGATCATTTATTCCCATGGCCTTCATTTGCAGAGTTGTTGTTCCAAGGTTTATCCTTTGGATTTCAGGAACGCTGGTGGGAGACATCTCATTACGATAAGCACTCTCTGTGTAAAGGCGGTAGCATTTCCCAGGTCCTGTACGACCAGCTCGCCCAGCTCGCTGTTTGGCCGATGCTTGAGAAATTGGAGTAATAACCAATGAATCAAGTCCTTGTTTTGGATTATATACATTCTGCTTTGCAAATCCTGGGTCAATGACATAGAATATCCCATCAATAGTCAGAGAAGCCTCAGCAATATTAGTTGCCACAACCACCTTCCTCTTCCCGGGAGGAGCAGGGTCAAATATCCTCGACTGCATTTCACTAGGAAGAGCACTATAGACAGGCAAGATTATCAACTCCGGAACATTACTCCCTAGCCCCTTCATTCTCTCATAAAGAGACTGACACGCATGATCAATTTCCTCTTGACCAGTTAAGAATACAAGAATGTCACCTTCAGGTTCTGTCAAGTGGATCTGCAAGACAGTGATCAGTGCTGCATCAAGATAATCACTCTCTGGCTCCTTTGTGTAGAGAATTTCAACTGGAAATGTTCTTCCAGGAATAGTAAAGATATTGCAATTGAAGAAATACCCAGAAAACTTCTCTGCATCCAGTGTGGCAGAAGTAACAATCAGCCGGAGCTCTGGTCTCCGTTGAACAAGCTGCTTCAGAAGACCAAAGAGCACATCAGTATAAATTGTTCGCTCATGAGCTTCATCCAGCATGATCACAGAGTATTGAGAAAGATTCTCATCAACAAGAACCTCCTTAAGAAGCATACCATCAGTCATATACTTGATTACAGTATCCGGTCCAGTGCAATCCTCAAACCGAATGGCATAGCCAACTTCCTCCCCCAAACGACACCCAAACTCTTCAGCAACTCTCTTTGCCACAGACGTTGCAGCCACCCTACGAGGTTGAGTGCATCCAATCTTACCCTTTGTTGTGTAACCTGCTTCAGCAAGGTACTGTGTCACCTGTGTTGTCTTCCCTGAACCTGTTTCCCCAATGACAACCAAAACCTGGTTATCATGCACAGCCTGAATCAGTTCTTTCTTCAATTTGTAAATGGGCAGGCTTTGCCTTTGTTCCTGGATGGATAGCTTTGATCTCTGCCCAAATGTCAGTGCCTTTCCATATGCATCCTTCTTCCATTCAGGAACATCATAAGCCGATAAACCAACACCCCTCAATTCCTGTGCAAGGTGTCTCTCACCTGTCTCTGGCATTGGGTCTTCCCATGGACGATTCAGATCCTTTGGGATTGAATCAAGCATTGTTCGTTGCTGCTGCTCCTTCACCTCTCTTCTCTCTTTAATAAGAGCAGACTGGAGGGCCGCTGCCCGACTCAAAGATCCTTCGGGATTCTTAAAGATCTTAACTGGTGACATATCTACAGAATATCTACTCTGCCCTTGCAAGAATGCTGGCTCATCCTCATTTAACTCAATCTCAAGCTCTTCCTCGGCACCCTCTTCCTGATACAGCATTCCATCCCCATCTTCATCATACATAGGAAACTCTCTAACATCCAGAACACCAGAAGCAATCAGCTGCTTCGCTTCCCACCTCTCTGGTGAGCTCATACGCTTCAAAGGTCGCCTTGACGGAACAGAATCATCCTCTTCCATAATCCTGATACCCGAAAGACCAGTCTTAGTAGTAGGACCATGACTTGAGCTCTGGGGGTTCATCCTAAACGCATCATCCCCTGAACTTTTGCTCATCGGAAGAAGATCTTTCCCAGTATCCTGATCCACATCCCTCATCGACAAGCTCATCTTCTGACCCGTCATCGAAACCACCTTTACAAAAACCTCTTGGTCTCTCTTCACAAAATCCTTAGCATTTGCAACTCTCCGGTTTGCAATCATTGAAATATGCACCAATCCTTCTTTTCCTTTAAAATCATTTAGTTGCACAAAGCATCCAGTTTCCATCACTCTTGAAACACGCCCCTTATAAACCTGATGTAACTCGGGCTCATTCGAATAATTCCGACCATTTACCCTGCTCCTTTGCTCTCTTCTATCATCCCAATCTTCTCCATCTTCCCTCTCGTCCCTCCTATCTCTACCATGCCAATCCCTATGTCTTCCCCTACTCCTCGAATCGTACTTATCATCTTCATCTCTATCTCTCTCTTGGCGCCTTTCATTTCTCTCATCCCTTCCATCCTCATATCTCTCCCTATGCCTATCTCTTCTACTATCTCTATTCCTATCTCGATCACGATCCCGAAGCTCATTTCTATCTCTATCTGTGCTTCTTTCCATAGAATCCTCGTCTCTCCGTCGCTCTGTCGCCTCTCTTTCAATCTCCATCTCCAAATCCTTCACTCTCTGCTTACCATCCGCAATGGAAAGAGCCGCATACTTAGCATCCTTACCACCATTATCGATATTTTCCGCGCTTTCTTTACCAGATTTCGATTTCGGAGGCAAAATCGCATGGATTATAGTGAAAAGAGTTCGAACGAAATAATCAGGCATCTCAGCACCGTTTTCTTTCAATTTTGAATCGAATTCGTCGACACTCTCAGAATTTCTACCCATCTCTGTAATGAATTCGGCCAAAACCTTGTCTTCAAACCCTAGATGCGACTCAAGCTCGCTTTGCACCTTCGAAACTAGGGATAAGTAATCGAGTTTCTTCAAGATTCCACTTTCCGTATCGGTCCCCATCGCTATTGCTTAAAGATTCAATCAAAAGGAGATAAATATTAACGTTCGAAATTCGAGTTAGGGTTAGGGTTTTTTGCGTACCAGAGTCAGATCGACGGAAGCTGAACCACGAAACAACGCCGCAGTAGAGATTGGAAACCCTAACTGGATTGTTGTCGTCGAGGGCTTTTACCGTCTCGGTTTCGCCTTGCGAGTATCGGAACTCCCTAAACTGTCGTTTGGTAACAGGGATCACCTTATCCTCTTTTATTCCCGATATTTCTTCTATTCCGGAACCTTCTTTGTTCATCAATATTACTTAAAAAAAAAACTTATGGAACATTCTAGAAGTTTTTAATAAACAACAAAATCTAAATCCTAAACAATTTAAAATCCTAATACAATACCAATCCAACCCAATAGAACTCTTAAATCCAACCCAATAAGTTCGAGGTTATTTTGAATTGGGTTGATCGGGTTAATCTACTAATATATTAATCATAAAATTATATAATTTATTTAATATATCTATAAATTATAAATAATATTTTATAAAATTATTTTTTATTTAAATATTATAATAGTTATTAACATGATTTCTTTTATACTATTCATATATGACATTTTGGGCAAGTCAATCATGAAGAATGATGAGTCTTTATGATGAAATAATGAATAAAATAATATCTATTATTTTTTATTAGTTTGAATTAGTACCGATTAATTCTAAAATTTTGATCCAATCCAAACAAGATCACGTTATAAGTTTTAAATATAACCCAACCCAATTTATCATATAAACTCAACCAAAAGATTTAAATTAGTCGGGTTAATCAAGTTGGTTAATAGGATGAACATTCACGACGGTTATTTTATATTTTGATAAATTTCTCAATATAACAAACCATACAAGTCAGGATGGATTGGGTTTCAAATGGAACGGGCCAGGCCCACCAAAATAGGCAATCCAAGTCATGGGCCCAATTGACATCCAAGGCTAGGTTTTATTTTTCTGTGTTTTTTTTGAAAAAAGAAAATTGGCAAAATATGACTCTTTGTTAACATTAATGGAAAGTTGGAAACCAACAATCAAGAAGATTCAAACTACGGGCGGCATCAGTTCGATTTAGGTTAATTTAGTGCTCGAATGGAAACTGAACCGATCACTTGATCAGACCAAAGCGAACTGAACGGAATGAAGTTGATTTGAGTTGATTGATTTAGACATTTAACTTATAATAATATTTATTCTAAACATAAAGTAATAAAAACATATAATTTTATTATTAAGAACTATATTTGTAATTATATAACAAGTACATATTATAATATATTTGATATAAATTATGATTTTAACCTTGATCGGTTCGGTTCGAGTATGTACGCTTTTTAAATTCTCAATTCACAACTTGAACTAAATATGTTAAAAATTGAACCGAACGCATCGATTCGGTTTGGTTTCACAGTTTAAGCCAAACTATTAACACCCCTAATTCAAACCTCTCTCCCATAAATATTTAAGGTAATTTACTATTTCTAAATCTGAAAAATAAATTAATCAAAAAAACCAATTTTTATTCAAATTTATAAATGAAAGCCCAAATCATGGCCGAAGAAAAGGTTTCAAAGTTAAGTACTAAAATCATTAGTGAATAGCAAGTGTGGACACTATAATAGTAATCAATTACATGAAGTACTATCATTTATGACATTAGAGTTAAAGCTCTTTCAATCTAGATATCTCTTTTGTACATAACCTTGTCCTTTTTTGTCACACCTGGGTTGTACATTGTGTCCCTATCCAGGGTAATAAGTATCCCGTATGATATAGTGTGGACAAATGATTCTGGAGATACTAGAAACTGTTAAGTGGGTTGTGTACTGGGATGAAACAATATTATAATTCTATAATAGCTAGAATATGCCATGCGGGATACTCATTACCTTGTGTAAAGGGCACTGTGTATAATTTAAATGTGACAAAAAGGCTTTATGGGTTTCTAAGAAGGTTTTTTTTTTTTTTTTGTTCTCGCATGGTTATCTTTTTTTTTGTTGTTGTTTCACAAGGTTGAAAGTTTAAGTCTCTTTAATGTTAACATAGTAACTGTGAGTCTGAATTATAATATTATATGTCTTTGTTGATGTGCTCGTCTATTAAGATCTTGATAGTTATTTAATCTATAGTTGTTAGTCCTATTTAAAAAAAAAAAAAATTCTTATCTAATCTAATTCAATATTTCATTTGATCATCCAACATTTTCCAAAAAATTATTTTTGCATTCAAAGATGAGAATTTTTTATGCACCCTTCATGGGCCCATTTTTATAAATCTTTAGATATTGAGGTGTTCAAGCACTCAATATAAAAAAATGGTCAATCCATTGTGAAGTACAAAAGTTACAAACAAAGATGTCATGAACACATCAATGGTTGTACTAACAAGATAAGATTCTTAACACACTTTGTTTTGTGTTGTGGACGAATGACACATAAATAAAGCTCCAATTAGATCAATAGCTTTAAAGAAGGAAAGAGACATAATATAAACATGCACGTTTGGTGGTCCAATTGAGATAAGATCCTAAACACAATGCCCTTCAATTAATTAATTGATAAGTACCTCATAATAGAGGTAATATAATAAAAGTAAATTGTTCACTAGAATAAGAAAAACGTGTTTTTAAACTAGGAATTCCAATTTCTTAAAACATATAGAAGACCTAAATTATCCCTTTAACCTAACTTACCTGCATGGCATTGATATCTACACCTAAATTACACATTATAATTCTAAACAATTTAAAATTTAGCAATAATAATAATAATAATAATAATAATTAATATATAATAAAAATATTTGGTCAGTTGACAACGAAACTTTTTTGCCTGAAATTGTTCAAAATATTTTTCTTCATTCCACGAGTTTTAATCGCAACTATCCAATTAATCTATTATATTTTCATTTTTTTTTACCCCTTTCAATTACAATTTCTCACATTTTTCTTGACCTTTATTCTTGAAAAAGATAATATTATCCTACATAATGATTTTTTATTACATAATAATAATATGTTAACTTAAATAATATTATCAATAAACATTTAAAGTTATTGTATCTGCCAGAGGTGTTCACAGGTCTGGTTGGATTGAAACGAGTTTCAGCCAAATACCAATTCAACCCAATTAAGTTTGGGTTGAAGAAAACTTAACCCAACCCAATTTAATAATTTTAAGTTAATTTAGGTGGGATTGGTGGGAATATCAACTAACATATCGATTACAAAATTTCATAATCTATTAAAATTATTTGTAAGTAAAATGTTAATATTATAATAATTATTAAAATAATTTCTTTCATATTATTTACATCATAAAAATTTGGCTAATTCAATCATGATAAGAGTTTATGAAGAAAATAATGAATAAATATTTTTATTAATTCGGGTTGATTTGAGCTAGTTCAAGTTAATTATAAAATTTTGACCGAACCCAAATAAGATCGAGTTACAAGTTTTTAAATCCAATCCAACCCAAAAGATTCGAATTAATAAGGTTAGTTGGTAGGATGAATACTCCCTAAAATCCTACACCCTATATACTTCTACAGTTATACAAGGCAGTAATGAAGATCTTGGGAAAAAAATTAATTTCATCATAGTTATAAGTTATGTGTATCATAATAAACGTATAAATATTGGATAGAAAAAAATGAAAATAAATAAAATGATATTTTTTCTTTGATCCATCACATCATTGGAGCGTCAAATAAAGTAAAGGAAGTAAGATTTTGTTGTAACCACCATTTACACGATTCGATGTTAAAACCCAATCACGTCTCTCCGCTGTTCCACTTCTTCCAGAAGAACACGACAGGGACACCTAATGAATACTGCCACGTGTTATTAGAATAGTGGTTGATCCATCGTATTGCCAACGGCTTTCGAGTCGCGACGAGCGCGGCATTAATAAAAAGAAATCTAGCGGTTCCACCGAAATCACGACCGGAAACGACGATACTACCCTTTCCTTGCGGTTTCGCCACGTGTACAAAAGATGGATAATTGTCGTGATTTAGAAAGTTCACTAAGGGCGATTATGGAATTTTAAAGGGATAAACAGATGAGAACCTCTCTTTCTTCTTTCCCACCACGGCGCTCACAATAACTCGCGAGTTAATTGGTGACAGTAGGTCGGTCCACGTGGAAGTATCTCGTACATACACGTGTAAGTGCGCGATTGAATGCGACTTTGATATATCAGCTTTTGAAGACTTGGTCATTGCAGAAAGTCGTCTAGGAGAAATCAGCCCCCCGAAATGCCGCGGCAATTCCTCCGGTTTTTTCGAAATCCCCAACTTACCCCTTCTTGTAAGGGATATTATGGTCACAAAATTAGCCGTATTGACCAAAACACCCTCCCCTCTGAGCCAAGTCATTTCTATTATTAACTTTCTTTTTTTTTGAAAGGTATTTTATTAATTTCTCTACTAAATATATACACACACGTATTGAGAGTTATAAATTGAGTTTGTATATTCAATTTTTTTTAAAAAATATTTTTGTTAAAAATATATTTTATGAGAAAAAAAACTTGCACATATATAATGACCAAAAAAATTTATCTATAAAGACACACAAGCATAATTAAGTTCGTACTAAAAAATATTTAATAAAATACAAAATTCCTTAAGTAATCTTAAACAAATAAATAAAATCTAAGTCCATCATATCGATCTCTTTTGAAGAATAAAGACCGAATCTTCTATATAATAATATTTTCTAATACAAGGCTCAAAAGCTTAGTATAGAGCTCAGAGCAAAATTGAGGGTATTAAAGGTACCACCAATGATACAGACAAATTAAAATGTCTTTATCATCAAATTAGGTGGTGATTTAAAAATTTTAAAAATTTAAATCCTGACATATAAATAAAGAATTCTACGTCCAAGCGCGGAGGGATGGAAAAAGGGTACTATCGACAAAGCAAAACAAACTCGGTGGCCGTTGAAAAAGATAAGCATGAGGCGAAAACTGTAATTTCAACAACTAAAAGATGGGGGAATAATTGCCGCGTAAATTTTCGAACTTACCCTATTATACCAAAATTCTCTCTCTCTCTCTCTCTCTCTCTCTCTCTATAAATACTGCACAGGAATTAGCAAACGCAACTTCTCAGCGAAAACAGGGCAATTTCTTGATACAATTCTCTCCTCCTTTTAAATTCCGATTATCGATCCGAAGAAATCAAATTTCTTCTGAAAATTCTATAAAACTAATCGATTTTACGACTTGAAGAGATCCAAAGAATGAAGAAGCCGGGAGTGTTTATGGTTTCCATGGCTGCAGCTTCTGCTACTGCAATCTCTGCTTCTGCTTCTTCTACGTCTCCCGATTTCTTCGGCAATTCGAAGATCCAGGCTTCACAGCAGGTAGATCTCGGGAGCTTGAAGCTTGTTTACTATGATTTTGTTAGTTGATTAATTAAGTTATTCGAGGATTTCTGCTTTGGTGTTTTGTTTTTTTCTGGATTTGTTTGGTGTTTGATTTAAGGAAATTCGTTTTGAGTTTTGAGAGTCTGTTTTTTTACATTGAGATGTTGATAGAATGAATCAACGGTTGTGATACACACGGTGAATTCTAAGTGGAGCTGAAGTTCCGTTAGCGTTTAGATGATCTGATTGGACTAATTAGATCAAGATCAATTGGATAATTGTTAATTTCTTCTTCTTCTTCCTGACTTAATTTTTCTCAGAAAAAGTCTTGAAAACTTGATTTTTTATTTTTTTGAACTTTATTATGGTTCTGATGTATCAGGAAGTTGGATCAAACGACGATCGAGAAAATTTATCTTCGAGGAAATCGATGACCTCGACAGAGAAATTTGCCCCGAGGTTCGACGGCTTGAGGTTCATTGAAACATTGGTTACTGCTCACAGATAAAGAAAGCTTCATCAAGAATCCGAGCTAATTCCTGGCGTTTTTGAAGGGAGATAGAGAGAGGTGTGCTGAACAAATATCCAGTTTTTGTCAAAGAAAAAAAAAAAAAAAACTGTAAGGTTCTCCGAAAATTGTAACTTAGTTATCATCACCTTCTTCCTTTTTGCCAATTAATAATAATCTATTATGTTTAACAGCACATAATACATGTGAATGAGTTGGGTGAGAGGTTGATATCATCTCATCTTCTGTTGGCCAGATCGCAACGGAACCATCAAGCTTGTTTATAATACAAGTTTGCAATTAAAATATAATTAAGATTTGAGATTTGTGTTGTAATAAGATCAGAAACCCTTGACTTGAAGAAGTCGTCATTTCTATCTTGTCTTTTCTCCCTCTGTCTGGATTTGTTGTTTTACTAGTAATTTCTTGCAATTGGGTTTTTATTTTTTTTGCGAGGGAATTGGCCTACCCATTTACCCACTAATGGCTGTCAATATATAATTTGTTTAATAATACCTGTATATGTCAGCTCAACCATTTTGACATTTTCCTCTTCAGTGGCTGCTGACACTTTCTTCCAAATCACTGCTGAGAAGAACATAGAAGGAATCTTGCTAAGTATTTTGGGCTGAACATATTATTTAAGGGAAATATCATTTCCCATTTCAATGGATCCAGAATAAAATTCTTTTTGGGCAATTTTTTTAGTTTAATTTTCTTTTTGTTTAGTAGGGAATCCTAATAGTACATATAGTGATATCTTGATTCAGAAAATAAATTCCTTATTGATGCTATAAAGGAGGGTCAGAAATGAGACAACAAACTTCTCTTTTGACTAATGATCATTCTGCCTTTTAGTGGTAATAAAAGGACAACTAATATTGAAATTGTAGATTGCTTTTGAATCTAATATTATTCTCTCTCTCTCTCTCTCTGTTTTTTTTGGGGGGGGTACAAGAGTATTGAATTTGTAGTCAAGA
Organism: Paratinospora sagittata; assembly: GCA_035771175.1. Lineage (NCBI taxonomy): Eukaryota > Viridiplantae > Streptophyta > Magnoliopsida > Ranunculales > Menispermaceae > Paratinospora > Paratinospora sagittata. Next base: position 37,374,289 of record CM069610.1, read on the forward strand.
TACGGTAAGATTGAGCATAATTTATGTTGGACGGACTAAAACAGAAAGGAAAAAAGGTGGGATTGGGTTTGGGTTCTCTCAGGCTCTCTCAGCATCCCTTTCTTGCAGTCTTTGTTTTTGTTGCTTTTTTTGCAAGTTGGTTTTGCTTTTTTTGCAAGGGAATTGACAAGGCACATACCATATACCATGAATGTTTTCCAATTTTTTGCTTAATGGTCATTCGTCAGCTTAATGATATTGGTATTGATCTTTTAAATGGATGGTGACGGATCTCTTATACCATAAGTAAATAAACAATTGATTGCCTTACTTTTAAATGCTAATCAATCTACAAAGATGCCTCCTATTATCCCATGCGAGTCACTCTCCACTGTGAGGGAATTAATGGGTTACAAACGAATTTGATACCTCTATAAAAATGTGATATGGTGATAAATAAAGTTGATTATACAACTAACTATTAATAATATTACTTCTTCTAAAAAAAAAAAAGTGGGTAGTTTCGCATGCGCGAGAATAGTTGAATGCTCAGAGAAGCCTAAATACCCTTGAATTTATAACATAACATAGAAAAGAAAAGAAAGTTCCTAGGATTACAACTTTAACCAAGCTATTCAGTTACATGTGTTTAGGGTGTCAGCGGATTGATTCAAATCGTAAAACTGAACCGAACCGATGTGTTCGGATCGAATCGAATCAGATCGATTTTTTACCCAAATCAGATCGATTTCAATTTAAACTTTTTAAAATCCGATCGGATCGGTTCGGTTCGATCTACGGATTAAGGTCTAAAAAACCGAACTAGATCGGTTTGGAATTGATTTTGAAACGGATGTTGACAATTAAACTTTGATGATTTTTATTTTAATTTATTTAATTTTGTGAGATTAAATGTAAATTAATTATTTTTTATTTTTATGGTAAAGAATGATAGTATTATTGCATTTATATTAAAACATAAATACTTTAATGTGAATTTTAAACTTTTAAATTATCATTTGATGTTGTTATTATATTATGTAAAAAAATATATTTTATAGGTTAAAATACTGAAACCGATCAATCCAAACCGAATTTGTTCGGATCGGATTAGTGGTTAGGGTCGGATCGGTCTCAGTTTGAATTTTTCTAATCCGATGCACATCGGTTCGAATTACAATTTGAGATATAAACCGATCTGATGACGCCCCTAGCTAGTGTTGAGCTATATTTAGATTTAATAGTATAATTATTTTCCCACTAGGTCTTGTCTTTAGAGCTTCTTAAATATAAGCATCATTTACAGTTTCAATTTTTATTTTATTATTATTATTATTATTATTATTATTATTATTATTACCTTTTTCTGCATTTGATTTGCTTCACCGCCCGTTGATGCCCATTAGGTGCATCTATTTTCAAGCTATAAAAATGAAATCAATAATACAATCAGTTGGTAATTGTTTGGTTGCAACTAAAACATTATCCAGTACATTATTAAAAGAATTTCTTGTAGGTTAAAACAGTTCAACAACATGCTCCATGGGGAAACTGACATCACCAGACACCTTTTTCAAGTCAAATAATAGAGAAAAACTATCGTGCCATTTACACGCTTGAACTCAATAGCTGAAAGGTTCGAAAGTCATAAACAATTAATTTCAAATATGGTTTGACATGGTAGGTATGATCAATTTATTTCAATATAAATAAGACTCAAAACATTAGCAATCTAATCATCATTTCTAAAGAACATTTAAAAAATAAACACAAGTTTAAATATTTGTGGGCAAGATTTAAAATTTTAATTGTAAGAGAGTTTGGCCTTCGAATAATGGTTAAAGTTTTTCCATTATACATTGGACGGGTGCTTTGTGCCCTCAATGTATCATACTACTACGCCATTTTCTGTGAACTCACATGGTATGCTCAAACAAAACCCAAACCAAACATGATTGTGTTCAATTTGATTTAACTTAATCGATTTATTTTAAATTACCAACTCAAACTAAATCGAACCAAAACATAATTAATTTGGGTTGATCCGTTTTGAGATTTTAAATGTATATACAATAAATAAATTAAAATAATTAATTATATATATACAGTAATTCTAAATTTCTTAATACATATTTAAAAAATTTGAAAATAATCTTCACATTCTGTATAAGATCATAAGAATGTTTATATCATAAAAGAATCATAGATATTAAAAATAAATATTAATAGTTTTACTTTTACAATCAGTTTAGTTTGTTTTAAATCAATTTTCAAAACCTCAAACCACAATCCGTACCAAACCTATCGAGTAATACTTTTTCAAAACCGAACTTATTAAAAATCAAACCAAATCAAACCGAACCAAACACACATGTTCGGTATGGTTTCACGGTTTGAACCAATCCATTGACACCCCTAATAAAAATGGTTGTCATGTTTAAAATTTAGAGTGACATTTCTAAGAACTTCTAATTTAAATTGAGCTTTTCTCCAAAAATTAATAAATAAAATTGAGCTAAAATTGACTCATCGAGGATTATTTGAAGGACATACTTTGATACATAAATTCATTTCTACATGTCAACATGAATCTATTCACATAATTGTCTACTTATATATGAAATTTCTACTTCATTCTGAAAGCCCCCTTCTGAAGATTTTACTTTTTATTTATTATTTTTTTTAAAGATAGCTACCATGTTAGTCTGATGCTTGATAGCCAAAAACAAACAAATAAGAAAGCAACAAAAAATGGGTTAAATGGGCACCTTACCAACAGACAACCAAATACAAGCAGGAACAAGCCAATGCATCAAATAAAGGCAAGGGAACATTTGCTGTCTTCCCTTCAACCAGAAAGGATAAAACAAATTCAAAATTAATCACACCCTTCTCTGACCACGGGACTTAGCTTGAAATCGAGCGCACAGACAGACCATGGTATCCATGGGATATGGAACAAAAGCAGCAATTTGCATGTTGTTAAGGTAGGCAAAGAAAGCTCGGAAGATTTCTCTTTTCTAGATAAGATCGGGATCTTGGAATTGTTCGGTGTTTCTGAAAATAGTTCACAGGTCTGTGACCCCTTTGCCCAAAATAAGAATCTTCAGATCTTCAGTCAGAAAATAATCAACTATATGCAGTACTAAATAATTTTCTACTTGGTAAAGTCATGACAAGATATGTAATGATTGTGGGGTCCACCCCATTATGGAAACAAAAAGAAAGGTTGGTAGCCGCCCAACTCTACCAACTCAGTCAAGCCGATTTGTTTGAGATTGTTTGATTTAAATAATATATTAATATATATATTTAAATTACGTAAATAGTCCTGCATACTCTTATAAATAAAGTCTCACTTTGATCTTGAAAATTATTTTCAGTGAGATCTATTCTGAGAGATCTAATTCAAGATATCCAATCTGTAAGATCTACCTAAGGATGAAGTAATACAAGTTTGTTGTCTCTTGTGGACGTAGACAATTTGTCGAACCACGTTAAATTTGTTGTCTTATTTTTTCTTTCATGCTTTACCACGATTCCGCACAACAAATTGGTATCAGAGCCGAGGTTAAGCTTTGAAAGAAAAACGGACCCTCTGTAGAATTTTTCGAGACTGTGTCAAAAATTTTGAGATTCTGTAACAGTGATCAGAACTGTTTTCTGATCACCCGTGGAGGTAGCTCTTGTTTCCAAGAGTCCAACGCAATAAACGGCGAGAAAAACGGACAAGAAACGAGTTCCCAAGAGCCAATCAAAGTTTGATCCTGTACAGCATTTGCCGGCAATGTTCATCCCGGAACTGTTCATCCTCGGCACTGTTCATCCGAACCGAATCCGACCAATCTGCCGACTCTGTTCATTCCGGCCCTCGGCCCATCTCCGGTCCAGCCAACTTCGGTCAACACTGTTCCTCCCGATCCAGCTCGGTCGACCCGACACTGTTCATCTGGCCCAGTCCGTTTCGGTTCGATCCTGTTTATCCGGCCCGATATTGTTTATTCCCGGCCCAGCCCGTTTTCGGCCCGAAAGTTGACCGAATCTATTTTTGGTTGACCAACCATATTCGGCTTTTTTTCGTCTGATTTCAGCAAAGTCAGACTCGTTTCCACCATTTTCGACCATTCCGGACGCAACCGTGCAATCAGTTTCTGTAGATTCAACTCCTAAGTTATTGATATAGCTTAGTTGAAGTTGTTTATCATTTTTCAAGCACTTTTCGGCGTCATACATATCTTCGGTCTTAATGGCGGAGGAAATCCCAAGCACAAGCAGGCCTTGGCAACAAAGTTCGATGTCCAACGCAAAGTTCGCGGTGGAGAAATTCAACGGCACCAACAACTTTGGCATGTGGCAATGCGACGTTCAAGATCTATTATTCCAGGAAGGATCACATATCGCCTTGGAAACCAAGCCCGAGGATATGTCCGATGATGATTAGGCTTTCGTAAATCGTCAAGCTTGTGGAACAATTACTCTGTTTGGCGAAAGATCAAAAATACTTTGTCATGAAAGAGACTATGGCAACGAGTCTCTAGAAGAAACTGGAGGACAAATACATGACGAAAAGCGTAGAGAACTGACTCCACCTAACAAAGAAGGCTGAAGAAGCTTCTACATTCTCAGTTTCATCTATAGACAATCAGTCTGATAGATGGATATTAGATTCCGGATGTTCCTATCATATGTGTCCGAATCGAAGTTGGTTCTCAAAATTGAATGAGTTCGATGGAGGAGTCGTGCTCATGGGCAACAACAATACCTGCCAAACAAAGGGTATTGGGACTATACGCCTTAAGATGCATGACGGTACAACAAGACGGCTCACGAAAGTCAGATATGTCCCAGATCTGAAGAAAAATCTGATTTCACTAGGAGTCCTTGATTCCAACAGTTACAAGGTAACCATTGAAGGTGGAGTCCTGAAGGTTGTATGTGGAGCACTCTTGGCCATGAAGGGTACTCAGAAAGGAAATCTCTATTTCCTTAACGGACACACAGTAATCGAAAGTGTATCAGCTTGCACCAGTTCTAATGATGTTTCATCGGACACTTTTCGACTTTGGCACATGCGGCTCGGATATGTTGGAGAGAAGGCTCTTTAAACCTTGATAAAGCAAGGTTCTCTAAAAGGTGCAAAGACCGGGAAACTTGACTTCTGCGAGCACTGTATCTTAGGCAAGCAGACGAGAGTTAAGTTTGGAACTGTCATCCACCGCACAAAAGGAATATTGGATTATGTTCATACCGACGTTTGGGGACCCTCTCAAAATGCTTCATTGGGAGGTAAACGTTGGTTTGCTACTTTCATTGATGATTTCTCACGCTATGGTTGGGTTTATACCATGAAGCATAAAGATGGAGTGTTAGATATCTTTCTTATATGAAAGAAAATGGTAGAAACCCAAACGAGAAGGAAGATTAAGAGGCTCAGATATGATAATGGAGGAGAATACAAGTCAGACTCATTTCAGAAAATTTGTGAGAATGAAGGGATTGTCAGACATTTCACAGTCCCAGGCACGCCACAACAAAACGGTGTTGTTAAACGCATGAATCGTACTTTGGTAGATAAAGTTCGCTGCATGTTATCTTATTTTGGACTAAGCAAGGCATTTTGGGTTGAAGCTTTGTCATATGCCTCTCATATCATCAATAGACTTCCTGCAACAGCACTAGATGGCAAAACTCCCAAGGAGGTATGGTTTGGACAACCCGTTTCAGATTATGATTCTCTGCGCATTTTTTGATGCACTGCATATTTTCATGTGAAGGAATCCAAACTGGATCCTAAGTCCAAAAAAACGATTTTCATGGGCTTTAGTGAAGGAGTTAAGGCTTTCCAACTATGGAACCCTGAGACAAAGACGATTTTAAAAAGTCGAGATGTAACTTTTGATGAATCTGTGCTGTTAAAGCATACAGTTTCTGATAAAGAAAATCGAGATCCAGATTTGCATCAGTAGGTGGAGTTATCTATATTCAAGTAACTCCTAGCAAGTCAGCAGAGATATCCAACCATCCAGAAGAAGACGATGAGGAAATCTCAGTTGAGGTGGAGGTTCCAGAACCAGTCATCAATCAACAACCAGAATCAATTGCCACCAGTCGACCAAGAAGAGAAATTCGCAAACCTGCTCGGTACACTGACATGGTTGCATATGCACTTCCAGTCACCGGAAATGATATTCCATACAATTACAAAGATGTTAGTCAGAGTATGGAAAATGATAATTGAAAAATGGCTATGCATGAGAAGATGAAATCACTCCATCAGAATCAGACTTGGAAGTTGGTTCCACTTCCGAAAGGAAAGAAACTAATTGGTTGCAAATGGGTTTTCACTAAGAAGGAAGGCTCTCCCAGCACAGATAGTATCCGATACAAAGCCAGACTGGTAACAAAAGGCTACGCTCAGAGGGAAGGAATTGACTACAATGAGGTATTCTCACATGTTGTTAAGCATTCGTCAATTCGAATATTATTGGCTTTGGTTGCACAGTTTGATCTCGAGTTAGCCCAACTCGATGTCAAAACTGTTTTTCTGCATGGTAATTTGGAAGAGGAGATATATACGTCTCAACCAAAAGGATTCAAAGTACCAGGAAGAGAGAATTGGGCTTGCAAGTTGAGCAAGTCATTGTATGGCCTGAAGCAGTCACCGAGACAGTGGTACAAGTGATTTGACAGCTTCATCCAAGGGCAGAAATATACCCGGAGTCAGTTTGATCATTGTGTCTACTATCGCAAACTTCAAGATGGTACATTTATCTACTTGCTTTTATATGTAGATGATATGTTAATCTCATCTAAAAGTACGGTGGAGATCAACAAACTGAAGGCTCAATTGAGCTCAGAGTTTGAAATGAAGGATCTTGGAGAGGCCAGAAAAATTCTCGGGATGGAGATAACTCGAGACAGGGCCAAGGGCACAATCTGTTTGACTCAGACTCAGTATTTGAAGAAAGTTTTTCAAACTTTTGGCATTGACAATGACACAAAACCTGTGAGCACACCACTGGCACCACATTTCAAGCTAAGTTCATCAATGTCACCAAATTTCGAGGATCAGAATAAGCAAATGAAGAATATTCCATATGCAAATGCAGTTGGTGCCTTGATGTATGCTATGGTGTGTACCAGACCTGACATTTCACATGCTGTAAGTATGGTAAGTCGTTACATGCACAACCCCGGTAAAGGCCACTAGCAAGCAGTGAAGTGGATTCTACGGTATATTCATGGTACTGTGGATATTGGTTTAAAGTTCGAGAGAGATAAGAAAAGTTGTAAGCATCTAGTCGGATATGTGGATTCAGACTATGCTGGAGATCTTAACAAGCGCAGATCTACTACTGGCTATGTTTTCACTATGGCAGGAGGACCAGTGAGTTAGAAATCAACACTACAGTCAATAGTTGTTTTGTCTACTACAGAGGCAGAGTACATAGCAGTAACAGAAGCTTTCAAGGAAGCAATCTGGCTTCATGGATTGACTAAAGACTTGAGAATTGTGCAGAAGAATGTTGAAGTTTTCTGCGACAGCCAGAGTGCCAGTTGTTTGGCAAAGAACCAAGTTCATCACAGTCGAACGAAGCATATTGATGTTCGTTTTCATTTTGTTCGAGAAATAGTAGAAGAAGGGAGTATTCTTCTGCAAAAGATCAAGACTACAGATAACCCTGCAGATATGCTTACAAAGGTGGTTACAGGGATCAAGTTCCAACATTGTTTGGACTTGATCAACATCTCACGAGCTCGGAGTGCCTAAGGGCACTAATGGAGGCAGCAACAGTTTTTTTTTTAAGGAAGCTTGCTATATGTAGAGAGATTGTATGTGTGAAAGAGCTTTGTTTCACATGAGGTGGAGGTGGAGATTTGTGGGGTCCACCCCATTATGGAAACAAAAAGAAGGGTTGGTGGCCGCCCATGTGGACGGCCACCCACGTGGGCGGCCACCAACTCCACCAACTCACTCAAGCCAATTTGTTTGAAATTGTTTGATTTAAATAGTATATTAATATATATTTAAATAACGCGAATACTCCTACATACTCCTATAAATAGAACCTCACTTTGATCTTGAAAATTATGTTCAGTGAGATCTATTCCTGTGAGATATATTCCTGAAATCTATTCTGAGAGACCTAATTTAAGAGATCCAATCTGTAAAATCTACCTAAGGGTGGAGTAATACAAATTTACTGCCTCCCGTGGACGTAGGCAATTTGCCGAACCACGTTAAATTTGTTGTCTTATTTTTTCTTTCATGCTTTACCACGATTCCGCACAACAATGATAAGAACTGCAAATTGATGGATTCTATTGAAGTGAATTGCAGTGATTTTAATGCTAATTTGAAGTTTGAACCAAGAAAAATCTAACAAAAATTTGTAGTTTTCATCACCAATTGGCATATATATTCTGGATTAACTTTGTTAGATGTGAATCAAATGCATACCTGCCACCTCTTGCACATTAACCGGAGCTCTTTTTCTAGTTTGCTTAAATCTTTGCTAGGTTAACAAATGTTGCTGCTGTGTCTTTCTGTGCGTGTGATGGACCTGCCCATGCGCAAGCGACGAGCTGTGAGCGCATTCAGTAGAGCCTCCAATACATCCTCGACAGCTTCTGCTTGTTTATCCAATACGAATGAACCAAACTCAGGAAGGAGGTGTAGTTCTGAAAGAAGACCTGCAGCTGCTGCTGCTGTACAAGTACGGTCCCAAGAAGGCTGGGGCCTGTTCATACACAAATTTTAACATCTCAAAGGATAGGAGATTTTAAATATGTGCGTGAAATTTTGAATACAATTGTTGTTAACTTCAGAAATCTCACCGAAGTCGATGCATTGGGGATGCACCAAGCATGGCCAGAGAAATGCAAGGAAGGTCTTCCTCTCCCCACACTAACTTCGCCTGTTCCTGCTAACACACCATTTATTACACTATGTTTCAATAAGATACAAAACCAACCATTTGAAGCTTGTCTTGTTGGAATTTGGAAGAAAAATTCCATTTAATTCTGATAAAAATGCTGGTCAGATGACACCAGAAGCAATGAAGCACATCTCCAATATGGACCCACTGGTAGTATTGTGCATCAGTTGCTCAGCAACCTCTTCTTTTTTATAAGTAATTGGACATAAATAACTAAGTGGCACTTCCAGCTATTTTCTAGCCCATTAAAAAAAAGCATCTAACCCAAACTAGAAAGTTGAATAAACTTGAATTATATAAATTGTCTTCAAACTATTTATTCCGTACTGATTACCCTCAATAATTGTAGTTTTGACTTCTAATTTCATCAACCAACAGTTCATATGACAAGAACACAAGCATATAATAGAAATAACTAAATAATTCCAAGTACCAAATTTTCACATAAGCAAATAAAACTTCGATATAAGCACCGATGCAAATCCCAAAATATAGAACACCGGAAGCAATGAGGTTAAAATGCATAATGCTGCCAAAGTTTGAGTTTCTGCTTTGGAGTCTTCCACAAGCACGCATATAGAGTCAGAATTAAGGTGATAATAACAACAGTGTAATTTGCTCTATTACCTTCAAGCGCCTGAACATAGCAGCTGAGTTGTTCCATGTGCCATCAAACAAAATGAAGTGCAATGATTTTTCTCCATTTGTCTGTGATTAGAACCAATAGGAAAGTTACCACCTTGGTGAACTGAAAGAAGCAAAAAGACTTCAAATTAAGAGTATGCAAAAGTACATTGAGAAATAGATGGGCAAATTCTTTTATGTTCTCCTCCATTTATTAAATTGTAAACCATCTCTCATTCATGTTTCCACAATGACACAGTGAAACTACTAGGAATAAAGATATACAAGCAGTAAAAACAGATAGGTAGTTAAATAGCATGTGCAAACCTTCCTATCTTTGGGTAGCCTCGTTGGTTGCGGAACGAGGTATAGGCTGTGGTTGAGGGACGAGGTCTTGGTTTTAAGTCCGAGTTCATGCACACGCCTAAGTGCCCACTTTGGGGAGAGACTGCCCAATATCGCGTACCGTTCCCAACTCCAGAATAGTCTCGCTCCCGCAAAGGGGTTAGCGGGGATACTGGGGGGTCAAAGACCCCAAAAAAAAACCTTCCTATCTACACACAGCAGGTAAATCTATGGGGATTGACCCACCGGGGTCAGGTTTGAACTTAGGACTCCCACTTCCTAAAGCATATTCCAAAGGGTCTTTGCCATGTATATGGATGTTTTGTGTGTTAATTTTAATATTAATTACACACAAAAACTGAATGCATAAGTTGAAAGTACCATTGGTTGGTATAAGTCCAAGCCCATTGTAGATGCAGAAGACAAGATATCTTTAACTGACTTCGCAGGTGCATTCTTATTAGGATAGAGGCACCAAACCTTGCTTTTCCCTGAAATAGTATAGTTTTCTATCATAAACAAGGTAATATGAATTTGAAGAAACTAAAAGAAATAATGTGTTGCTATAAGGGGGAAAATAAATTTACCATTACAGTTAATAATAAATCAGTAGGATAAGATAAACCAATTATATAAAAACATTTTACTTGAGACAATCTTCCAAGAATTACTTGACTAGTCCAGTTTCTTATATCTTGGATCATTAAATCCCACCTAAACTAAATCTAAATGTCCCAAATCCCAGTGTCCTGTTTGTGTTCCACCAATAAGACACAATCTCTGAGCATATGAAAGACAGTGAAAATATACTCCAATAGTATTGAAAATTATTTCAACAACCACGGAAAAATGTAGCTAATTCTGTGTATTTGGAAAAAGACTTTGTTGAGTTGATGCAACTACTAAACATTTTTTCCATTTTATAGAAAAACAACAATGTTTCTCATCTTGTACTTTATATCACGTTTATATATCATAGTGTTCAAGTACTCCCTATCCACTTGCCCATGGAAACCAAGGGAAGGAAGTTTTTGAAGTCAGTGTTATATCTAGTATAGAATAATATCTTCCCCTAATTAGGTTGAACAGACATTTGAATTCATACGAGATCCTAGAAATACATCTTGATAAAAGGTGTCTTCCAACCTGAATTTGACACTCAACACTTGTTGAGAAACTCTTGAATTTACCAACATGAGTAGACTCCTATGTGCAACATGTTCAGCAAGCAGGTTTCGTTTTGTTGCTCATTTTGGACCTTTTGGCCACAGATTAGAAATGAATTAAATATTACTTTAAAGATTATAAATACAATTATTTTGAAGAAACATCAATTTAAGATCTTATAGTACTGATTCCAATTTGAGAAAAAAAAATGGTCATGTTAAGATTGATGAAACCTGCATGCTTGAAGGCATCCCACATGATTTCTTCATGTTCACGGATGCCATAAAGGCACAAAGTTGCAGCTTGCACTCCAAATACTTGCCACAACAATTTTCCAGTATTGTTTTGGCGTAGAAAATCCTGTAGAATAGTGAATAACAATTGAA
>CM069610.1:37385828-37420828 GCA_035771175.1 Paratinospora sagittata
AGAAAGGAGCCACGCAATCAATGGCATATTGGCAACAAACTATAGTTCAGAGTTGTAGAGTGTTTCTTCCAGCTTTCAACCCACCAAGCACAGTTCATTTCCGCGTTAAAAGTAGTAAGTAGCTTAAATTACAATCTGCACCACCACATATACTTTGTAAGCAGCTGAAGGATAGTCACCCACTGAACAGTCTTTTTATCTTGCATACGCAAGATAGCTAACAAACCAAAATTTTTGAATCAATAGTTTGGCAGCATCACCATACCTTGGCAACTGATGTTAAGAAAAGAGAAGTGTTATATCAACATGAGATATGAAACATGGCATGACTTCAGAGTGCAAATGTAATTAGCATATACTGCTCAAGAATGAAGATTAGGTATAAACATGTGAAATGTCTTCCTTTAGGCAAAAGAGATTTACAATTATTTGGCACTTTTTTGTTGTGGTCCTGAATTTCACAAGTAAGTTGTAAGCAGAATCAACAGTGAAAACTAGACACTAAGTTGCCCATTTTTTTGTTCAAGAGGACACTAAATTGCACGTTAGAGATTAAAAAGAATAAATAGATAGATGATTTTTTTTTGCTTATCCGCTACATGGACTAAACACCACAAAAAACTTTTAGAAACTTGTCCACCAGAACTCATCTTAATTCATCTAATAAGCACATTCACTCTTGACTAACAGTTAAAAATATTCAAATAACAAACAGTAAAGACTTAGAAAGTAATTTTCAACTGCTCTGTCAAGACTAAAAAGTTAAATGGCTTAACTACAATATGCCGCTTCTGAGGAGATTTCAGTAATACAACCAATGCACACACAAAGTAACAAAATAAAAAGAGAGAACAATATGCAGAAATAATCCTAGTATAGGACTTTGTTGTTTAACAAAGAGTTACAATGTATTCTGTCTCTACAAATCTTAATGAGAATGCATGGTTACAAGTAGAAACAGATGCGGGAAGCCACAGTCAGCCTAAACAATACATTCAAGTGGCTTGCTGGTAGTCAACATGCACATGCATTGTGCGTAGATCAGTTATTTATAAATTCAATTTTTTACTTAAAATTAAACATCATGAATTATTAATGACTTAATTTAGTAAAGTATGTAAGTATATTTTTAAATCAACCAACTTAAAAAATTAAATTAAGTTAAAACAGAGAATTAAAAAATTAAATTGATGGCAAATTTGAAACAAATAACATAAAGATAACCCACAAAATTGATATAATTAATTATATAAGAATGAAAAAAAATTAAATTAAACTACTGCTTAAAGAAAACTAACAACGGCGCAGAGAGAAACGTTGACAATTCCAACAAAGCTACTTCTGTTGTTTTGCCTCTGTTTCTGCTGTCAGATTGCTTTTTTTGCCCCCTTTTGATGCTTTAAGATGTATAAGACATAGAAGGAACATGAGAGGCATGATGGACAGGAAATGCCTCAGAAGATAACCATTCTGATCCTGGATTCTATTATTTTATTATTGTAAGAGAGGCTTGATGTCTTTGAGATTTTCATCAAAGGCCTTTTCTCCAAGCTTGGGAAGCGAAGCCATGGAACCCTTGCAGATTTTTTAGTGGGAACAGTTTTTTAACTGTTTGAAAATCGGCATAAAAGGTGGAAACATTTGGGGACGTGGTTATTTTCTCTTGTTATTTGAAGCGTATAAAAAGGAAACGAGAAAACATTTTATATTTAATTACACTAATACCCTTCCAAAAAGGATTAAAGGTGTCACCCACATTCTGCTGAGGGAACCATTCTTTTCCTGGAGACCAAGAAATCAAAGATGCTATTCCTTCAAAAGCTTTTTAGTGTCACTTTCAAGAGGTTTCAAGACTTATAACATTAAGTTGGGTGGAATCACATTACTTGAGGTGGGAAGATTGGGGAGTTTAATAAGAAGTTAGAAGATCAGAAGAGACGGTTGCTGTTATAAGTGGATCAACTGGTTCAACTACATAGGTTGAACAAATATATTCTCAAAATAAATAAAAACTGGTTCAACTACATATTCCATATCTACTCTCTGTCCTTTTTACTATCAAACAGTTTCTTTAGGATGATATGAAGATATATAACACATATCATTTGGTCAATCAACAGAAACTATTTAGAGTCTTAGACACAGAGACAAAGGATATGGTTTGAGGAGACTGGCCATCATGAAAGATGCCCCCATTAGAAAAAAAAAATTGAAGATTTTAAAAGAGAAAAGGAAGCCCTTTGCAGAAGAGAGATGGCTACCATATATAGGGCATCACGAGGAGATTGGTGGCTACATCACTTTGTGAAGGACTCCAATGCAAGGAGAGCAAAACTGCTTGGCACTTTGGTTTCAAGTAAAACCATAATAAGAAGATGGTTATATCAGCAACCTTCATTGATCTTGTTTTGCTTACAATTATATGCCTTGACAGAGGATCAAGGATCGTAAAGTCATGGCAAGAGAGGTAAGTTTTCTTTTGAATCTTTTCTATCTCATTCACAACACACACACACACACACTAGCATAGGTATCCTTGAGATGCCATTTCTTCATTAATCATCATTCATGGTTGCTCCATGTAGGACAGAAACTCCATCACAAGTTATTTACTTACATGGCCAACCATATAAGATGTTAGCAATACTCATAACTCCCAATATCTTAATCCAGGTGTCTTTAGTAAACATATCCTTAAGGCATCAAGTTATGCAAGGTGGTACAAGGTAATAATAATTCTGTGTCTATTGAAATCCTAGAAAGCCAAAAATCTTTTATGTTACAGAACTGTTAATTAGGAGATTTGGCCATCCACAATCATGCAAAGTCTACAGTCGGGAAGAAAGAAGAGAATTTCTAAAGTGGTTTAACAATACGATACATTAATAATAACCCCAAGAACTAAATCATTTTGTGGCCACCAAATTAGCAATTTTCAGATCTGTCCATTAATGTATCAATGGTAGATTGTGCCAATTTTCTACTCTTCATTTACAGTTACATTGTACCAGTTCTTTCGTTTGCTAGTTCATTCGTACATTGTGTTCCTCTAGGTGGCCAGCTCATCATACCTTCTTCAATGGAATCTAGCATTTTTAGCAAGTTAAAGAGAAAAAATAGGAAGTCCCACAATTTGCACAAAAATGAGTTTATGAAAAACCTCCATCAAGAAGGAAACTAATATAACCGACAACATCATACATCACCACTAATTATACCCAGCAGCATCCCACTGTACTGCCTCCCTCAAACTCCTGTCACCCTGTTCCTTTAAACATATAACACCACCATCAACTCTACCACATTAACAAATACCGTAAATATCAAGACCACCACCACACCACCTTATTGCCTGTTTCTAACATCCAAAGCAAATGACCTACCATCACCATCAACAACACCTTATAATGGAGAACGTCGGACAGAGAGAAGAAACAGGGTCAAAATGAGACCCAGACAAGGGCTTGGCTCAAAATGGGCCCCAAACCCAATGGATGTAACACACAAAAGAACTAGAATCTAGAGAATGAGTGCAACATACCAAGTTTCTTCTAATGCATATCTTCTTCTTCTTTAGTTAGGACCCATTTTGCAGCAAGCCCTATTGGGTTTTGCTGTATCTAGCCCTTTCTAATGGACACTTTTTTTTAATGTATTTTCCTTTATTCTCTTCTCCCTCTTCTAATCCTCTTCTCTTTCTAGTAATCTTGTTGGAACCAGCTCTAATTACCAAACTCTTTGTTTCATTACCTTTGCTTTCTCCTCCTCTTTCTTTTCTTTTCTTTTTTTTTCCTTTTTTCTGACAGCCACTTTGTAATTCACAATTTTTTCTATTTTTTTATACCCCTTCCTCTTCTCATTCAGCCAGATAAAAAGAAAGGGGGGGAGTCTCATATACAAACATTTTCACTCAACCGGGGACTTGCAATGAGGAATTGTTTGACAATTTCAAACTAGCAAGCGCCACAGCATCACAATTAGGGTAACGAGACTAATTATACATGTAGGTCTTCCATTGGATACATAAATTACTGTTGCTTTTCAATTAATATCATAAGTTTAACAAATATGGTTCTACCATTTGAGCTAAAATCAAAATATATTAGATGATTTTGTCTATTAAAATTGCTATTTCAATGTTCTTTGATATCTTGATATACCTCACTGAAGTTTTTCATGCAATTTGTCGAATCTCAAAATTTATGATTTAATCTGCAACAACCCCCTCAACAATCTTACATCTGAACCCATTATTAACAACCTTGAGGAGAAATTCTATTTTAGTCCAAAAAAAGAAGCAACAGTAAAATTAATAAATGTGACCAAATCTTTCTCAACTAATTTTGCTTAGATGCCACTAGGTTAGGTGATGGACATTTTAACTCTACCAAACAAAGAGCATGCTACAAACTTACAGAGTCCATCTTGTATTGCCCAAGCCATACAAGATGGACAGTAAGAAAAAAATAACTTGATACCATGGCAGCAGACAATGTTAAGATACTATTTATCTGAAATTGTCTATCAAATTTTAACTATCTTCAACATTCTAAACCAATATGTATTACTGCCATCCATTTCTTTACATTCTTCGGCTATAACACTGGACTGTGTACATATCAAACCATTCATTACACT
Organism: Paratinospora sagittata; assembly: GCA_035771175.1. Taxonomy (NCBI): domain Eukaryota; kingdom Viridiplantae; phylum Streptophyta; class Magnoliopsida; order Ranunculales; family Menispermaceae; genus Paratinospora; species Paratinospora sagittata. The sequence continues at coordinate 37,390,467 of CM069610.1, forward strand.
GATCATAACAAGTGCCCAAAATGGTAGAGTATAGGGATACCTAGACGTAGTTGCGCTAATGAGACATAAACCTTAGCAAATTACAGTATAGTCATAAGCATATTATTTAATATACATTATCCAGGCCAAACCTAACTCTAACTACAATCATTTATTGTTGCCACAACAGTGGGCTTAAAAGACTATTTCTTCAAGACACAATCATAAATGAAGCATGATGTTTGACCTCATAAAATAGCAATAGACAAGAAATGAACAACGAGAAAAGGATTTAGCAAATTTAATAAAGAGGATGAGAAAAATCAAATGTATCTAGACGCATTTAATAAATTCTATTTTTTACCTGAACTTAGAAACAGTTCATGTCCTCGGTGAGTGCCCCACATCCGATGCAGAGGAGCTATCACTATCAGAATCTGCACAGTACAGATATGAGAATAAATGAATATGCCATTGGATCTCCAAGAATGTAAACTTCAAATTTGTGTCATTATTTCCCAAAATTATTTGAATACAAGAGCATAATGCTCTTTTCAAGTGATATTCTGAGGACAAGGAGTGCAAAACTATACCACTTGATGAGGATCCAGACTCACTGCTAGAGCTACTGGAACTACTAGATCTACTGGCATTGTCCTCGTGTTTTTCTCCGTGAATGGGTGATGAAGAAGACACATTTCTTTCATCTGTACTCAAACCAAATATATCAATGAATATTTCTAAAATAGAGCTTGTTTGCACATAACAAGCCATAAAAGGCAACTAATATTTATGCTTCCACAGATTTACCTGTTCTAGTTTCCTTTTGCACCTCCACTATAGGCGGTTCACGATTCTAGACAGATTAAGAAACAAATCAAACATCAAATGATTAAACAAATACATCACAAAAAACAGAAGAAATAGAAGAGGAACAGCAGCAAAAAAAACTAAAAGATTTATTCAGGGCCTCACCATTCCCTGATCACGCTCTGCTTGTTCTTTAGCTTGCATAGCAAGTTCAGCTTTCCTCTTGTTCTTACTCAAGCTCTTCTTGTAATTAGTTACAAACCTATCAAGTTCCCAAAGAGTCTCTGCATCAACAACATCAATGTCAACTTCAATCTCATCATCCCGTTGGCAGAGCGATGTATTTCTCTTCTTAATGATCTGGACAATGTTATCCAGCTTTTCTGGGGGTAAGCTCTGAAGATTCATACTAAGTCTTTGCTTCTCCTCATATGTCATATCTCGCTTGTTCGGATCCTTTGCCTTAGGCTTCTTCGGAAGGGGCGTCCTTCCTGAAGGAGCAGCAACATTTGAGGATTTCGATTTGGAATCCACATGAAGAGTTGTTGATTCTGATCTATCAAGAGTCTTCCTCATTTCTTGAAAAGGACGAGGAATTGGTGTCTTCTTCGATGTGGGAGTAGGGAGACCGACATCATAGTCTCCTCCTTCAAGCCTTCCATCAAGATTAAATTCTGCCTGTAAAGCTGCCCACCTATCTTCAAATATATTCAACAATTCTTCTGCCATGAAGTGAACATCCTGCCCTTTCGGGTTATACGTCATGGCATTTCTAAACGTCAATCTCACATCCTCCGCAAATTCCTTAGGAGACTTGTACCAATTCTTATTCAACCTGGACTTAACAGTGCCTAGATCCAGCGGGTGTTTGATGATGGTGTAATAATCAAGGAGACCAAGACCCTTAACATCAACAGGAGAATTGAACACCCACCCATGTTTATGCTTCATCAATTTCGCAAGCAGGGCATTGCAATTCTTGAAAACCTGACTAGAATACTTATCCTTCCCCAACCCGAATCCACCTTCTCCCCCTCCTCCACCTCCATGTTTCTTCCCACCATGAGGTTTCGATTTCTTGTTACTCTCTGGAGGAGGGAATTTCTCCTTTCCAAGAACAAAATCCGAATTCCTATAATATTGATTAGCTTTCGGCGCTCTCTTTTCCTTCTCAACTATATCGCTCACGCCACCCTGACTGTTCTCCACAACTGAGACACTAAGCTGGTGCAATGGCCTTGACTCATGAGGACCAACCGAAGCAACTTCGGAATTCACTCTCTTTCCACCACCATTATCCACAGCGTCATTCGCCGAGAGCTGCGAATGACTATAACCACCACCACCTCCAACAACCCCACCCGAAAACCCTATAATCTGAAGCTCCTTAGCTTCAAGCTTCTTCACCAAACTTCTCACCTGATCAAGCTCATTACTGAGCTTCCTTCTCAACTCCCTCATCTCCTGCTTCGACCTCGAAGCCAGCGTAATGGTAACCCGATTTTCCGACCTCGTGAGCCCGGACCGACCCGCGAATCCACCGGAACCGGGATCTCGGCTGATCGGAACCGCGATTTCTCGCCGATTCCGACTCGAGGAATCGTCCGAAGCCGCATCGAATCGGGTCAACAACTGCTGCTGAGACGAATTACCGTCTTCAGAAGCTAGGGTTTGTGAACTAGGTTGAAGATTCTTGCTAGAATTATTACCTTTGTTGTGCGATTTTCTGGTGTAAACTTTGCTTTCAGTCCACCTTTGCTTCTCACGAGATCCATCGCCGCCGCCGCCTCCTCCCCCAACCAATGTCCCCGAAGCCATACATGTAAAACCCTAATTCTATCTTTCCAACAAGAAAAACATCAAATTTAACAGCACAACACGGTTGATTCGGTTAAGGATAAGGTTTTCGATTAAACCCTAGCCCAAAATTTCTTTTTTCTGTGTAAATCAGGAAACCCTAATTCCAGAGGAGGAGGAGGAGTGTGGAGAGGAAGTTAGGGTTTGTTATTTTCGAATCGAACGATCCGAAATTCCAACTTCGTTTGATCGATCGGTCGCTGTCTGGTTGAGTTGTACCATTTACGGCGCCTTTTGCAAAACCGAGTGTTGTGTTGTTTCAGAGCATCAGCATCAGACGTCAGAGATTGCATCAAAGAGAAGTGGGAAATTGGGGTTTAGTGGTCAACAGTGACGTGGAGGTTTTAGATTGATCCACGTGAGAGTGGTAATTGACAGGTTTGTCTTGCTCGTTTGGAAAGAGCACTTGAAGTCAAGATGTTTTCGGCTACGGATCTAATGAGAGGAGGAAAGCATTGGTTCGCCGGAAATTGGCACAATTAGAAATGACATTTTGTTGGGCTTTTAAACTGATTTAGGTTTTGATTTATTAAAAAATTAGTAATATTTTTTTCCTGAAATAATTTTTCAATTTTATATTTTGGATAATTTTAAATATAAATACGAAAAACACTCTCTTTACCCCCTTTATTATATATCATTGAAAATTTATAAAGGGCACCATTTATGAAAACATTTTTCTAATAAACATTTACAAATAAAGCAAGTGCTATTTGGAAAAGTTGGACTCTCTCACATATATATTGAAATACCTAACACACGCATATACAATTAATTAGTATAATAATATCATTGCACCTGTCATTTACGATATGGCTCGTCCGAGTTATTTTTATTTTCATGTATTAATTAGTTTCCTAATCTAATAATTTTTTTGTTTAAATTAGAAACTTTCTTAGTTTGTCTTAGAAATCAATCCTAACACCTTGTGTTTTTACAAACTTTTATTGGAATGTAAGAAAGAAAATGTGAGAATTTAAAATTATAAAAAATATTAATTTAACTATAAATTTTGTAATTATATGTACAACTATATATATATATATATATATTAGATATTAATGTGTAATAAATAATTTAATAAATATACATATATATTACACATGTAATTATAATATTTTCTTAAAATTATAGTACATGAACCCAAAGCATTCCTTCCCATTTGGGGAGAGATTGACCTCTCAAAGAGTCGTGATAATTAGCTGGGCTATTAATCATCTTCTTAATACAATACCCCAGCTCCACAATCTCTTGCAAGTGCACATTCCCAAAGGAATGAAAGATCCACTCCCACCCAAATTTACCTTTGCCTACGTTGGAAGGCGAGAGACCAATCAACTTAAATACTTTAGAAAAGTAGTAAATAGATTTACATTTCAATATATCAGTGATATATACTTTAGTTTTAACTTAACATGATGTTTCGGCAGACGACTCGGGTCAATTTCTTACTATAATACCAAAAATCTTGTTGTCTTCTGGAGCCTGAGGTTGGGGCGCGTGGGGTCTCTGTAAATTAGTTAGAGTGAAGATGGATAGGGCCCTTAATTCTGGATACCACCGTCATAAAAAAATAATAAAAAATAAATAAAAATAGATGATGTTTCGTGGCTGAATATATATAAGTTAAAACTGTGGCTATTAAGAGTGGTATTGTTGAGTCTTCTTCCCCTGTTAATTATGATTTTTAAGTGGTATATAATACTATATGTAATGTAAATATTTGAATAGAGATAACCGTGTGAAAATTTTTGTCAATGTTCGAAAATCAACTCTAGAAACATTGTGATTATATACTATTTTAAGACATATTTACATATTTACTTTTAAGCTCATTTTATATCAGATTTTTCTATTTTATCCTTTGCAATATTTTCATTTTATTTTATTTACCTACGCTGTTGTCATAACTAGCATTTGTATTTTTATCAATAAAAAAAAAAGCTATATCCATAATTTTAACTGTTATTTTTAATTAAATATTAATTATTTAAAATAAAAGTGCAACACACCTTCTTACCTAGTAGTAGAAATAATTATTTTGTGAAATGAAGTGACACTCCTTCAGTTCTTTGTCTTGTATGGTATCTCTTCCATGATGGAACGCCACTATTGATAATTGTGGGATTTGTCGCATTGTGATTTGACCTCTAGCTAAGTCCCACCAGCATGTACTCAGGTGCTTCGATCTGCGCTAAAAACAAAGCTAGTTTAAATCAATGATGCTCTTCAAAAAATCCTTAAAATTGAAGATTGCCTAAAAATAAGAAGAACTAAAATAAATAATGTTGGCCCATTTTACAACAATCAAAACCAGAAAGTGAATAAATAAAATAAAATAAAATAAAATAATATATTATTTTTAAATAATATTTTATTTATAATATTCTTTAGAGCAAAAAAATTTAATTCAATTCATTTAGATCTGATTGATCATAAGTATATTTGAGTTATCAAGATAGAGAGAGTCACATCGTTCTCTTTTTGAAAAAAAAAGAAAAATTGTAATCTCCAGTTTATAATGAAGATTTTACACTCTGTCCGTGGACGTATGTCTCAGAATCGAACCACATAAATTTTTTGTCTATTTACTCTTTACAGTTACTATATTTATTTTACCAGTTAGTAGTGCAATAATGTATATATTTCTTAAGAAGTAGTGTCGGAACCGCTAAAAATATTTTAATATGCTCTATAATTGCGGCCTTGGCTGATTTTTCACATCAAAAAAGTATTTTACCTATATACGTGGATGACACTATTCACATATACAATATTATTTATATATAGTACTATTCACAATAAATAGTGGAAATCAGTGCGTATCTACTATTCTCTCATACCACTGTTCATTTGTGCACCGTGTCCAGGAGTCAATGTGTCACGACGCCCCTTACGTAGGCTGACGTCATGACCAGCACAAAATACTATATACGTCATCCTTCGATGTATATGATACTCTATCAGCCTCCGTCCTTTAAGACATTGCACAAATCACAAAAACAAACTTTTTTTTTTAATCAAAATCATTCATATTCATTTTCGTACAGCAAAAGTTACATGATCAAACTTTCAAAATTAAATAAATACATTATGCACCACTTTTTCTTTTTCTTTTTCACATCCAGTCTATGTGATACATATACTTACTAATGTTATATACATAATTATAACAAAATAACAAGTTTCAGAATCCTCAAACAATGCATACATGTCAAAATTAGAAGGGTTACTCTATCCTTCACATGCTTTACCCTTTCCCTTGGGATCCAAAACTGAAATATTTGAGAAATTGAGTGAGCAACCACAGCTCAGTGAATATTCTTATCTATGATATTATACATGCATTTAATAAAAACCACATGATTCAGTCATTTAAAATCATATTCAACATGCATGAAATGGTTTATAATACATACATGTTCATAATATGCTTGAAGCTTCTATGCAATATTTTCAAACATACAAAGTTTCAATGAAATCACCAATCTCTCTCCTGCTAGTAATAGAGTAGGTAAGCACTCCCTATTATGCACCCATAAGGAGTATACACTCAGCCTCACATTACCTAAATTTTTGCTATAAACCATTCAAATTAGGACAAAATTCTAATTTCACTCAAAATATTATCGCTCGGACCATGAGATTAAACAATCATCATGCGGAGTTGTCTTCTGGAGATGATTTCATGATTTAACTTGCTCTAGCAAATGTTTTCATGAATTCTAACAATGCAATAACTATAGATACTTTCATGATTTAAAACACATCATTCATATTTATAATGTCATATACAAATATCCAAAGTTAAGAGATACTCACAGTGATTATGATACTACTCAATTGCCAATTTCACCAATCACAACAATACGTACTCATCACTATTTTGCTGTCCAATTTCCATCAATTCAACATCAATCTACTGCAATTCAACATTACAACATACACACATAAATTTCATCATCAAAACTCAATCAATTGATCATCAAACTGATCACAATACACTGGTAACAATTTACAAGACCAGTCCCTAAATTTCCAGCATATCAATAGTTCAGATCAGTCCCCAATAGTTTGGGCATGCTAAATGATGCGAATCGTGTGTGCGTGAGTGGAGAATATCTCAGTTGGAGTGGCCTAACAAAACTGTACACATAATAGGGAAGTCGAGCATGTGGAAATGTCCACGTTTTTCAGGTCGAAACTATCGATTCTATCAAATACGGGTGATAGCGAGCTATTAAGCCCTATAGCGCGCTATCGGGTTGTGAAATATGTCCTCTATTGACCTATAGCGGGCTATTGATGGTGGCTATACTGACCAAACCGAGAGTGTTCGATTTTCAATTTTAGCCTATAGTGCGCTATCAAGGGCTATAACGCGCTATTGTCCATTTTTTTTTAACTCAAATTCACCTAATAGCTATAGCATGCTATACGTCCCTATAGGGCGCTAAACCGGAAGTTCAGTTTCCTAATAGCGCGCTATTGACGCCTATAGCATGCTGCTATAGCCCAGAAAAATTGATTTTTTTCTTCATTTTTCTAGAAACAAACACCATTACACATCAAAATTACTCTATGCAAATTAGTGTTTTCCACATCAAACACTCACCAATTGTCCATTAATACATTTCTAAGGATTCACACACTAATTATCATCAAAGCACCTTAAATTTCTTCCTGGAAATAACATTAAGCACTTACCATCAAACTAGCAAGTGAACATCAAGGATTCTGGTCCGCCATTCACCAAATTTTTAGTCCAGATTCTCGAATTTTTAGCTTCTAATCACGTCATAGAACCCATTTGCATGTCATATATATTGTATAGAATGAAAAGAGGAACCCAATGATGCAATTTACACATTAAAACCAGGGATTTTATCTTCAATTTCTCCTCTTCTTCCTCACATTTCTATTCTGGTTTCACTTGTAAAACTTTTGGTTTCTCTTAATTTCAGCAACTAGTATTTAGTTAATCAAGCAATTCATTTTGTTGTTGCCAACACACCAGCAAGATCAACATGTGGCTAAACCAAGTTGCCAACAACTCAATTAGGTGTCAATTTCACTTCTATTAGGTGTCTTAATTTCATCATTTTAAATTAGCTTGTCAGCACATCACTTATCAACTTAATTAGATATTAATTATATTTATTAATCAAAACACTTGTTTAAACCATGTATCAACCGGTCTATTAAAAATTTCACACAATTATACTATCTGACAGTCATGTACATACGTATACGCATACACATACACCTGACAATATGTATTGGTCAACGTACAAGTTTGACTCGTACGTACGGGGTGTTACACAATGCATTATACCGTTACTCTGTTGAACCAGCAATCAACATAATTAGCCAGATACAGTCTTGTCCTTAGTAACTTTAAATAGTGAACAGGAGGCAGCTTGCTGCTTCAGAAGACTTGGTATGTAAGCGGGTCCATTGTGATCTCACCTCTCAGCCTGGAGATTAGACTGGTTGGCTTTATTGAGAATTGTTCACTCAGTAAAGGCAAATGCTAAACATCCAAATGAGGCACACATATCATTAAACAACATTGCAGGTTCCAGCTCACCACGTTCCCTCCAATCTATTATTATTTGTGTTGGTCAAGTCTTGCATCAACATTTGGCGACGTTTGTGGGGACGACATTCTGAGTCAAGTTTAGCTCGGTAGCCATGAGTCAAGAGGCAGAAATTTCGGTTGAACTGGAACCAGCGGCAACCTCAAAAATACCTAAGGCTAAAAGAGGAAGACCTCCCAAGCCAAAGGAGAAAGGTTATGCTCAAAAGTCCCGAATGAATGAGATCGAGAAAAATATTGAGAAAATGTCCCGGGTCGTTCTCGAGCAACAACAGATGATGAAGGAGATGTTTCCCTTCCTACCTTCATTTGACTCCCAACTTCGAAAAGAGGAAGGAAGCATGAGCTCAAAGCGAGGGTTAATCCAGGTAAAGCCCATACCGAGCTCCCATCCTAAGTTTCTCTTGGCCGGGACCTACGTCATTCCTTGTATGCCAAAAAGAGTCGCGACTCGACATCCTCCCATCCAAGGTTGGTACCAACCAAGGCAGATAAGATAAGGGAAGTCCTATCCAAGTCAGTACCTGAGAAGAGGGTTGATGCCACAAAAACTTCTGCCAAATCGGCACGTTCAAGACAAACTAGTGCGACTAGCCGGGTCAGATCGGAGTCCAGAAAGACCTCTAAGTATGGACATGTTGAATTGATTAGATCTAGCGGAGATAATTCCCCGAAACACTATCGGGAATATAAAGAGTTTCCATCCCCATTCGTCAACAAGATTCTCCAAACCCCGCTGCCCAGGAACGTTAAGACAGTGGAGGTGAAAAAGTATGATGAAAAATGAGACCATCGACATCACGTCAACAAGTATAAGGGCTGGATGGAGTTTTAAGGCTACGATGTCGCCACCATGTGTAAGGGCTTCATAATCACTCTTGGTGGACCAGCTCAGAAATGGTACACCAATCTGAAAACCGGCTCCATTTACTCGTTCGACCACTTGGCACTCGAGTTCATCGACTACTTTGCTGGCCGAAGGGAGAGAATCAAGTCGGTAAACAACCTACTCACCATCAAGCAGAAGCCGGGTGAGAGCTTAAACAACTATCTAGAGACGTTCGACGCAGAGAGAGTCTTGGTGGATGACTACGACGACAAGACTGTAGTAACAACCTTCATAGCAATACTGAGGGCAGGAAGATTCCACTACTCCCTTGGAAAGAAGAAGCCTCATACCTATAAGGAGGTACTTCATCGAGTTGAGAAGTTCATCAACGCAGATGAACAAAGCGAAGCAAAACGGGGAGAAGAAGACTTCTAGAAAAGCTCAAAGAAAGAGGCAAAGAGAAAGAGGGAGGAAACTGAGAAACCCAAAGAAGGCCACAAGGGTGGGAAAAAGTCGAACTATACAAACTATGGGCGACGGGATCAATGAGCAACAAGGTACCCTAGACAGTTCACTCTATATACAAACCCCTGAACTTATCTCGGGAACAGATCCTCATAGAGATCCAGAACAAAGACTATGTTCGGTGGCCGAAGAAGATACAAAGGCCGACAGAGCAAAAGATAGGAAGAAATATTGCAGGTATCACCAAGACCACGGTCATGTCACTGACCAGTGCTATGACCTGAATGAAGAAATTGAGACCCTTATTCGTAATGGCCACCTGAGAGAGTTCGTCAAAAACTCGAGCAGAGAAGAGGTCCAGCTCCAGAGAAGGACAAAGTTGAAGCAGTTCGAGAAATTCGAACCATCTTCGGAGGTGACCAGGTCGGTACCTCCAACAGAACCCTGAAAGCATATGTTCGAGAAGCCCGGTTTGAAGTGATGAACTTGGGCTACCGACCTGAGAAGCAAAAGCGTGTGGATTTTGCGATCACGTTCATAGAGGAAGAAGCGCAGGATATCCTCCGACCTCACTCCGATGCCCTAGTAGTTGCGATGACAGTGGCCAACTGCAAAGTACATCGAATGTTGGTCGATAATGGTAGCTCGGCCGACATTCTCTACTGGTCAGCCTTCAAGAAGTTAGGATTAAAAAAGGAACAGCTCAGCTTGGTGAATGTGCCTCGGAGTTGATTCACGGGAGACAGAGTTATGCCCGAGGGAAAGATCACCTTACCAATAATAATAGGAGATGCAAAGCACAAAATAACAGTCATGGCTAATTTCCTGGTAGTAAAATGTCTTACTGCGTACAATGCCATTATTGGACGACCCCTCTTTAATAACCTCCTAGTTGTGGTGTCAACCTATCATTTGACACTTAAGTTCCTAGCGGAGTGAGGAGTCGGTGTCGTACGAGGTAACTAGGAAGAGTCCCGAGATTGTTATGCGACAACGATGAAGAAAAATGTTACAACTATAGACGTCCCCAAGATCACAGAAGAACACCTGATGCAGACCAAAATTCTGATTAGCTCGGGCCTCGATCCGCGGGAAATGACGACCAGATTAGAGGCGCAGGGAGATTGGTCAGAAGTACAGATCGCGGATGACCCAACTAAAACTGTAAAGGTCGGAACATCGCTGAGCTCAGTAGTTACCAAGCAACTGGTCGACGTGCTGCGGGATCACAAAGGCTTTTTTGATTGGTCACACGAGGATATGCCTGGCGTACTGACTAGTGTGAACGTGCACCGTCTCAACGTCGATCCGACAGCAAGGCCAGTTTGGCAGAAGAGAAGACCGATCAACTTTGACATGAGCCAAGGTCTGCAGGACGAGGTAGACAAGCTCATAACGATTGGTTTCATCCGGGAAGCGTTATACCCAGATTAGCTAGCCAACGTAGTGATGGTCAGAAAGCCTAACAAAAAGTGGAGGACATGTGTTGACTTCACAGACCTGAACAAGGCATGCCCCAAGGATAGCTTCCCGCTACCACGCATCGACCAGCTGGTGGATGCCACGGCTAGTCATGAGTTGCTTAGTTTCATGGATGCCTATTCAGGATATAACCAGATCAGGATGAGCTCGGACGACGAGGTAAAAACAACTTTCATCACCGATCGTGGCCTGTATTGCTACAAGGTAATGCTTTTCGGCCTGAAAAATGTCGGTGCCACCTACCAAAGGTTAGTGAACAAAATGTTTACGGAGAAGATCGACATCAACATGGAGGCATAAGTGGACGACATGTTAGTAAAAAGTGTCCATGCATCATATCACCCTACCGACCTAGTAGGAACATTCAACATTCTGAGGAAGTATAACATGAAACTCAACCCAACGAAGTGTACGTTCGGCGTGGGATCGAGAAAGTTTCTGGGATTCCTCATCAACCAGAGGGGAATTGAAGCCAACCCCGACAAGATCAAGGCATTGATCTACATGCAACCTCTCAAAACGGTGAAGGAGGTTCAAAGGCTCACTGGATGCGTAGCAGCCTTGAATAGATTTATCTCTAAGTCCACAGATCGGTGTCTTCCCTTCTTCAAGCTGATCAAGAAGAAAACGATAGAGTGGACGCCAGAATACGACAAGGTGTTTTAGGAGTTAAAGACTTACTTAGGGCAAGCCCCCTTGTTGTCTAAACCTCTTCCCGGGGAAGAGCTCTTCCTCTAACTAGCAGTGTCAGATGCAGCGGTCAGTTCAACACTCGTAAGAAGAACACGGCGTGCAGAAAGCTGTCTACTACATTAACAAGTCTCTACTTGATGCATGATGCAGAGTCCAGATATCCAGAGATTGAGAAATTAGCTCTTGCATTGATCACCTTAGCCCGAAAGTTAAGGCCCTATTTCCAGGCCATACCACTGTGGTACTTACCAAATATCCATTGCGGCAAGTACTTCTAAGGCGGGAGGTGTCTGGTCGGTTAACCAAGTGGGCCATCAAATTGAGTGTGTTTGACATCGAGTACCGACCTCGAATTGCTGTAAAGGGACAGGTGCTCGCTGATTTTCTCACCGAGCTGCCCCAGACAGCTCGGCTTACCAACTTGTCTTCTCAGGAATGGAAGTTGTTCGTGGATGGCTCGTCTTGCAAGCAAGGATGCGGGACAGGAATCGTGCTCATCTCCCCCAAAGATGAGAAACACTTATGTGCTATTCGTTTCGACTGTCCAGCCTCCAACAATGAAGCGGAGTATGAAGCACTCTTAGCTGGGCTAAGGCTTGCTCAGAACTGGGGGTTGAGTAGGCTGGGCATCCATTATGATTCTCAGCTCGTGGCAAGTCAGATTATGATGGAGTATCAGGCCAAAGGCGAGAGGATGCAAGCCTACTTAAGAGAAGCACAGGCATTACTAAGCTATTTCTCAAAATAAAAAGTAACGCAGATACCGAGAGTTGAAAATACCCTGGCAGATGTTCTCTCCAAATTGGCCTCTTCTTCTGAGGCCAAGCTTATGATACATGTTCCAGTAGACTTTTTACTGACACGAAGCATTGGAAAGCCAGGTCAGGTCGGTACCGTTGACCAAACCCCTTCGTGGATGGATCCTATCGAAAAGTACCTGCGAGGCGGGGGAACTTCCAACGGATAAGATTGATGTAAGACGAATCCAAAGACAAGCTACTCGATACTCACTGGTTCTACAGGAGCAGCTTCACCAAGCCTTATTTAAAGTGCTTGCGTGAGAAGCAAGCTCAAGAAGTTCTTGAGGAAATCCATGCAGGGATCTGTGGCAACCATTCCGGTGGAAGAGCTTTGGCATACAAGATTCTCCGCCAAGGCTACTACTGGCCTACCATCCACAAGGACTCCATACGAACAGCTCGAGAGTGCGATAGCTGCCAGAGGCATGGCATCAACATTCCATCCCCGGCAGAAAATCTTTCTCCAATCCAAAGCCCATGGCCATTTGCTCAGTGGGGGGTGGACTTAATAGGCCCACTACCGACCTGTAGAGGCCAGGTCAAGTTCGCGATTGCTGTCGATATGCTGTCGCTTGAGTGTTTGTGACCGTATGTTGAATGCTAACTTAACTTTTGATATAGTCAATGAACAAAGCAAATTCATTATTCATGTAGCCAACTCCATGCAATTGAGATAAGGCTTAGTTGAGTTAAATTTGAGAAGATATACTATTTGATTTGAATATCATATGATGGATTGGTCTACCTCTATTGTGCTAGCTATAGTTAGGAAAAAAAAAAAGGTAATTAAAGAAAAGTTAATTGCATGAGTATTTCACTGAACACTCTATAAAAGGGTATTTTTTAGGGATTTTGGAATGTTTAATTGCATGAAGTATTTCACTAAACACTCTATAAATGACAAACAAATGTATATTTTGAATCATTTGGGTCCTTAAGTTTGGGCATTGTACAATTGGAAGGAAAAAAAATTATATGAAGAATGTAAGCTTACATGTATATGACCTATTAAGTAGCACAACATGTACATGACCTATTTCAAGCCAATGGTTCTTCATTTACATTTTGATATTGATAGTCTATGGTGGTCTATAGACCTACTTAAGTTTAGAAAACATAAACTTGATAATTCATAGTGAAAAATATTTTATTCATTATATTGTTTGTTGAATTACTTAATTTTTTTTAGCAAATTCTTCTTCTTTTAGATTTTGATATTTGTAGTCTATGGCGGTCTATGGTGATCTATGAACCTACTTAAACTTAGAAAACATAAACTTGATATATTTCTCATTCATAGTAGAAAATATTTTATTCATTATATTGTTTGTTGGATTACTTAATTTTTTTTAGTAAATTCTTCTTCTTTTAGATTTTGATATTTGTAGTCTATAGAGGTCTATGGACTTACTTAAGCTTAGAAAACAAAAACTTGATATATTTCTCATTAATAGTAAAAAATATTTCTCATTCATAAACTTAAGCTTAGAAAATATTTTATTCATTGTATTGTTTGTTGGATTACTTTTTTTTTTTTAACAAATTCTTCTTCTTTTAGATTTTGATATTTGTAGTCTATGGTGGTACATGCCTTTAAAGCTCTAATTTCATATAATCGTTTTAAGCATATGATTTTCTAGCACTATAGTGACCGGGAAAAATTAAGTCTATGGTGGATTCAATTCTATGACCTTAGTGAAAACTTGCTCACACTAAACATACTTGCATTTAACTACTTATAAGGGGGAAAAAGAGAAACTTTTAAATGATCTAAATTTAAGAAACCCTTGAATGATATATATATATATATATATTGGTGAGTAATGTATAGACCACCATAGACCACCTATTTGTGTGTTTATGTATGTAATACTCTCAAACTCTCCTAGCTAACAGTTGTTAGAAAACTCAAGTAAGTTGTTATTTTTTTCCTAATCCTAGGCATTTTGGACTCTGAATTTTCCTAGCTTCTTCATCTACTTCATGTGCAAAAGTGGCTATCCCATTATTTGACAATAAAAGTTTTCTTCCCAGTCTACCATATAATGGTTTCTACCTCTTAGCTCACAACATTAATATTCCTGCTTATGGGTAGGTGTCACGGGTACCAAAATGGAGTAAATTTTTTGACCTTCACAACCCCAACACCTCAGCCAATCCGGGGTTGAACTTCTACTGTCTCCTAGCAATCCGAGGTTGTTCACTTAGCAATTTGCCCTGTTCTCCTCTTGGTCACTCGTGATGCACTAGGTCCGACCTAGTCTCAACAATATAACCTGATTTCACCGAGTATTATGTCACCAAATGACTTCTCACTTTGCAATCACCTTGGGATTCTTGCGTTCACTAGGTGGATTACCGATACACTCGCATTTCGTCTGCAATTGCACTAGTGTTCCACAAGCAACAACACAGAACATGTTCTCTGCAATCTAACTGGATTTCGCTGAGTAGTTTACCCCCAAATGAATTTTCACTCGGCGATTACCTTGGGATTCTTGCATTCACTTGGTGGATTACCGATACACTCGCATTTCGCTTGCAATTGCACTAGTGTTCCCCGAGCAACAACACAAAATTTGTTCTCTGCAATCTAACTGGATTTCACCGAGTATTTTACCCCCAAATGACTTTTCACGCGACGATTACCTTGGGACTCTTGCGTTCACTCGGTGGATTACTGATACACTCGCATTTCGCATGCAATTGCACTAGTGTTCCTCGAGCAACAACACAAAACTTGTTCTTTGCAATCTAACTAGATTTCATTGAGTATTTTGCCCCCAAATGACTTTTCACTCGACGATTACCTTGGTATTCTTGCGTTCACTCGGTGTATTCTCAACACACTAGCTAATTGCTTGCAATTGCATTGTAATCACCGGGTAACAACACAGAATACCGAATACACTGAAAGATAACGGTAAACACACAAATAAGGCACTAAGAACTATTTGATCTATTTGTCATTTATAGTGGGGGTACAACCTTTACTCTTAAATCTCTTGTTTAGAAAACATAAACTTGATATATTTCTCATTCATAGTGGAAAATATTTTATTCATTGTATTGTTTGTTAGATTAGTTAAATTTCTAGCAAATTCTTTGTAATACAAAAATATGAAATTTCTCATGTCATAATGGACAATCTTTAATTTTGTGCATAGTTTCTTGGATTATTTAAATTTCTAGCCTACGATACTTCATTTTAGTTTTTAATATTTGTATGTAGTCAAGAAATTGAGATGTACTTTATATGCAACAAAGCAGTCATGTTATATATTATTTTTCGACTAAGGTTTTTATTATTAATTGCATAGTTGACAATTCTCATAAATTCATGGTTGGATCAATTATTCATTAATTATAATATTTTTTTTTTCATATTCATTAATTATAATATCAGGTGGTGGTATATTCATTGGGAGCTGCGTTAGTTTTAATCTCTACTAGGTGGAAAGAAATAAAATTTAAATACAACAAAATCTTTCTTCTCCAGTTTTTTCATATGCTTCTTAAAGAAACCTGTTTGTAAAAATATATTAAAATTAATAAGATGTTCCAACCAAAAAACTCAAAATTAACAATACAATCAATAATAAATATCTTAATCCAAAAATGCATTACTAGGATTGCTCAGTTACATATAAAACTAAATTTGAATAATATGATGGGGAATTATAGGTGTGAAGTGGTTCATATCCTTTGCTAGAAATTTAACTAATTCAACAAGCAATACAAAAAAATAAATATTGTCCTCTATAACATGAGAAATAAGTCAAGTTTATGTTTCCTAAGCTTAAGTAGGTCTATAGACTACCATAGACTAGAAACATCAAAATCTAAAAGAAGAAGAATTTGCTAGAAATTTAACTAATTCAACAAGCAATACAAAAAATTAAATATTGTCCTTTATAACATGAGAAATAGGTCAAGTTTATGTTTCCTAAGCTTAAGTAGGTCTATAGACCACGATAGGCCACCGTAGACTAGAAATATCAAAATCTAAAAGAAGAAGAATTTGTTAGAAATTTAACTAATTCAACATGCATTACAAAAAATTAAATATTTTCCTCTCTAACATTGGAAATAGGTCAAGTTTATGTTTCATAAGCTTAAGTAGGTCTATAGACCACCATAGACTAGAAATATCAAAATCTAAAAAGAAGAAAAACTTGCTAGAAATTTAACTAATTCGACAAGCAATACAAAAAATTAAATATTTTCCTCTCTAACGTGAGAAATAGGTCAAGTTTATGTTTCCTAAGCTTAAGTAGGTTTATAGATCACCACTGACCACCATAGACTAGAAATATCAAAATGTAAAAAGAAGAAGAATTTGCTAGAAATTTAACTAATTCAACAAAGAATAAAAAAAATTAAATATTTTCCTCCATAACATGAGAAATAGGTTAAGTTTATGTTTTCTACACTTAAGTAGGTCTATAAACCACCATAGACTAGAAATATCAAAATCTAAAAAGAAGAAAAATTTGCTAGAAATTTAACTAATTTGACAAGCAATACAAAAAATTAAATATTTTCCTCTATGACATGAGTAATAGGTCAAGTTTATGTTTTCTAAGCTTAAGTAGGTCTATAGACCACTATAGACCATCATACCGTAGACTACAAATATTAAAATCTAAAAAGTAGAAAAATTTGCTAGAAATTTAACTAATCCAACAAACAATACAAAAAATTTCAGATTTTTATGCTTCTTAAGCTTAAGTTGGATCTAAAAAGAATACATTTTTTTTTAATTTTTTTTTTTTACAACATTACGTGTTTGTTCAACTCAATAAATACATAAGAAGAAGAAAAAGAAGAAGAAGAACATGGAAATTTACAGCAACATTATATGTTTGTTCAACTCAATAAATACATAAGAAGAAGAAGAAGAAGTTACTAGCAACGACGGAGGACAATAACGACAGTGGCGGCTAGCAACAACGACCACAAAGGAATGAGGTTTTGCTCTCCCTTTTGTTTTGTTTAAAACCCTAACAATTTACTAAGTTATAATTTTTTTTTTACGAGGTTTCTTTTTGGTTTAACCATGGTTATAACAATAAGGGCAGTTTGGACATTTTGCATGAAAAACAGGTTACAATTTTAAAAGTTAAAATTTGAGGTCCAGTATCATTTTCTCCCTCTCAAACAGGTCATTTCATCAAATTTCCCATGATATAACCAACTTTTTCACAATTATTTTAAGAAAATAATTAATAGATACTTTTTTTAGTTAAAGTGATTGGATCGTCTCGAATCACGTGACAACGCCTCGCATCTGCAATTAATGCGTGATATGATATGTTTTTATGTGATTCGGGGTGATCCAACCACTTTCACCTATAATATTAAAAATGTGTGTTAAAAAATGTGTTTACTCTTCATTACCCATTATTTTAACCTACTATCCGGAGAAAAGCTTTAATTTGACACTGAAAATTCCATTCGAAGTAGAGAACTAATCCAAGAATTTTAAACCAAACAAAAGAAAAAGAAATTAAAAAGCTTGCGGACTCAGTTTCAAGATGCGCCCAAAGATCATTCTCTTTGGAGACTCCATTACCGAAGAATCCTTCGGAGAAGAAGGCTGGGGCGCTGGTCTTGGCCGTCATTTTTCTCGCACGGTAATTAATTAGTTAATCACAACTATATATATTGATCGAAAATGAACAATCTTTCTCTCCTGCGAAATGGGTCTGAATTGTTTCTAATTTTTAAGATTAAAAATCTTGCTCGAATCTTGATCAGTTTGTTAATGAATTTGAACTCTTTCTTGAGAAATTTGATTAGGCGGACGTAGTTCTACGAGGGTACAGTGGGTACAACACAAGATGGGCTCTCCAAGTGATCGAAAGGGTTTTTGAGCCGGCGGCGGACACCGTTGCCGCCGGTAGCGCCCCGGTGGCCGTGACCGTCTTCTTCGGCGCCAACGACGCCTCGCTTCCCGATCGAAGTGGTTGGTATCAACATGTCCCTCTTCATGAATACGAACAGAATCTCCACTCTATTGTTTCATTCATCAAGGTCTCGCTCTCTTCCCTCTTTGTTGAATTTATCTATATAAGGCGTGTTTGGTAGTTGGGAAAATGAGAGGAAATTTGTGATTTTCTTGAGAAAATTGGTGATTTTTTTGAGAAAAATATAGATTTTAGTGTTTGATTACTGTGAGTTTGGATGAAATTGTGATTCTTAACTTTTAAGAAAGTGATGTAGGAAAGTGTGATCTTGATGGTGTGGCCATGGTAATTGGGTTTTGTAATTGTGTTACTTTAATAGATAGCCCCCCCCCTCCTCCTCTTTGCAAGGCATAGGAACATATTCCTTTGCCGGTATACGCTTGCAATCTATGAAAAAATAAATAAAGAAAAAAGTTAACTTTTTTAGGGTTAAATGGGTAATTTTAGCTTGTCTGTGATGAATGTGGGAATTGGGGGAGTGTATGTTTGTGAATTTTAAGTTGTATAGAAACTTAAAATTATGTTATTTGTTGGTTTGGGTTCAGAAGCAATGGTCTACAACCGTGGTTGTCCTCATTACTCCCCCACCCATCGATGAAGAGGGACGAATTAGGTATGTATCTAATATGCCTCTTTCAAGTTTAAAGCTTTTTTATATTGGTTTCGGAGGCCAATTATTGCTCTCAATGTTGGATTTTGTACTTCTAGGAGCTTGATCAGAGGCTCAATGGCCCCGTTTGGTTGAGCGTTTACAAACTAGTTTTGAACCAAAAATAGTTTTTGGAGGCATTTGGCAACATTTGCTGTTGGATCAAATTGCGATGGAAAAACAGTTTTTCTGCTTTTTGGAGAACCTTGGTGAGATAATCTTTTTCAAAAGTGTTTTTTCTTGAAGTACTTCTCGAGAAAACACTTCGATAAGCTGTACCCAACGGGCCTGATTACTATATCCTTTGCACTGACTATGATTGGCAAACATACTAAAACTATGCACGATTAGTATAATTCCCAATCCCTATGGTTTGGTAATCCTAATCATGCTGATAAGTGTGAATAACAAACAATCTGTATTGTGCGCTAGCTAGAGAGAGTTAACTATTCCATCAACTATTGCAGCATTAGGATGGTTGTCCTTTTGATGCTATGATCTAACTGTATTGATAAAAAATTGTGTTTCAGAAATCCTTATGGGAATGATACATCTGGTCTTCCAGAGAGGACTAATGAGGTTGCTGGTGCCTACGCCAAGAAATGCATTACTGTGGCTAAGGAATGTGGAGTTCCCACAATAGATCTCTGGTCTAAAATGCAGCAGTTACCAAGCTGGGAGAAATCTTGTCTAAGGTATTCCGAGCTTTCTCTTGTTATCTATATTTTTAGAAGAAAGAGACAGTAAAAGAAAAGAAAAAGGAAATGAAAAAAAAAAAATCCCACGAGTTAATTTGTATATATTATTCCATGTGGAAAAGTCATGCATTTGGCTGTGTGTATTAGGAGCTATTGAAAAGATTTTGGTTGAAACTGCCTTGTTTGACTCTCATTGAAAATCACATTAAACAAGGCATGACTTAATGTAGCCTAGCATTTTGGTCAAACAAGAATTTTAGTTTTAATTTTTATGCCCTATGAAATCGTCCAACATGTTGGATTTAATGACTTTGAAGTTTTTATATTGCAAATGTGCTTTTTATAAATCTTGATGTATAAGTATATATAAATAACACTGGCAAGTCTTGAATTGTTTTAGCATGTTTTATACTGTAAAGTATACTGAACTTAGGGATTCATAAATAACCCTGTAAGCATTCGAGGCATTTACAAATGTGAATAAATATGAAAAACAGCTATCTTACACCGGGGTATTCATAAACATGGCTTTTAATATATTTTAACTTTTTGACAATTTTATGCTTATTTGCTGCAATTTGTTTATTCTTGTACCTTATCTATAATTATTTGTCCCCAAGAAAAAAGATTGTCTTGTATCTTCTCCTCAGAACAATTATAAACCAAATAATATTGATAAAAAATCAATTTTATAAATAGATCCTTTTATGATCTACACGTGAACATAGATATTTGATTCTGAACTTATGGTAAATGATTGCAGAGATGGGGTACACCTCACTGGCAGTGGAAACAAAGTAGTTTTTGAGGAAGTAGTGGAAACTCTTAGAAAGGAAGGTTGGAGTCTTGAAACTTTACCTGTTGATCTCCCATTATTTACAGAAATTGACCCTAATGATCCACTTAAAGCATTCAAGAACTGAGGTCGTTTTGCACTGTTAAAGAAGTGGAACTTTTATTGGTTTTTTGTTTATTATTATTATAAGCAATTTAATTCTAGATTCAAAATCAATAGGCCTGTTAGTGGGGGGATTTCATCTTGGCTATTTTTTGGGGAAGATTTTGCTGCCTCTGTCTTGTTCCTGTTGAACTTTGGTATGTTCAAAACTATTAAAATCTGGCAGTTTTCAATAATCTGTTTCTAATTATTAATGTTTTTTGACAATAAGTTTCTTTCCGATAGCTAGCTTTTTGTCAACTTGTTTATATTGTTTCTTCTTCTTCTATCTCTAATTATTCATGTTTTGTGACTATATGTTTCTTTCTGATAACTAGGTTTTGATCAACTTGTGTATATTGTTTTTAGGGTAGATTGTATGTATTATTATATAGAGAACAAAAGGATGAGAATGGGATTTGATTATAGGCTATTGTATTAAACCCAACATATTTTATTACTTGTTATTAATTAGGGGATTTTTTATCCAGTATAACAAAATCATATGGAATAGAGTCAGTGAAATAATAGAAAAAAAAAAAGAAAGAATGCCAAGGCATAAGCAAAGGCTACTAACACCAACAATAGAAAGCTAGTTTTTGTTTCAATCTCTAGATATTTATAGCCTCAGCCTCTGTATGAAAACTTGGATATGACTCCAACAACCTGGAGAAGCACTTTTCTTGCAAAAAAAAAACATATGCATGAACAAAACAAATGTTGTGAGAAGAATTTAATATTACCCAAACAAGGGTCTGAGAGGAGCTTGCAAGAAAAAGAATTTCAAGAAAGAGAGAAGAATTTCTCTGAATAGAACTAGATTGTAGTAAATAATCTACAAAATCCTCTTTAATAATAGGATTTACTTTCTGTTGTAGATCGTGGGAAATGTGATTTTAAAGTTGAAACCTAAGAACGATCCCAAGGATATGATTTTAAAGAAGAAAAATCTCTTTGTTAGCATAGTTCTATATTGCCAGGGTACAATTATGATGTGCTATTTTGTGGGCAACCCTCTCCATGCAAGCCGTTTTTCAAGGATGAGT
Source organism: Paratinospora sagittata (assembly GCA_035771175.1). Taxonomy (NCBI): domain Eukaryota; kingdom Viridiplantae; phylum Streptophyta; class Magnoliopsida; order Ranunculales; family Menispermaceae; genus Paratinospora; species Paratinospora sagittata. The sequence goes on from CM069610.1 coordinate 37,412,280, forward strand.
GAGGGCATAAGGCTTTATCATGGTATAAGAGTATGTGTATTACTATGGATGGGGTTAGGCCATGGGTATTTTTACTCTAGAGATCAAAAACAGTGAAACACATGTAATGCCAACTCATGTTCAAAACAAGACTACATCAAAGATGAAAACTGAAACACAATATGGTATACAACATCAATGTTTACTTTCCATTTGCAGAGACATCTTTTGATGCAGAAACACATAAAAAAACACGGTTATAGAGGAAGCGAGTGGTGCTGTGAATCGGGTCCTCCAGGTGAGACTCTCTTAGACCCTTTTACTTCTACTAACCACCTTCTTTGAATATACTCAAGCTTGGATAAATCGACCCCGACCCGTATTAGCAAATCTTGGTTACTCGTTACTCTCTGACCTGTCAAAATCGCTGGACGAACCCTAGCTTCAATGCCCATTATAAGCAACAATAATGTTATGAAAAGAACCAGTATGAACACTTGCACTGAATTGTACTTTGCCATAGCTCTTTGCTCCCCAAAATTTTAGTTAGTAAGATGATGACTTTTAGTTGCTCAATTAAGCACATATATATAAGAGAGGAGCCAGGAATCTAGAGGCCAAAATCTTATGGTGGGTTCCAAGTAATGAATTTAGAGAAGCTAATCCAGAAACTGTGAGCTGAGTCATTTCAAAAGTGGACAAGTTAAAGAATGATGGAGCCCACTTCTCAAGTATACCAATAGGTAGAAGAAGATGATGCAGTTTTGATTGTTGTTTACTGAGGCCATGAAAGGGGGCTTAAAAAACTACGAGGTAATGGAAAGTCGTCTAAGCACTGCAGTTCTATTCCTTAGTAGACAAAATCCAACTTCTTTTTCTTTGTCTTCTCTATGCAATGGAGCTTGCAATACTATTGCACCTCCACCGCATCACTTTATAAATCATCCATTCTTTTTCAAAAGTTCTTACTTGGTGCTTCTGATCTATATTTCTTATTTCCTATACCTTTCTATTTCTTGGCCTGTGCTTACTAGAAAAAAAAAAAAAAACTAAAATAGAGCAGTAAGCCATGTGTTAAAACTAGGGCTGTACATGTGTCTGGAGTTGTTTGGTTTTGTGCTTAAACTGTACACCAAACTAAACAGTTTTTTATACTCTTAACCTATTCATTCTAGTAAACCATGAACTTTGATTGGGTTTGATGAGTGTAAATCCTATAATTATTATTAAGCTTTAAAATATTTTGTTATCTGGTGTGTTTGACAGGTGAGAATTTTTCTTAAGAAAATAGTATTCTCTATCTAGAAAATCTTCTTAATAATTTTTTTTTTCGCGGTTGTTTGATTGAACATGAGAAAATTTATTACCCATTTGGATATTTGTTCAGTGGTTGGGAAAGGCGGGCCAGTAAATGTTGACTTGGCTAGTTGCAACTTCGAATCTCTCTGGCACTTTCATTTTGAGATTTATTCTTGGGTGGCGTGGTGAGTTTTACGCCCTGGGTCTCCCGGCTCTTGGTTTTGTGGATGGGTGGCGGCCCCAGTAGTTTATTCAAAAGGATATCACTGTCTCAAAAAATAAAAATAAAAAAATAAATTATTGAAGACATTTTTAAGTAAAGTGATTTTCTCATGAGGAAATATCTTTTCTCACCTCCTAAATAGAAAAAATTATGGTGAGAAATTCTTTTTCCGAGCTCTCTTAGCAATCAAATACTGTAATTTGTAACTTTCTTAAGGAGGTGTTACACTTGACCAATCTGTGCTGCAATCGCTCGCACCGTTTGATCATCATGGAGTCGCTCAATACATGTACCACGATGATGATCAACGGTGTGGGGCGTTTTTGAACGTGATTCTACTAGCCTACCTATAGCTTTTCTCTTCTTTTTAAGTGGCCTAAAACTGTAAGTTTCAACTTCTATATTAAAATTCAAACCAAACGTTTAACCAACTTTTGTTGGTTTGGTTCAGTTTTTCCATTTAAAAAAAAATTGATGTACACCTCTTGCTATTTATATAACCCCTAGGATGCTTCGAATAGCCACAAACAATTAATGAGTTATCATCCACTTTGAGATGTTGGAAGTTAGTGTAATTCCACCTGTGGCTTGATATAATAGTTGATAGATTATTTTATTTCCTAGGTGTATATAATTTGCCTATCCATTTTAGTAAGTTTCTCTAATATATAGTCAATTAATATTATTGTTTTAGTGGTTTTTATATATATCCTTAAAAAAAAGAATTGAAAAAAAGTGAACTAAATGAGTTAGAAGTGATGGTGGTAATATGGATTTGGAATCAAATCTCTCTCTGTATGTGCACTTAGTGAAAGGATGGAACAGTCAAAGAGGATATAAAAGGAGAGGAAGTGGACGCAATGATTAAGAGCAAAATGAAAAAAAAAAATATATGGAGGTCAAATGATCTTCTTTATTTAATTCCTCTATGAATTAGAATATTTTAAAGTACTTTAAACAGTCATTACTTTGAACAGTTTATTTGAGCTTATCTTATCCAAATATATAGTTTAAAGTGTTAATTTGTTAATTACCATCATAATTTCTCTCAATATTTATATAGTTTATTTCATGAGTTGGAAGTGTAAGTAAAATTTTATACTAAAGTAATATTTTTGTTTTTCGAATTAATGAAAAATAGAGAGTAATGTTCGTAGCTCCAAATATTTTTAAATAATTAAAATTGTTGATGATAGCTTTAAGTTTCGTTATTGATATTTGTATGTTTTTCATTTGTATATATAATTGATATTTTTATTTTTCTATCTCTTTCTTGGCTTTTCACGTGCAGGATAAGACTGTACGTAAGGGTCAAAGGAGTGTTGATGATAACTTGATATGCATTGTTAAATTTTTATTTGAAAGTTATAATTTTTGGATCGAGTGATTTTTAATAAAAATAAAAATAGAGTTGGTGAGGTAGGCGGAGGTGGAAGGTAAAAAAAAAAAAAAAGCAGTATATGTTCCAATGTACTATTGCTATTCCACATTTCACTTCATTGGGTTTCTAGCTCCAATTCCAATGTGCACAAAGGCTCTAGTTCATTAATTATATATACAAACTCTTGAATAGGTGTACAACAAAATTAAAATACCAAAGAGTGATTGGTGATGAATTTGGTGAGTTTAGTACTTAAAATTAAGAATTTTTGTAATTTCTTGGAAATTAATTCACTGCATGGAGTCGAGTCTTTGCTTTAACATGGAAGAAAATAATAAGACAATTAATGGAATGGAATGAAAGAAAGAAAGGGTTATAAAACTTCTTTTTTTTTTTTTTTGACTCTTTTTAGTGAAGAATTTAAAAATGTTTGACTAGGTTTATTGCAAAGTCATTTTGGCTTTTCAAGCAATTTTTAATGAAAGTCGGCAACGTCAAACCTCATATCTTGCATAGTGCTAACGAGATAATGCTCCATTAAGCATGGATAAAAAGAGAAGAAAAACAAAACAAATACAAGATGAGGTGGGGCATTAATTAGAAAGGACAATAAATTTGATCTTAATAAAATACAAGCCTTTTTTTTTTTTTTGAAGCAGTTGTGTCTTAGCTTACGATTAGACTAGTCCACTGGGATCTACATACATCCATCACGCATCAGTCCAAGATAAATTAAGAAATTAATCTGGCCAATCTGGGGCTCGAATTTCAAACCATCGCCTCGGACAACATCTTCCACCCCTCACCCGAACCATCGAGCCAATGCCATGATGTGGACCTCTGACCACTTTAAAAAACGCTTTTCCCATGTTTTATGCAACTAATGTCACGTCTGAATGAGTTGGAAATTGTGTTAGAAAATAGAGTTGCTCTAGCATTTTGTTGTTTTTTGTTTTGGAAGGGGAAGGTCGGGTAGGTAAGGTTATAATTTAATTCTTTTTGCACCAAAAGGTCAGTTTTTGTGAATAAACTAGATAAAAGGCAAAAACATTTAGGGTATGTTTGATAGGTGAGAAGATAATGAATTTTTTCAAGAAATTGAAAAGTCGTGTATTTAATATTTTCTTACTCGAATTTTTTCGCTTATAAATGTACTATTATTGATAATGTTCATGTTTCCATTTAATGAAACTTATTTTACATTTTCTTTGGATCATATAAATATAAAAAATCTTTTCTCACGAAATCAAATAACCATGATTTTTTTAAAAAAAAAATTTTCTTGAGATATTATTTCTTAAGAAAATTAGATTTTCTTGAAAAAAAACTTTTTTCAACTATCAAACAGGCCCTTAGGCGCGAGAGAGAAGAAAATCACAATTGGAAAGATAAGAGTGGGTCTAAATCAAACCTATTAGTACTCTCTAATCTTTTATGAGCCCAATTAAACCATTTGTATTAAAGCTACATGTATATTGTTATAGTTTTTATTTTTTATTTTTTTATTTTATTAAATTCTCAATCTTAAAAAGAAAAAAAAGTTTTGGCTCACTCCTCACAAGGAAACTAAGTGTCTTATATAGTATGCAAAGTTCTTTAACTCTGAATAAATAAGCTGCATAATTAGCCAAAAAAAAGAAGTTTCATATTTGTATGAGAGGAAAATTCATATACATATCCAGCTAGTTGGGTGCTGCAATATCTAAGACAAAGTAGTTTTTCTATGAGACCACTTTTCATAGATTGGCAATTTCCTTGAGATACATAATATTTCATTTTTCATTTTGATATATGTAATTGATCTATTTGTAGTTTTTCACTGTAATATGTTTTAACATATTGGGTTTTTAAGAAAAATTTCGATGTAACATTATTAGGAGAGCAGCTAAATAGACCTCACATATGGACTATTTACACTCCAACTCTACTTATTTTATGTAATTTCTTAAATACCCTCAATTGAAATTACTAAAATGACATTTTTTTTCTAAAAAATCGCCATGAAGATCGGCCCTACGAGGCCGACCCTTGTACAGGAGGGTCCGACCCTCCTTTGTAAGGGTCGGTCCTTTCCGACTGACCCTCTTATTTTCTTTTTTTTTTTTATTTCATTTTCAGATACCATATTGCATAGGGATGTATTTCATGACAATCTTGTCATGTTTATACTTAGTCCGAGCTCATTTGTGCAGTAAGGTGTTATACCCTACCTGTACCTCACATGAGAGTAATGAGTGTGAAATAGTGCCCCTCCGCCTAAATTAGCCTGGAATAGGTGAAAATATGTCAAAATTGTCACAAAATGCATTCTAATGCAATATAGTATGTGATAATGAAAAAAAAGAGGAAAATAAAAGGGTCGGCCATGCCCAAGGACGAGCTTCGTTCCTGTCTATTTTTCGCATAAAACACATTGAAAAACATCCATAAATATTTTATTTCATGAATAAAAGTTAATAGAAACAAACAAAAAAAATTATTAAAACGTGCATTTCTTACTAATTCAAAAGATCAAATGTCAAAAAAATTTTGAAAACGACGAGTGACGATTCACTTAAAATGGGGTCCAAACGATGCTTTCCTAGCTCCGACATTCTTTCAACTAAGATAAGAAGATGAAAATGGTGGGCTTTAAAGTTAGAAGCTAGGGTTTTGGAGAAAAGAAGAACAAAGTGTGATTGGAGAAAGGGTAGTTTAGGAATTTTTTGATTTTTGGCTGGGGTAGGAAGAATATATGTATGTTAAGGTGGGGTTGTGTTAGTGATTGAGGTATTCCATTAATAGGGATAGGGTCTATCTAGTTGCTCTCTAAATTAGTAGTCTTCGTGATCAGTGCTCTTCACTCTTATACACTGCAGCTCAGTAATTTGTTCCCAGTTCTCATGTGAAGCTTAAACCATCTGTAACCAAATATATATATATATATATATAAAATTCAGCTTGCTGGAATTATTATTTTTAAATCCAAATATTTGGAAGAAACTCACAGCTAGCTAGCTAACTAGAGGACGTTTAAGTCAATCTAAGGTTTTTGGTTTGGAAACTATTAGCAACCGCATGCCCTAAAAGCTATAACTATAACTAGAGACCACTTACCTGAAAACTATTTCTTATAAGTAGAGCCCCATTATTCATATTAAGCAAGAACATAAGTATTAAGAGAAACTGCATTGTTAACTTCATAACAAAAATATAGCTCCTATAAAGCAAATTAAGGAGCCCAAATATCTCTCCTTAATAAAAAAATCTTTGCACGTTAATTTTTCTTGAATCTTTTGAACCCATTGCCCAGAAAAAGCAACTAAATCACCACATATTATCAAAATAATGTTCAAAACACATTGATTCAATCACAGACAAATATATATTATAACTGGGGTATTACATGGAAAGAAATCCTCAAATCAGAAAACTAACAATTCAAAAAAAAGAAAAAAGAAAAAAGAAATACTAAACTCTCTGAACCTAGCTACAGTAAACTAAAGATGAGAACAGATTACAGCAAATTAAAGATCCATGAAGCTGTGAAGCAGTGAAAAGCCCTGATCATGATGATGATCATAGCTAGTTTTTAATTACTACAAGATGAGAGATACTAATTTTAAGATGCTATATACGGATTCTTAGAGCTATAGCTAGTGATGTTGAGGGTCAGGTCCTCCAGGGCTTAGCCTAGCGGGATCATATGGATAATTTGCATCAAATTCCTTCCCTGGTACTCTTCTTCTAGCAGCAGCTGCCTTCAATGATTCACGAAACAATGACTCTATTAGCTTCCTCTTATCACCAGGAAACTGATAATTATTAAGTGGCCGAGCTTCAGATCTCACTAGTGAAATCAAAAGCAAGATTATAAGGCACAACCAAGACTTCAAGCTAGGCATGCTGGTAACTGGGTCTCCAGGGCTAGATCAGAAGAATAAATTTGAAGCTATAAGTTGCAGTATTACTACTACTACTGCTACTACTGATCATATATACTCATACATGCATATAAATACATTTATATATATACATTAGACATAGTAGGGTGGGCCACGAAATCAATTTTTTTAATTGTAATCAATAAGGGTACTGCTTTGGGCGGCCTTCTCAAACATTAAGTCCAATATTATAAAGGAAGAGTTGAACCAACTTTAACTATTATCTACTATTCATCCAATCCTCTTCATCAATGTCGTTGGCACTTGTTCTATCTCTGTAACTAAAAAAGGTTTTTCTGCCTTATCCAAGTTATATTGGTTGGCCCTTCTGTAATTGTAATGGGGCTAGCTGATCAATGTCTTTTAAATTCCTTAAGGAAGGTATGACCACTTGCAGCAGGCAATATATATATATATATAGATATAGATAAGATAAACTCTAAATATTGAAGTTCCAATTAGATATTGATGAGACCTTGCAAAATAAAAAATAAAAAATTGATACTGATGATGAGGTGAGTCGTCTTGCTATATAAGGAGCTGCCAGACCTACATATATATGGGCGGTTCTGGAGCCATATTGGCTTGCATGCATGAGCCATTTTGCACTGCCAAATGCGCCAATTGTAGATCCAATTAATTTTCTGGGAACTATGTTGAGTCCATGTAGTGTTTGAGTGGTTCTTGAATATGTGACAATCTTCCATGTGGTGGGGCTTTCTATGTTTGCCAAAACAAATCTTCTTTCTTATGTACTTCTCGAATTGCTTTTTATGATAATTAGCTCCACAACCTTTTCTTTTTTTTTTTTTTTTTTTTTAGAGAAATGTATTTACGACCTAAAAATTATACCCAAAAGTTTTGTACACATGCTGATATGGTATATGGTGAGTGAAAGACTTTTCCTTTTCCATTTTTCTTTCTGATGGTGTGGTAATGTGGTATATTGCCACTACAACTTGAGTATATATCTTAGTTCATTTTAGTATTTCTTTTTTTTTTATTATTATTATAAGGGACGATAGGAATGAGGAAAGTGAAAGTTCAAACCCAATATTGGATTCAAGAACCACCAAATTGGACCCAGAGACCCAATGAGCCACCACTCAAAATGAATTCTAACTTTTGAGACCTTGATTCATCTATAGAGAGGTAAGTTGTAATATAGAGAAAAAAATTGAAAACTTAAAATACTAAGTAGAATAAATGAGAAGAGTAATGCTAAAGATACGTTGGGTGTTAACGTCATATTCCAACGCTAACACCCAACCTTCGTTGGATATTGGAGATATTGCGCAATACATGCGCATTCTGAAAATATCCAAAGAGCTAGGTGCCAACGCCAGAAAATAGCGTTGACACCCCTCGTACATAGAACATTTTTTAAATGAGAAAGCCATAAAGCCATATAATCTCGTATAATTAATGTAACAAAAAAGAATATTTAGCTATGTCTACAAAATACAATAGATTGGATCAGGAAGTAGTTGAACTTAAAAAGTCGATCTTTATGTAGTTGAGCGATGATAAATACAATGAGCTTATGTGACAAAAGAGAATTTGCAAAAGTTAAATTCAATTAATAAAGAAACCACCAAAAGCAAGGAGACAAACATAACTTTATTAGAAACACTTGATCTAAAAGTTATAGCTATTTGAAAATAACCTAATAATATATATCAAACTATTATTGACACTCTCCCTCATGTGCAGCCTCATCCAACACTTGGTGAGCGAGAAGAGA